>JAQPPZ010000252.1:2400000-3000000 GCA_028583015.1 Wollemia nobilis | reverse complement strand
TGTTGGACATTTATTCCTTGGATTCAATCTAGCTTTGAATGGGATTGGGGACCTGGCTTGTGGAATTTTAGATGAATGCCTCTGAGCAATAAATTTTTTCTATGCTGACCTATCCAACCCTATTGCTTGCATCATGGATTGCAATTTAAATTTTTTTACCTCAACCTTGATATCATCCTTCAATCCTCTAATAAAACAATTACGAAAGAATCGTTCACCCAAACCCCTTGGTTAGTTAGACAACTTCTCAAATTGATTATGATATTCTTAAATAGTGGAGGTTTGCTTTAATTTTATGAGAGCTCCTATAAAGTCCTCATACTCACTAGGGACAAAATGAGTGAATAGATATCATTTAAATTCTTCCAAAGAAAGGTCGGGAGTCATATGTTGCACCTATTGATACCATTGAAGGGCCTCAAACTCAATGTTAAAGGATGTCATGGTGACCTATAAATATTAGGGGATGTGGAGCTTGAAATATTGATCTACCTGACACAACCAACTATTAGGGTCCTTCCCATTAAACCTAGAAAAATCTAGCTTGGGTATTTTATATGAGGTATTATTATTAAAAAGAGTATTGTGGGTCTCCTATTCTATATTCCTAGAACCACCAACCTTTCCCTCAATTTCACCACTTTTTTTCTAATGGTATGCATGAGTGGGCCCTTTTAAGTGCCCTTCAACCTCATGGAATTTTTTCTTGATTCCTATTTTTACTTTGATTTATTTATTTTTTAAAATATGCAGTATTCCAAGTGTTTAATTTCATGTCCGAATTGGTTTTGTAGTTCAACAAGTTGTTGAATTAATAGTCCTATTTGTTCATATAATTTGTTTTTCTTCATCTCTCATTACTCCTTTAGTTCCTCCAATCATAGATTTGTGATTTTGACCTCCCTAAACTACCTTACAGAAAATATAATTGTTGGTTTAGTAGTTACTACATTTAGTAAGGGTCCCAAAAAAGTGTTTGGGTGTTATATACCAAAATAATCAGCTCAAAAAGACGATCAAAATGGACTATACCCCAAAATGAAAAATTTTGGACTCTAAAAAAACCTCATGGGTGCTATATACCAAAATTATTAGTGCGACAAGATGATTGCAATGGACTGTCTCAAAATAACAAAATTTCTTATTTTTCTAATGATTAACTGTTATTGGATTCCTACTATATTGACTAATTGTTACACCATTTTCATTCTATACTAACAAACTATTTATTGACTAATGTTTGTTAGAATATATTACATTATTTGGTTATGTAATGTACATCACTAGAATAGGATATTACTTTAGGGGGAAGTTAGCTAGTTACTTCAAGCAATGTAATAAATGCACAAGTGTCAATGTGCAAGGTGTCCCCTTGTACAACTAGGTAGAGTTTTGGCCAAGGAATCTATATTCCTATATAAAGAGCCTCACAACTCCATTCGAATGTATCACTCTATTCTCATAATAAGATATTGCTTTTATATTTATCTCTTTCTCTTGATATGATGGGATGGTGCTAAAACCATCAATGGTATCAGAGCCACGATGAATCTAGAGAGGAATAGGAAAAGCCACCATTGCTACTATTGGCTTACATCTTTGCAAATCATACCTATCGCTATGCACCGTTGCATGCAAACACCACCACTAGGAATTGTTCTTGCATGTGTTTTTGTAAATCAAATCTACCTTGTGCACCGCCCCTTGCAAACACTACTAGAAGAGAGGTTGAAAAAAAGTGGGGGCCCTAGAAGCCTTGTTGCAAGACTCAAGGAGAGACTCTAGAGAAGATTCTATGAGAAATAGGAGATTGGTGATCTCCTTTGCTGATTAAAGACTACCGAGGTAAAGCTTCTGATAGTGAAAGAATTGGGACAATTATCACCATCCAACAACAAGCCCAAAAAGGAAGACTACTGGATTCTACAACAAAATACTGGAAAGGTTCATAGCTACAAGCAACCTCCATTCCAGATAGAAACTTGGTGAATCAAATCATCAAGATATTCTTCATCTTCAAAGGACATCAAAGGTAAGTAACTTAGGGTGCAATTAGTTGAACTTCAAATTAGGGTTCATTATCAAATTCCATTAAGCACCATATTTGGATTAAATTTGCAAGGAGAAGGGCTCATATTATAGTCTTCAAGAAAGTGCAAAAAGGAGAATACATTTTAAGATATATTTGCACATTAAATAGGAGTTGGATATTTTTTGAAAGAAAGAAAATTATCACCTACCTATTATCTATCTAGAAAATAAGAAGACTACATCCTAAAATATTGATTGTAGTAAAAATTGCAGATTATTCATTAAGGGTTCTTTACAGATTACTCTTAAAAGTTGCAGAGATTATTAAGTGCATTTGGAATTATTTTGAGAGTTTATTTATAGGAGCAATAAGGTGAGATTATTGTTACCATTAAAGTGCATTATTAATCCATTAGCACTATACTAGTTGATCTTTAACTAGTTACTCTCAAAAGGGTTAGTTTGTGTTTGTTGATTGTTAAAGATCAAGGGCACAAAACCAATAGATTATCAAAGTGTCTAGAGACACTATTTGGTGCAAAAAACCTGCATCATTTTGTGGCCAAAAGAAGCCACCAATACAAGTCAAAAGGTGGAGAAGGAAGCCACCATTAAAGTCCTTGAAGGAAGCCTCAAATTAAGACTTGGTGAGTCTCAAGATTCAAGGAATATATAAGGGTTTCATTTAAGTGCAAAGTGCAGAAATCCTTACTTTAAAATCAGCATATTAATAGTATCTTATTAGCTTGGATTAACTCTTATTAAATTATCCAAGGAAGAGGATTAGTGAAGCCAAGGAGCCGCCTCATAAAAATAAAAAATGATTTCAAAAAAGTGAGTTTTGGTTTATCATATTGGTGCAAATATAACTATTACAAAGCACCTCTTTTGTTCCTTCAAAAAAGGATAAAATAATATCTCATTGCAGGAAATAGCATGACCATTATCTCAATAGGTATTAGGGTAGAGTTCAAGCAAGAGGAAAGAGCCACCGAAGAGCTCACACTTCTCAAAATCAAGGTGTTTAAAAACACCATTTCTTCACATCCAATCCAGCCCTAGAAGCAAGCATTTCACCTGCAATATTGGAGCCATTACAAGAGGCTATTATCATCCGAGTCTACATAGAGAAAATATAACATACAGAAGGAGATTATCTACATGGAATAGCACTATCAAGCTAAGCACAAGGGGCTGTTACAAAGGATACAAAACAACATATTATAAACATAAATATATAAGGGAAAGGTGCTATACCCAAGGCCATTACTTGGAGAGAATGACCACCAAAAAGGAGCACAAAAAGCTACCACAAGACCACCATTAGGAGCACCATAGAACCTTGGAGCATTAAAATTGGAGCCACCCATTATCCTCATCAAGATAGTGTGCAAAAGGAGAAGAGGAAACGCTTGCATTCCAAGAAACATAGCAAGCCAATGTACAATACAAAGATATAGGTAAAGATAGGGTTACAACGCTCATCCTTGGAGCGTTAGAATAAAGGCTTACATGCACAAGCCTTGAGTGCCACTTGGCACAAGAGTTCTAAGTGCCCCAATGTTCATGAATAATCCAATGCTCACCTAAAAAGGAGTTACAAATCTTTGGGAGGTTACCACCAAATTCATCATTGCATAAAGGTACGTTGGAGGAATATCATCACCTACTTAGTAACGCCCAAGTGACACTTATCTACAATCTACAAGGAAATAGTCCTATTTAAGGCACCCATTTTGGAGGAGGAGAAATAATGAGGTCAAAGGAAGTCAAGCATTGAATGGTGTGAAGCACGTTCATAGGGAGGAGGCTAATTCAAGCTTGTGCACCATTCAAAGGTGTAAGTCTGCATTTAAGAAGCTGTCATAGACCAAAAATACCAACACCCCATTTGTGGAGGATATTCGTCATAGACCAAGCATTCCTTAAGGAGAATATCAGCGCCATTTACAAAGGAGAGAAGCGCTACTCAAGGTAGAAACCAACGTCGATCAAAGAAGGCATTGACTGCCCATGAGCGCCACATATTAGAAGGTTTCAAATCCGCCACCTCACAACATCAAGGCAAGATAATCCAGAAGGGTTATTAAGGTAAAATATCATATTATTTATTGCTTACTATAAACTAAATTTATATTGGAGTTATAAGGGTACATTATATTTACTATTGCAATCATCCATTTAGCATTAGTAATATATTAAGCAAGCAGATTTCAAGAATATTTATATTTGCAAATAATAAAGTAGGAGGTATAAGGGTTTCAACTTGGAAATTAAAACCCTATTATTGCAAATATTATTGTTTTCTAATATTCCAAATTAGGGAGTTATAAGGAATACTACACCAAATAAATTATTGGAATTTAGAAACATTAAATATCAAATATCAAATATCAAAGGCTATACAATGAGGTTCATTAAGGATTATCAAGAGTTGGAAATTAATTGATATACTTGTCTCCCCCGGGGACCCCCCTTGTTTGGAGTTGGTGTTAGTTTTTTTTTTTTTTTAACTTCAACCCGAAATTGAACTACTATTCTCAAAAAGCACTTTATCAATCATATAACATATCTAAAAACACTAGGGAGACATAAGGAATTCAACAAGGTCCTAGTTTTTAAACCCTTTATCAAGAGATATCATGGATTATTGGTATATAGACTCAGGAGCAAGTAAGCACATGATTGGAAATATTCATTGGTTCAATTCCCTAAAAAAGGTAAATGAGAAGCTAGTTGTTGTAGCAGATAGCAAAACATATGAGGTGAAGGGAATTGGGAACATCTCAGTGAACCTAAAAGAAGGAAAAGGGATAATAAAAAATGTATTGTATGTTCCTGGATTAACTACTAATCTTCTTTTCGTCTCCCAACTCATGGATCAAAACATAACTATTGAGTTTAAAGTTCTCACTAGAAGAAAACAATGTCACATTTCTAAACAAGAAAAAAGGATAGCATCAGGGTCTTATAGAAATGGTCTATTTGTTCTAGATATTGCTACACACTCAACTTTTTCAGTCAAAACATCAGATCTATGGCATAAGCGACTAGGACATACTAGTGAATCCTCAATGAAAGAATTATTCAAGTATCAAATGGTTGAAGGAATACCTAATTTTTCTCTAGAAGCTATTGTATGTCCAGAATGCTTAGCAGGAAAACAACATAGAGTTCCCTTCGAACTCCATCAACATAGAGCTCAACAACCCTTGGAAATAATATATACAAATTTGTGTGGACCAATGAAAATTGATAGTATTGGAGGACATAAGTACTTTCAATTATTTGTTGATGATCACACCAAAAAAATGTGGGTGTATTTCATGAAGTATAAATTAGAAGCATTTAGTCATTTCAAACAGTTCAAACTTCAAGTGGAAAAGGAATCAAGAAAGACTATAAAAGCACTTCATTCAGATAGAGGAGGAGAATTTGTTTCAAAATAATTTGACTCATTCTTAGAAGAAAATAGAATTAAAAGACAACTTACTACAACATATTCACCACAACAAAATGGAATTGCAGAGAGAAGAAATAGATCAATAATGGAAATGGTGAGATGTATGTTGAAGGAGGCTCAACTTGATCATCAATATTGGGTAGAAGTAGTGCAAACAATAGTCTACATACAAAATAGATTACCAACAAGAGTACTCAAACATATTACACCAGAAGAAGCATGGTCAAGACAAAATCCAAATATAGGAAAACTAAATATTTTTGGGTGTAAAGCTTACATGCATATTCCAAAACAAAAGAGAACGAAATTAGATGACAAAACCATGGCAAGAATATTTTTTGGTTATGACAATGAATCTACAGGGTATAGAATACTAGATCCATACACAAAGAAATTTTACATTAGTAGAGATGTAATCTTTGATGAAAATGTCAAGATCGATACAAAAAAACTAGTAATGATGCATAAATTCTTCTAAATATCTCTAATGAAGACACAACAAGTGAGGAGTCAGAATTAGAATCTCAAGAACAAGATACTAATGCATCTACAGTCCCTCCTAGGAAAGAACCAATATGGCTCAGAGATACTCTCAGAGAATCAAATCTAGAAAGAATGCTAGATCTTACCACTACTAGACCTCAAACTTGAAGTTTGACCAGAATGAATAGAGGAATGCTAAGTAATACAGTGGAACCAACATCAACACTTCAGGCACTGAATGACTCACACTGGAAAGTAGCTATGGAATCAGAATATACTTCACTTCAAAAGAATAAGATATGGGATCTAGTAGAACTACCTCCAGGAAAGAAAATAGTAGGTTGCAAATGGGTTTACAAGATCAAATACAAAGCAGATGGAACACTTGACAAATACAAAGCTTGACTAGTAGCCAAAGGATACACTCAAATAGAGGGAATTGATTATGAAGAAACATTTGCACCAACAACTAGAATGACTACCATCAGAATAGTTTGTGCACTAGCAGCTCATCAGGGTTGGAAACTTCATCAGATGGATGTAAAAAGTGCCTTCCTTAATGGTGACTTAGAAGAGGAAGTCTACATGTCACAACCAGAAGGATTTATCATCAAGGGATAGGAAAATAAGGTATGCAAATTGAAAAAATATCTGTATGGTTTAAAACAAGCTCCTAGAGCATGGAATATAAAGATCAACAATCACTTATTACAACATAACTTCAAAAGAAGCACGTCAGATCCCAGTTTATATACCAAGAAAATTGGAAATGACATACTCATTCTCATAGTATATGTAGATGATATAGTAATTACTGGAAGTTCTAAAAAATTAATAAGTGATATCAAAGGGGATCTAGAAAAAGCATTTGAAATGACAGATCTAGGTCTAATGAACTATTGCCTTGGTCTAGAGATTCATCAAGGAAAGGACAAGATAACTATCACTCAATCAAAGTATGCAGAAGTCTTGCTTGAAAAGTATAGAATGAAAGAGTGTAAGTCTAAAGATACACCAATGGAACAAGGGATCCAATTGTCCAAAAATGATGAAACACCATTGGTCTCAGCAACTATGTATCGCTAGTTAATTGAAAGTCTTCTATACTTAACGAATAGTCGACCAGACATAGCATTTGCAGTAAATTATCTTTCATGATTCATGCAAGAACCAAGAGAAATTCATTGGAAAGCTACAAAAATAATATTGCAATATGTCAAAAAGACTACTGATTATGGACTAACTTATATAAAGAATGACAAATATTTTTGCCTATAGGGATACTCAAATTCAGATTATGCAGGATCTATTGATGATAGAAAATCTACCTCAAGATATGTCTTCTATCTTGGATCAGGACCCATATCTTGGCACAATAAAAAACAACATACAATGGCACAATCATCAACTAAAGTAGAATATCAAGCAGCAAGAGATACAACCTATGAAGCCTTATGGCTACAATACATATTATCAGATATGGGGATCAGATGAACTCCAACCATGATATTTTGTGATAATCAAGGAGCACTCAACCTAATAAAAAATCCAATTATACATGAAAGGACCAAACACATTGAAGCTCAATGTCATTTCATCAGAGAACATTTTTAGAACTGTCATATCATCCTCAAGCATGTCTCTACAGAAGATCAACTAGTAGATATTTTTACAAAAGCACTTGGAAAAACCAAGTTTCAAACATTCAGAAATCATCTATGCAATTCAAGAGAACTTCATACCAAATAATGTAATACAAGGGGGTGTTAGAATATATTACATTATTTGGTTATGTAATGTACATCACTAGAATAGGTGTTGGAAATAAATCTAGTAAAAAGACCAAAAAGGAGTGAAAAATATGTAAAAATTTGTTTCAACTATAAGCTTTGGATCTTACCCCTTTTACCTCCTTGGATGACAGTTGAATGGACAGGTAAGTTTGGCTTGGATGAAAACTGACTGGGTAGGATTGGACAACAAGGGCATCAAGTCGAACCAACTCAATTTCCTTTTTCTCTTTCCTCCCTATTTCTTCTATTTCCCTAACTTCCCTATATTTCCTAAGTTCGGTTAATACTACGAGTATATATTACAATGTAACTAAGGTTTCTGAAGGTTGAATATAATATTGACTATCTAATTTTACTCCTAACTTCTCTCAAATCACATCTGGTATCAGAGCCTAAGGTGATGGATGCCCAAGGACAGAGAGTCGAAGCCAAGGACAACACAAGAATTAAGGCAAAGGAAGCCCGTGGATCGAAGCGAGAGAAACCCACAAAGCACAACTTGTAGCTAGATCAAGGTGGGTGCCATAGCTCGAAGCTCGAGTTCATAGAAGCTTGAATGTACGTGGATCAATGTGAACACCAAATTAGGCCAACACAACAACCAATGGAGACAAGAGCGACGTAGAAGGACCGATCACAAAGCGACATGTGGCGACAGGAGGACAAGTCAGGAGTTGATGCGAATAGAAAATGAGGCACAAGGAGCTGACACAGATAGGCACGTGGCACGCAAAGGGAGGATCAACGTGGTAGACAAATGTGGGCGGACATAAGGCAAAAGTGGCGATCGAGCGATTGCCCGAAGGCAATCGAGAATCATACTGCTTCTTTGTGTTTTTAAAGCATAAAATCCCCTCCGCATAGCGAATGTGGGATTATTTTTTTTTTAAGTTATTTGTGCAACCGATGAGATAAAGGAGGCAAGCCTCCTTTGGATTCTTGTCGGGCCATGCAACTCGACTAGCTTGAGGAGCCAGTCATAAGTTGCCCGACCCCCTACAGGTTGCGGGTTCGAAACCCAACGACAGTGAAATTCTTTTTTGTTTGAAATTACCACAAAACTCCATAATAAATATATGACCTTCCTCCTCCATACCTAGCCATGGGCGTAGCTCGATCGATGAAGGCAGATTGTTTGTGAATCGCATGTCCCGAGTTCGAATCCCGCGAGGACAAGTTTTATTAGTTAAAAAAAAAAAAAGCTAAAAAAGGTTCGAATTAGGCTTTATAAGGAAGTTGGACTGCCTTAGCTCACTGCATGTGAGCTACTGTCGTGGCAAAAACACACACTGTAAGGCCCAATGCCATCATATGTCAAGGGTTTGAAACCCTTTGCCCTCATTTCTATAGTTGAACTTTTTATTATTATTATATTAAAAATATTTATATTATATTTAATAAATTAAAACTTAATTGTTTTTTTAAATTTTGTTTTTTTTTTAAAAGCAATTATTTTATTTTTATTAAATAAGAAATATAATTTTTTTTATTATAAAAAAAGGGGACATTTCCTAGGAGGCAATTCATTGTAAAAGTAAAGTTTTTTTATTCAGGGAATCATAAAGAGTGTGTAATAAGCCTAAGAGGTTTAGTTTTTTTTTGTAAAATAGATAAAGGATCAAATTGTAAAATTGTAACAAGGCATTGATGATAAGACCAAATGGTTGTTATCATGCATTATGTGCAATTTTAGCACGAGAAGGTGTAGAGAGTTTTGATAACAAATTCAGAGGTTATGGACTCAACATTGTGTTTAGTCAACTTCAAAATGCAGTGATAGCACATCAAAGGCATCCTGACTCAGGGTACGAGGCAGAATTTGAAGATAACTCATTCATGAGTGAATTTGAACAATCAAAATTAGTACAAGCTGAAGCACAAGAATCAGAGTATACACACTACAATAATTTAGTAGAAATCCTAGAACCAGAATCATCGAAAATCATACAGATAAGTGACGACGAAGAATAAGTGGTAGATAACTTTGTAACTCAAGAGATCGCATCCCCACATCAAGAGGACCAAGCAGTCCATTGTAGATTATAACAAGTTAAATTTAACTTAAATTTGTAATCTCTTCCTTCTTCCTTCTTCTTATTTCCTTCTTTCAGCAAAAATACTTTATTGTAACCATGAAATAAAGAGATTTTTTTGGTAACTATGGCCTCACACAATAGCTTACCTATACCAGAATTTAACGGTTATGACTATGAGTATTGGTATATAAAGATGAATACCTTGCTCATAGGTAAAGGTTTGTGGGACATCATAGAAGAGGGCTACACATAACCTTCAGACTGGACAACACTAAGTGCCACAAACAAGAAAACATGAAAAGAAGAACAAAAGAGAAACTCTTCTGCTCTTTCTCATCTCCAAGCTACATTGGAGAAAATCATATTTCCTAGAATTGTTGCCTGTACGACTGCACAAGCTACATGGAAAGCATTAAGTGATGGATTCCAGGGTAGTAATCAAGTGAAGCAAGTAAGGCTTCAAACATTGAAGCAATATTTTGAAAATCTCTGAATGAAAGATAATGAAAAATTCGGTGATTATTGTGTTAGAGTAAAAGCAATTGTAGATAAAATGGTTACACTAGGCGAAGAAATAAATCCTGAGATAATTATAACAAAAGTGTTGAGAACACACACAAAAATGGAACCATATTGCCATAATAATAGAAGAATCCAAAGATATTTTCTTTTTAACATTTGATGCATTGATCGGATCGTTAATGTCACATGAAGAGAGGTTTCCTGAAACTCCTTCAACCAACTATGGAGGTGATGATAAGGCCTTCACTTCCAATGAAAATAATGGCAGAGGATGGGGAAGAGGTCAAGGTCAAGGCAAAAAAAGAGGTAGAGGCAGAGGCACCTACAGAGGAGGCAATTCCAACAGAGGAGGCAACTAGAATAGAGGAGGCAATTCCAATAGAGGAGGCAACTCATACAGAGGAGGCAACCAAAAAAGAGGTGGAAATCAGAATCGAGGTGCAAATCAAGGACAAAGTGCCAATCAAGGGCGAGGAAGTGACAAATCCAATTAGCTTGTTTCAATTGTGGCAAGCCAGGTCACTTTGCTCATGACTGCTGGGCAAAATATTCACAAGAAAGTAGCAGTCAATATGGAAATTATGGAGAAGAAGATAATGCTTCTAATGTTTTTCTATCATATGGACAATCAGATCAAAATTTAAATGACACATGGATTCTAGATACTAGTTGCTCAAACCATATGAGTGGTAAAGAAAAACTATTTGCTACTCTAGATCCACTTATAAATCCTAAATCAAATTAGGGGATAACAAAGCATTTCAATTATATGGCATTGGAGCCATGGCGGTTCCAACCAAAGGACTAAATCAAGTGAGTGACATATATTACACTTCAAAGCTCCAACACAATTTGCTCAACGTTGGACAAATGATGGAGAGCAATTACAAGCTTGTCTTTGATGAAGGACAACGTATTATTTTTGATAAAAATAATTGTAATCGTGTCATCACCCAAGTCCCCATGACCAAGAACAGGTTATTCCCTCTCAAATTTGGTGAGACAGGGGGAGATCAAATTACAAATGTAGCAATAACAAATCCAAGTGTGTTGTGGCACTTGCGATATGATCACCTTAATTCTGCTAGTTTGAAATTGCTCACTTCTCAAGCTATGGTGATAGGACTTCCAAAAATCAACGATCAATAAGAGGTCTGTGAAGGATGTGCTTTGGGAAAGCACTCTAGATCAAATTTTCTAAGAGGACAAGCGTGGAGAGCCAGCTATCCACTTCAGTTAGTACATTCATACATCTGTGGTCCGATGCAAACACAAAGTCTCGGAAAAAATTATTATTTTCTCACTTTCATAGATGACTTCTCTAGGATGTGCTGGATTTATTTCTTAAAGCACAAAGATGAAGCATTTGATTGCTTCATAGATTTCAGAAACAATGTAGAGAATCAAAGTGAGAATTATGTAAAATGTCTTTGGACAGATCGAGGAGGTGAATACTCCTCAAAAGAATTTTTAAATTATTATAAAGAAAGTGGGATCAAAAGGCAATTCACCATAGCCTATACCCCACAACAAAATGGTGTCGCCAAAAGAAAGAACCGCACCCTAGTTGAGATGGCAAGATCAATGCTTCAGACAAAGCATCTCACTAATATGTACTGGGTTGATGCTATAAAAACAAATGTATATATTCTAAATAGAAGTCCAACTTCTAGTTTAGATGGCATCACTCCTTATGAGGCGTGGTATGCAAAGAAACCAACTGTAAAGCACTTCAAAAATTTTGGTTCTTTAGCATATGCCCACATTCCTGATGAGAAAATGAGGAAGCTTGATCCAAAAATTCAAGCTTGTATATTTGTCGGGTATTGTGAGTCTACAAAAGCATATAGGCTCTACAATCCCAAGACTCATAAAATTGTACTCTCCAGGGATGTAATTTTTGATGAAGGGGGAGAATGGGGTCATCAAAGAATTTTTGTTGATGATGAGTCCCAAGATGTAAATTCTTCACAGGTACAACAGGTGTCTCCAAAGAATAGGAAAGGCACACCACCCCCTCCAAGATCAAGTAGTTCAAGTACTTCAACCGCCACTCCAAGTCCTTCTCCACAGAGATTAGTAAGTTCTTCACCAATGGACATTGACTCTCCATAAAGAGGCAGAAGAACTTTACAACATCATCCATCCTTTCAGATGCTGGATCAAAATTTCCAAAGAATATTCACTAGAAGCCAAGCTAGTGAAATGAATATAGTTTTGCAGCAACTTGAAAATTTGCAATTGCATGGGGATGATGACTCCCAAGAACCTAGAGGAGATGAATTCAATTATGCTTTATTTACTAATGCACAGCTAGAGCCAACTAGCTATGAGAAGGTATGTACTCAAAATATATGGCAAGAAGCCATGAAAGAGGAAATAACCTCTATAAAAAATAATGATACATGGGAGCTAGTAAAGCTACCCAAAGGTAAAAAATGTGTTGGATGTAAATGGGTCTACAAGACCAAGTACAATTATGATGGAAGCATTGAGAGGCATAAGGCGAGACTAGTAGAAAAATATTTTACTCAAAAATATGGCATTGACTATGCGGAAACATTTGCTCCTGTTGCAAGACAAGAGACAATCATATCAGTTCTTTCCTTAGAAGCCCATAAAGGATGGAATGTTCAACACATGGATGTAAAGAGTGCTTTTTTGAATGGATACTTGACAGAAGAGGTGTATGTTCAACAGCATCAAGGTTTCCAAGAACAGGGAAAAGAGAACCTTATTTACAAATTGAAGAAAGTACTTTATGGCCTCAAGCAAGCACCAAGAGATTGGTACTCATGCATTGATGGGTATTTCAGTGAGTATGGATTCACAAGAAGCAAAATTTAACCAACTCTATACTACCTAAAGCATGGAGTAGACATTCTCATATATTTTTTGTATGTGGATGATCTAATATTTATGAGTAGTAATAATAAAATGAATACGAAGTTCAAAAACTCCATGATGAAGCAGTTCGAGATGAAAGATCTTGGTCTAATGTGATACTTCCTAGGCATGGAAGTGCATAAATCAAACAAAGGGATCTTCATATGTCAACACAAGTATCCTCAAGACATGATCAAGAAATTTGCCATGGAGCAGTGCAAATCAGTTGCATCTCCAACTAGATATGGGATCCAATTGAGCAAGGATGATGGAGCATCAAAGGGTGGCATGACCACTTACAGAAGCATGGTTCAGAGTCTGATGTTTCTCACCACCACAAGGCCCGATATTCAATATGTTGTTTCTCTAGTCTCAAGGTTTATGGCTAGTCCTTCTGAGCTGCATCTACAAGCAACTAAAATAATATTGAGATATGTAAAATGTACATTGGATTTTGGAATCCATTACCAAAAATGTAAGTCTATAAAATTAGTTGGATTCAGTGACAGTGATTGGGGCAGCAGTATAGATGATAGGAAATATACATCAGGGAATTTTTTTAGTCTAGGATCAGGACTAATTACATGGAGTTCCAAGAAATAAATTGTTGTAGCATTGTCATCAACTGAGGCTGAGTATATAGCCATCACACATACTAGTACTCAATCCCTATGGTTGAGAAAAGTTCTTGAAGAGAATGAATAAATTCAAAGTGGTCCAACTCGACTGTATTGTGATAACATAAGTGTCATTCAATTGGCATACAATCCAGTCCACCATAGCATATCAAAGCATTTCGATATGAAGTATCACTTCATTCGAGATATGGTGGAACAACAAATAGTTGAGCTTCAACATTGTAACACTTTGGATAATATTGCAAACATATTCACCAAAGGTATAGCTAAAGCTCAATATATAAAACTGAGAGACTGTATAGTCAGTCCTCTCAACTTTAAGGGGGAGAATGTTGGAAATAAAGCTAGTAAAAAAACCAAAAAGGAGTAAAAAAGGTGTAAAAATTTATTTCAACTATAAGCTTTGGATCTTACCCCTTTTACCTCCTTGGACGATAGTTGACTAGACAGGTAAGTTTGGCTTGGACGACAGCTGACTACGCAGGATTGGATAGCAAGGGCATCAAGGCGAACCAACTCAATTTCCTTTTTCCCTTTCCTCCCTATTTCTTCTATTTTCCTAACTTTCCTATATTCCCTAAGTTCGGTTAATACTATGAGTATATATTCCAATGTAACTGAGGTTTCTGAAGGTTGAATATAATATTTATTATCTAATTTTTTCTCCTAACTTCTCTCAAATCACAATAGGAGATTACTTTAGGGGGAAGTTAGCTAGTTACTTCAAGCAATGTAATAAATGCACAAGTGTTAATGTGCAAGGTGTCCCCTTGTATAACTAGGTAGAGTATTGGCCAAGGAATCTATCTTCCTATATAAAGAGCCTCACAACTCCATTCAAATGTATCACTCTATTCTCATAATAAGATGTTGCTTTTCTCTCTTTCTCTCTTTCTCTCTTTCTCTTGATATGATGGGATGGTTCTAAAACCATCAATGTCCATATTGGTAATTGACTCGACTATCAATATTATCTATTACTGATCTTTATTGTATTCACTTCACTATATTCAATTATTATTAATACCATTATTTTATTCCTAATCACTAATGTCTTTTAAGCCTTACTACCACAAAATATCACAGGTCCCAATATAAATAAGCCACAATATTATAGGTCAAAATATCAATAATCAAGAGTAGAATTATATAAATGAGCAATCAAATATATATCTAGGCCAATATAATAATGAAATAGCATTCACTTATAATATCAAATATGAATGTAAAATAGCCAAAATTATTCATGTACATGCATGAAGAAAACTTACAATATGAATTTCTCAAAATTTATATACAAGTTTTATTATCAATGCTTGCTATGTGGTGATCGTTACAAACCTTTTTCCTTTCTCATCTCCTTTTCTTCTTATTACATTGTATGGAGATTTATCTCCATAATGTAGACATAGAAGATGACTCTTCACATACTTGACTATTACTCTCCATATGACAACTCCCATGACCTTTGGTTTATCATCTTGCCACTTGTATACTAGACTCTTCACTCTCTTCTTACATGCATACTTGACTCTATGACACTTGCACACTTCTACATGAATCTTACTCTCCTACATGCACTCCTAATATAAGACATTTGTGCACATCCTCATATTACATATATGTACACTTTCATACATGACACTTGTGCATATTCTCTCAATACATACTTGCACTCTAACTTACATGATACTTGTGCATATCCTACACATGGATACTTACATAAAGGAGAAATATAAATCACTCATCTAAATTATAGACTCATCTCTAATTTATTACATATTTATATTTGTACCATGAAGGTACCATGGGGGTACATTTGCATGTACCAAATAATGTAATATTCTCTAACACCCCCTTGTATTACATTATTTGGTTATTGAAGACTTTAGCCTTCAATATTTGTCTTTGTCTTCAGTCTTTAAGATTCGATATTCATGTGATATTGCATTGTTCATGAACCTTTGCTTCTCTGGAATCTTCTTCATCATCTTGAATCTTGGGTTCATCCATTGCTCATGTTTGTAAGATAATCTTGGACTATGCTTGATCCAATTTCTTGTTTATTATTTTTTTTGAAAAATCATGCAACTTATCATTAATTTGATTATGAGGTAAATGTTCAATGATTTCTTGAGAGAATCCCATTGTATCTAAGGCAAATATTCCATTCTTGATTGACCCTACAATTTCATTTTTGCTTTGATTCTTGATAATACATTTTCTATGTTCATTTGTATATTTGAATTTTATTATTCTTCCTTTTTCAACTAATTGAGCAACTAAGATAAGATTAGTTGATAATCTAGGAACATATAAAATATTTTCTAGCACAAAATCTAAAAATGACATGCTAGGTATTACTCTTCCAGTTCCTTGAACTTGATACATCTTATCATCTATAATTTTTAGTGAAATATTATCTTTGACTTCTAAGGATTCAAACCAATGTAAGTTTCTAGTCATATGATGACTAACACCTGAATCTATATACCAAACTTCTTTTTCTCTTTGCATTTTTTGATGAGATTCAAGTGATATTATTTCACATATTTGATAAGAATTTTGAAAACTTCTTCTATGATTTTTCTCTTTAAATTCAATATATTGTTTATGATACAACTTTTGATTTGGAAATCTTCCTCTTATATAGTATGGTCTTGTACTTTGATAATTTCTCCTGTATTGTGATGTTCCTCTTTGCCATTTATCCATCTAGTGTCTTTTGAAGTTGAATTCCTTATAACTCATAAATAAATCACTCAAATAAGAAATTCTTAAATTTGAAATTTTCTATACCTTTGATGTAGTACTCCTTTTAACTCCCTATTACATTAAATTTGCAAAAAAATTAAATTTCAAAATTAAAAAAAAAATCAAATCTTTAAAAACTTTAAATAACTTCAAATCCAAAAATTCTTCAAATTTCAAAAAACTTAAAACCTCAAAAATATCTAATATTCAAATAATTTCAAATTCAAAAATATTTAAATCCTAGTTGAAATCCTTTTCACTCCAAACCTTAATTAACTTCAAATCTTGAAAAATTTCAAACCTTATAAAATTAGATCTATGTAGTAACCCTTATTACTCCATATCTAAAAAGATAAATTTAAATAAAAATAACTTTTGAAAAAACTTAATCAGGGTGCATAAATATTTTAATAACCTTTAAAGTGAAAACCTTATATCTCCACCTAAAGTTTTCAAAAATGAATTGAATTCGTTTTCCCATAAAAAACATTAATGATGCGCCTCAAATATAATGTAATGTATACATGTTACCTGGGTTGGCCAACATATTTGTCATGTCAAGATATTTCTAACAATATCTTATTCCTTCAATGAACATCTTTGCTAATGTTTTGTGTTTGGAATTGCAATGCTCTACTTTCATGTTCTTATTATGTTCTTTAGATGTCTTCTAGATGATGATGGTAGCCTAACTATATGTTGCTTGCTGGTCATCGAGTGTTTCTTTCCAGTCTTGTTGATCACTGAGTGTTGCTTGCTGGTCTTTATAGTCACCGAGTGGTGCTTGTTGGTCATCAAGTGTTGCTTGTTAGTCTTGCAATGATAGCATGATTCTATGTTATTCTGGCCAATGATTTTAGCATGTCTAAATGATATTCTAAAGCTCATTTCTAGTGGATGATGATCACAAGTTTGGATTTTTTTTTAGGATCATCTCTATGGATGATATTAGCAAGTTTAGGTGCTATATTGATGATTTTAACTGGTGGATGATATTAGCATATCCTAGTGTTGTCCTAGATAATGTTCTCTTACTACAAGTGCTATGTCCAATACACCAATTCTCTTAGTATTTCATTACCCCTAGCACTCTGATAACACTCATATATTATCCTTTATCTAGCACCTCTATTAGTGCTCGTGTTCTCTTGAAATATAGTGCCTCTAGTTAGTGCTTATGATCTTCTATATCTTCTTAAAATATAGCACCTCTTGTTAGTGCTTGTTTAAGTGCTCTGTTAGCACTTGAGATCTTTGTTCCTTCTTTGAAAGGTAGAACCCTACTAGTGTTTGATTCTTAACAATGTTTTGCTATTAAAAAATCTCCTACAACCATCGATTGTAATTTTCTTGCTCACATTACCTTTATATTGGTCTCTTGTAAAATGACCTCTCGATTAGAATACTTTAGATTGACTTTACTATTTCACTAAATATTATCCTTGAAGAATATTTCTCCATGACCAAGACTGAATTGATATTTTTAATCAGAGTTGTTCTTCAATATTTTATTTTTCTTAAGAAGATTATAACACTTCCTTCTTCTCTTCTTCCTTGTGATTTACTTATGTTCTATAGAAGCTTTGTATTGCTTATCTTCTTTGAAGGCTTAACTGCTCCTCTATCTCTAAGAGCTTTGATGTTCCTTTATCTCCTAGAAGATTAAATGCTCCTCAATATCTAGAAGCTATGTTGCTTCTCGATATCTGGAAGCTATGATGCTCTTCTATCTCTTATGTTGTAACTATGATATCTTAGGTTACACCTAAGGATACTATGATTCTCCTCTTTTCTAAAGAATCCAATTCAATATCAGGGTGTCTATCAATATCCTTGTATATCCAACTATCTCCAAAATTGGTTCTCTCTCTCAATATTCAATAGTGATTCTCCTCTTCTTCTCTAGAGAATCTAGAATATTATTAGGGTGACTTTGAATGTCCTCAAACTTCTAGCTTTCTTTTGAGTTGGATCCCTCTCTTAATATCCAATTTTATCTTGAGTTAACCCTCAATCAATATTAGTTGAGTCCTAGTCTTCATTGGTTTTACTTCAACCAAGTGGAAATACCCTAGCATCCAAATCAAGGTGACTCTTACCTATCCCCTTAATATCTACTCAATCAAATCTTTAAAAATAGAGTCTAAGTCTTCACTACTATCAAAATGGATAGACTCCAATATTAAGGTGGCTAATATAACTCTATCAAAAATGGACAGAGTTAAGTGGTAGCTTTGATACCACTGTTGGATTTTAAGCCTTACTACCACAAAATATCATAGGTACCAATATAAAGAAGCCACAATATTATAGGTTAAAATATCAATAATAAAGAGTAGAATTATATAAATGAGCAATCAAATATATATCTAGGCCAATATAATAATGAAATAACATTCACTTATAATATCAAATATGAATGTAAAAATGGCCAAAATCATTCATGTACATGCATAAAGAAAACTTACAATATGAATTGCTCAAAATCTATATACAAGCTTTATTATCAATGCTTGGTATGTGGTGATAATTACAGATCTTTTTCCTTTCTCACCTCCTTATCTTCTTATTACATTGTATGGAGATTTATCTCCATAATATAGACATAGAAGATGACTCTTCACATACTTGACTATTGCTCTCCATATGACAACTTCCATGATCTTTGGCTTATCATCTTTCCACTTGTATACTAGATTCTTCACTCTCTTCTTACATGCATACTTGACTCTATGACACTTGCAAACTTCTACACGACTCTTACTCTCCTACATGTACTCCTAATATAAGACACTTATGCACATCCTCATATTACATATTTGTACACTTTCATACATAACACTTGTGCACATTCTCTCAATATATACTTGCACTCTAACTTACATGACACTTGTGCCTATCCTACACATGAAAACTTACATAAAGAGGAAATATAATCACTCATCTAAACTATAGACTCAACCCTAATCTATTACATATTTATATTTGTACTATGAAGGTACCATGGGGGTACATTTGTATGTACCAAATAATTTAATATCCTCCAACAATGACCAAGAATAGTTACTATATCATCAATTTCATGGTGAGTGTAGTCTTTGTAGTATGCTTTTGTTTATGTAATATTTTTAGTTTCATAGTCTAGTTTGGGGTTGATAGACAATAAAAATAGGGTGATTCTAGTCCAAGGTGTATGTACTATCCATAGCCATTCGTTATAATGCAATAGTGATCAATAATTCTTGGGTCTATATTTTAGGCCACTACTGAAGGAGGATTCCACATACCCTTGAGTGCACTACCTATCTCTCTAGTCAGTACGAGAGGGTAATTTCTCAAGTGTTGTGCTCAATGCACTATGGATAGATACACAATCAAAAGCTTCCTAGGGTTAAAGGTCTTTGCTAACCTATGGGGTCTCCCTATATACCCATATGTATATGGGAGCTCAAATCCATATATAGATGTTGTATAAGGCCTAGATATTGGATTTTGACCACCCCTCACTTCACTAGATACTTTTTGGGTGATCTAGTTTGGTCAATAAAAACAAATCCTTCATGATATTTTAAAACCATCAACATAGGTTTTCTAACCTATTAAATTAAAAAGAAAAAATGATTCAATTTTCTTCATCGAATATTTAGTAGAAAAAACAAAATAAAGGAAATTTATACCTAAATTGAAGAAATGATAGGATAGAAATTATTGCAGTTGTAATAGGACACAACCCTCAAAAGTGTTATGATACCACTTCTTAGAAATCTTATAGTAAATTAAAGCACATCCAATATTACAATAATAAATAGAAATTAATAAAAATAATTAATAGTATTGCAACATTAAATGGAAATGCAACAAATTATATTATAGAAACTAAAAGCACATTATGGAATCATAAGCCACTTTGAGGGGGCAACCTCCTTAGAAGCAAAGCTTCCTTATAATATGAAAATATAAGACGCTCCTTCATCTGGCCCCTTTGGTTCTTTTAAAGACTCTATATAACCCTAACCCTAATGTTCAAGTGGAGGCCCAAGATAGTAACTCCTAAATAAAAATTGTTACATATTTATATAATATCTCTTTATAATAAATAATTGTTATATAATATGGGTCTGTAAGCCTAGGCACCCAATGTACCACATGACTATGCAATTATTATGAATTTGGGATAGGTTCCTAACATAGGTCACTAATAATTTCACAACTTTCTGAACTATAAATAAATAGGAAAAGGTATTCCCTTGATTGAAAATATATGTTAAAAAATCAAATTCAACAATATTAACTTGCATTTGAACCTTATAGCCTAAAATACTTAGAAAAATAATTGGCTTAATAAAGCATAAATGGTAAATAATTAACACTTTGTCAACGAAATCCTATTAAAATATATCAAACTAATCTCCTTAGTCTTATGTAAGGCTTTACAAAAAGGTTAGGAAGGCAATTTGCTAGTCTTTAACAAGACATTGAGAGGTAATAAACCAATTCAATGGTATTATAGAGGACATATATGAGAGTTAGTAAATCAACTTGTTGGTCTTATACAAAATATAGATGGGGTTTAATGAATCAAATCACTGGTCTTATACAAGAAATAGATGGGATTCATTAAACCAAATTGCTAATCTTGTAAAAGATATTGATAGGAGTTAGTAATCCATACTCACTAGTCACCAAAAAAATAAATGAGAGTATGGCTAGAAGATAATCCCTATGAGGACATACTTCACTTTGTCTCTAATGAGATTTATCATGCATAGATAAGTACATCTAGAAAGTACTAATATGCAAAAGGGAATGGAGTATGAATCTACTTTAATATGAGCAATAAGGTATTAATCATGCAATTTGAATTACCTAGTGTTATGGATTTTCATTTTTAAAAAACATTCATAGCTATTTTGGAAACTTAATTGAATGAGTTGTTACTCCCATGAATGACTAGAGTTATAGCCAATCCCTACTACCATTGCACTTTAAAAGTGGAATTCATTATACAAAATAGGGATAGAACCATAATCCAAATAAATAATATTCCAAAACCATCAAGGAAAATTTCAAAACATAACATGGCATTTAAATTGCTTGGTTTGAGAAGTACAAGGCCCAAATTCCAAGAAATTTAAGGAAAATTAACTAAGATTAGAGAGATTTGATATGCATGGTAGTTTCAAGGTGGTTTGCATTGTGTCAAGGTGTGGTTCACACTAAAGACCCAATAATGATCTACTCTAAGAGTCAAGAGGCAAATTATAATCTAAGATAGAATATCAAGATATCATGTTTGGCATAGATTTTAAGGCATGTAAATTGAGGTAACAATTTCAAAAGTGACATTCTCTCTCTAAATGGGATTGAGTGTGAAAATAAAGCTACTAAAATATTTTAGAATGGATATAGTGCCAAAATTGGCTAGCACTGTAGCTTTTTTCCATCTGATTTTTAAGATTCTATCAAATTCATATAATTAGGAGTTAGAGTTTAATTTAATATAGTTAGGAGTAGAGTTACTTTACAAATAAGACCTTGAAACTCATTGTAAATAGTCCTTTTGCTATTTCTAAAATATTAGAGCTACTCTCAAAGACTATATTTATACTTTTTGATTGAATTACAATTAATGAAGAGATTGTGCATGGTTTTCATGGATCAATTGTTGGAGGTATTAGATTATTTGGTATCATGAGATTCCATGAAATACCATTGTAAATATTTAGTTTAAGGAGAGTTTTTAGTATTTGTCAAATTGTGATAAGTGTTTATGTTTCTTGTAATTTAGTGTGAAAGGTGTCAAGTGTGCAAGTGTGAGTGAAAGGTGTCAAGTGTGTAAGTGAAGAGTCATAAGTGTCAAGTGTCAAGTGTGGAAGTGAAGAGTCATATGATATGTGTCAATATGTGAAGTAGGAGGTTATGTAATCATGAGAGGCTTTGTCATAATGTGAGGAATGTGAAAGGTTGCATCTCCCGTGAGTTTGAGGAGAGCAATAGTTAAGAGTATTGAAGAGTCATTTTGTAAGGTGATATATTGGAGATAAAGCTCCATGCTATTTAATTCAAATGTATGTGAGAAATTTTGATTTATGAATGTAATAGTGAAGTTTCTTATTATGCAATACTTGTGTTATTTGTGTGATTTTATGTTATTATTTTGATCTTGTAGAATTTTACCTATGAGATTTTTAGACATATTTGTCAACATCAATTGTGTTCTTTGACCTTTTTATTCATAAATGTGTGATATTTATGGATAAATCCTACCATATCCTATTATTCCCCTCATTTTATTATTATAGGATATTCAAAGACTAGTGCATTGAAAATATTTAGTCATTTCTAGAGATTTTAACTAGATGAATGTTAATCTCACTATAGTGACATATCCGTATTTATTTTATTGTCTTTTTTTACTCCCACATTTATTTTACCAATTGACTAGATTAGTTTAGATTAGTTATATTATTATGATATATCATGAATTTGGAGGTTGAGAGGATTACTTCCCTTCCTTCCTAGTTGAATTGTAATCTTATAAGTGTGTATGATTGGATAATTTCACATAGTATACAAAAGTTCTCACTATATTACCTCTAAGAACTAGGTTCAATATTTATATTGAATCTCCATCTCCAATGGAATCAAAAATTGTATCCCATACTCTCATACAAATAATCCTTTAAAAACTCTCTACAATTATGCATTATTCCTTCGGTTAGCTAAGCTTGTTAGCCCTCACTTCTTTATTTGACACATGCTTGTTTGTTTGAGCTTTGAAGTGCTCCACTTTCCTCCCATGGAGGGAAGGATATCTCATTTTATAGGATCATGGGTTCTAGATATTCCATGGATGGAGAAATATAGATGATCAAAATGTCAAAATATTCTAGAGTTTTCCTCTTAGACTATAGATATTTACTCATTTAATTTTTCATGATATTTTAATAATTACTTGCCTTCCATGGTGAATATTATGCATTTTCTCTCCATTATCATTATGACCAATAAGAATTTAATCAAGAACACTTTTCTTAAAGTCTTCTTTAATATTCTAAATACAAGCTAGAGAGTTCTTAGAATGAAGACCTTATTTTTTGTAATAATCATAAAACGGTTGCTTTTCTTGGAGTATTATACTCATCAAACTTGAATTTTTAAAGATTTTATACCTTAGCCTTGTTGGATATTGCAACTTACTTCACATCCATTTTTCTTGTCAACACTAATACCAATTTGAAAATTCTCTTAATTGAAAATTATCTCCATCCTTTTAATGGAAATTCTCTTCTTATAATAAGATCATTATCATGTACATAGTTCCTAATTGAATTTTCATATGATTCTAATTAAGAAGAAATTTTCCTTCATTATTTCATAAGCACCTCCTCCACCAACTTTCTTAGGAATTTTTTAGAAGTATCAAAATCAATTTTGATGAACCCTATTTATTAATGTTTCTATTTTACCATGGATCAATGAAAATAATTTTTTTTAACTCCATTATGACATATCACTCCTCCATGTATGTTCAAATCCTATAACCAAGAAACTAATAAATATTTTCCATAACTACTTCCCATGGAGAGCTCCATGATTGCAAAAACTCTACAAATAGGCAACAATATACTCCAAATTTATAAATAATCGAGATATTTAATTTAAAAAAAAATTATCATTTCTTTTAAGCCAAAAATTCTAACAAATAATTGCAAGATAAATCCTCCATATAGTGCTTAATGCTTTAGCTTTTAAAAGACTAGTCCAATATCTCATCAACTCTTCCAATGTTGATGGATCAGCTTAATATATTATCAGTTTCTTTAAAAGATAGTCCTAGTTAATGGAAGTAGAAGGATAATAAAGAAGTAGATGATCTAATATTTCTAGATTCACCTTATAGAAAAAACACTTACAAAATCTTAATATCTTATTCTTTACAAACTATCACAAGTAAGAATTTTTCTTTGGACTACTAACCAAAGAAAATTGAAGGCCTTAGGGAGGGCCTCAAGTGATCAAACATCCATCTATAGGAAATCCTTGGAAGTAGTATTTTTTATTACTCCAAATCCATACATCCCAAATTGACTAGGTATCCACCATCTTTTGATATATTCCAGAAAAGCATTTATCCTTTCCTAAAAAATAGCTAAATAGAATTCTTAAAACATGTTTTGAATCTCTTCCATTTTTTTTTTGAGGTCCTCTTCGTCAAATAAATTGTAAATAAAAATCCAATATTTAGATTATTACTCACACTACATAATTTATTACCTCTAAAAGCCAAAGGTTCATGATACAATGATTTCCATTTTGGAATAGAAATAATGAGAAAAGACTTCAACCAAGAATTATATAAAAATATATATAATCACCTTAATTAACTAACTTAATGGATATGAAATTCCATGTTATCAGTCCCCTAGGTAGGGTTTGTTTTCTTAACAATTTTACTACACCCAGGGAACATGTATATTTTTTTAGTAATATTTTTTCAACTCTTTCTTTAGTATTTGAACAATCTCTAACCAAGTTTTGCACCTAATTCCAAACTCATAATTCTTCCATTGCATAAGAATACCCATGTAATATAATTTTTTTGTAAATTTTATTTTATTTTGAAAGAGAAAATCTAAATTTCTTCTCATATCCTTTCCTATTGAAATTATAATTTTCTTCATAGCTAAGAGCCAATGTTGTGCAATGTATTGGACAGGCCTAAGGGAATTTCATTGTATAATATATTTATTATTTTTAATATTTTATTATGTAAGACCAATGGACCTTGGTTAATCTTGTTATGGTTCAACCCTATTTATTATTTGTAATACTTATTATCTTGGCTTAGGTTAAACTCTATGATGTAATTTGGATTTTGGTATTGCTATAAATACCCCCCTTACACTCTTATTTTATTATAGATGGTTATTATTTATGGTGCCTATGGGAACCCATTATATCTTTATCTCTTTCATCCTATTTTATGCTTTTTGTATAAGATTTGAATGAATGGTTTGCTTCTATTCATTCCTAGAAAATATTCTAAATTCTAACATGGTATTAGAGCGATAATGGAATGATGCTACTTAGTCATGCTAAAATTTCTCTCAGTACCTCTCATTCTTCTTTCAAGTCGTAGGATATTTTTATTCTAAGCATATCATAATACTTTCTTAGATAAGAGACAAAAAAAGAATTACCTCTCTTTTTTATCCTTTGTTTCTAGTGCAAAAAAGATAGTATATTCTCTTCTTTCAAATGAGGGGTTTCAAAAAGCATTGCGGGGATTGTAGGTTTAAAGGGAAAAAAGTGGAAAATTTCATAATAAAACTTGGAAATTTTCCCATGAGTAGGCTTGGGATTGTGCTCAAATAATCCTAAACATGTGCAACCCTTCTTCATGGAGAAGGAGCATGCTCGAACATGTTTTAGTGAATGTCTATTATGGCTAGTGGAACACAAAACAAGGTGCTTGGATGGTGACGACCTGAGTTTCAATACCTACAAATGTCAGCTTTTTTTTCCCTTATGATAAATAGAATGGCATGTTTATAGAATATTTTATGCCTTGATTTATATGGCTATGTGGCATGGTGGTTGGTCACTTACTTTGAAAAGCACCAATCATGTGTTTGATTTGTGATAGATTTTGAAGTTAAGTTGTTGATTTACATGTAGACACCAAAATCTAGGCATTTGCATTTCACCACATAATTTTGCATAATAAAATATATGCCTAGGTCTAAACTTAGGTATATTAATTCATGTACACTTCACCCACATTGCACACCACAATTCTACATAATAATATATGCCTAAGTCTAAACTTAGGCATAAAAATCCTGCACATTATCCTATTTTCTAGATTTTAATAAATCTGGAAAATCCCCCTAGGATACCCTGCCTACCCACTAGACATGTGTCCTAGCCACCTCACTACCCCACCTTGCCACATCTCATACACCCTTGTCCCCTTTGTCCCTTCACATGGGACAACCCTTACACCTCACTCCACTTGCACCTACCCACATCCACCACTCCACCTAAGTGAGACACCCTAGGTGACTCACTCTAACTGACCCCCCATAGGTGGCTGCCTAGGATTACCACTTGGCAGCCCTGGCTTACCACCTATATTTTCCCTCCAAAACCCAAAATTACCTATAAAAGCAACACCATTCCATCAAGCAAAGGGGACTGGAAAATACATCGTCATGCTGTTGAAATCGCTGTAGGGAATCACCAACGATCACGGAGTTCGAGCCATCGAGGTCCCGGATCCAAATTTTTAGGTTTTCTGCCATCTCTGCACAACCGCGCATCTGTGGTTACACAGTCCCAACCACAGGCCCATGGTTTCTAAACCACACATCCGCGGTTACACAGTCACAACCGCAGGCCCGCGGTTCTATAGAAACTACCAAACTTGTTTTGGCCATATCTCGCTCATCCGGACTCGGATTGAGCTAAAATTTTGAGGGTAGGTTCTTGACATCCCCTAGAATATCTCCACCAATTTTCAGACCATTTGGAGTAGCAGAGATCAGTAAGTTATTAATTTTTTAGCAAGGCATATTCTAGTTTAATTTCTATGTTTCCTACAAGCATTCCTTTCAAGGGTTTTCATTTGCATTGATTTTCAATCATTTATACAGGTGCTTCTAACCCTTGTTTGACTTCCATGTGTGTAGGATATAGGTATTTGAAGAGCTATTAAAGCTAGGAGTGGTCCCTACATTGGATACCAAAGCCCACTCACCAATTGGATTAGAGCGAAAGAAGACCAAAGACACCACCATTCATTTGATTAGCCAAAGAGGTTTTCCTCTTCGTGCTCATTGTATCATGTGAAAGCAATCATTCACTTATTGTAATCATACCCCCCATCACTTTGGGGCTCAAAATCATTGTAAAAAGGAGACCAAGGCTCCAATAAAATTCAATACAAAATTCATTTATTCTTGCAATTGCTTGTCTTTCATTATTTTATTTGCTTGGTGTTGTCTTATTTTGCTTACAAAATGGAGATCACGATGGGACCTCCCAAGGGTTCCATTTTGTTTTGCCTTGATTTTTATCTGATTTATTGATCTCTTTTTGCATGTAGGTGTCAGGAGTTTGAGACGCATGCGAATTTGATCTTTTGAGTTGTTTGTCTATTATCGTGAAACCATGCATCCAGGTTTCTTTTCTAGAAAAAGTGCATCCACAGTTTTGGTTGGAGGAAAATTAGATATTCATGGTTGGTGATTCTAGAAAACGGCACTCGGTTGTTGTATGTGGAAACATGGACCAATGGTTGAGAGCTGGAGGGAGCAACGAAAGGAACACAGGTCTATACCCTGTGCCATATTTTAATTTTCTCTTTAGTTTTAGTTTTAGGTTGCATTTAAGTAGATTAAGGGTCTTAGTCCTGTATGCCATTGTTTGCATTTAGGTCTTAGGATAGAGAATTTACTTAAATTTTGCATTCATACACACAATAACAAAGTGAAATTAACGAGGATCTGCATATACATAGTAGGGAATAATAATCTTGCACGTACCGAAGTTAGAAATAATTTGGATATTTTGTTTGGGATTGTCAAGTTTTGATTGATTCTATTGTACAGTCGAAATCATAGACCCGTGGTTGGGATTTCCCAAATGCGTACCTACGGTTGGCAAACTGCACACTCATGGTTTACCAGAACTAACCGCTCACCCGTGGTTAGCCTTGTTAAATAGAATTGGCTAATCTTTCACTTGAAATTCAATTTTTGACCCTGATATGATTCTATCTGCTATTCTCTATTTCCTATTATTTTTGCATTAGGCATTAAAATAAAATTGCATGGTAGTCTTGCATTCCATAATAAATAACAAAACCTTCACACACACACACGTATCATCAAAACATTGGTAAGGTTGGATTTCATCACCAACCCCCAATTCAGACCGGTGACGTTGGAATTCACCTCCTTCCACCGGCTTGCCCCCTAGATCATCCTTAGATAGGATAATAGGGAACTCTTTTAAGTTGGTATAGGTCACTTGTGTTCAAGCTGTCTCCCACTATTGGAACGATTGTTGAATCAGAGTGGAAGAGCTAGGTGAACCCCCCACTAGGATTTAAGTGGTGTACCCTAGACTCTTTTGAGAAATCATGCTTGGCACTAGTGTTCCTAATCACCATCTTGATTGAGTTCTTTTATTCTAATCCAAAAAAAAAACTTCTTCAAAATTTCAACAACATCAAAACACACTAAAACTAAAAAAAAATAAGGGGTCAAAACCTCCAAAACTTCAAACAAAAAAATAAAAAACTTTTCCAAAAATAAAAATAAAATCAAATTCAAAATCAAAATTAGCGCAAACTTAAGGACAAAAAACTTTGTGTGTTTATTTGCTTTGCATGTTGTATTGCATTGTACTTTCATTTCACCTACATAGACTTGCATTTACACTTCACACCTCATTGCATATTAGCGTATGGTAATGACCCGTAGTCAGGCCAGGAAGTTAGCATTAATCCAGAGTCAGTGGTCTTCCCCCATGACATCTCAGTCTAGTGAGGTCCCTAACACTTCGATGGTAGGGCAAGTTAGTATACCCCCTCCTATGTCCCAGAGCCTAAATGTAGGGCCCTCTAGTAGTGCCCTCATTTTAGACATAGATGTTATGCATAGGGCTACCCATACCTCTATTCCTGAGACTCTTAGGAGTGAGCCACCCACACCAACGAATGGTCATGTCACATTTGTAGACATGGATGTTGTAAGGATGTATTTGAGTGTAGCTAGAATGGTTTTTCCATCACTACCACCACTTACCATCCCACCCCATACCATCCCATCATTCCATCAGGAAGTCACCTTCCCACACCCACAATAGTCTAGCCAAGCCTTTGCAAATCCACTTTTTGAGCACACTGCTACCACCATAGCCCATACCCATCCATCATCATCTAATCAACCTCCCATCATCATACCAAATCAACAAGTCATTTGCACCAACCCCCTTTACGAAGCACCCATTAGTGTTGCTTCACAAATCCTTGTGTCCATTCCATCCATAGCACCCATAAGCACCATGGTCCATAACCCCCTCCTTCAACAACAATGCAATTTACCACCTACCCACCATCAACATCCCATCAACCCCCCACCTTCTTCACCCAAGATCCATCTTGGGTGTTGCACCCCCCAACTATAACCATACCCACACATCCACTCAATCACATGTATGGTGCTCCATCAACACAACACACCATCATTCCACCATCTCCTCATCAACAACCACCATTTCACCAACACACTATGCTCATTTTACAACAAATATTGAATCACCTCACAAACATTGAGCTACAATTGAGTCAACATCAACCTCATCAAAATCACCCACCTCAACAACCTCATCAACCTCACCCACCTCAACAACCTCATCAACCTCACCCACCTCAACTCATAAACCTCATCCACATGGCCAATCTCATCCAAATCATCAACCTCGTACTTGGACCCCTCTATCCGAGCCCATGTCAATCATCTTTCAAAAGTTGTAGGATGCAAAAATAATCATTTTACCTAACATACGTCCTACAGACACCAAAACACATAAATCTAGGTCGTATAGGGAAGATCGTTATTGTCTCTATCATCGACAAGTGGGCCATGACATCAATGATTGCAAAGCCTTTAAAAATGTGGTCCAAGATCTTATCGACAAGGGGGTATTTTCCATCGAAAGTCCACTCATCGCATCCAATCAAAACCTTGGTAGTCAACAGAACCATTGTGGGGATACTCAAGGCATCACACCTTCCCCACGCTCACCAAGCACAAAACATTGTGGGGATACTCAAGGTATCACACCTTCCCCATGCTCACCAAGCACAAAATATTGTGGGGATACTCAAGGTATCACACCTTCCCCATGCTCACCAGTCACCAAACAATTTGGGGATGATTAAGGTATCACACCTTCCCCATCCAAAAAAAAAAAAGCTCCAAAGGGGGTATCTCTTTGGTCAACTCCATTCAAAAGGCCCCAAAGGAACCTAACCCCTTTGGTCAAAACTCATCTCAAAATGCTCCAAGGGAGGCACTCCTTTGGTCAAATTAGTTCAAAAGGATCCAAGGGAACCAAAACTCCTTTGGTCACATACAATTCAAAAGGCTCCAAAGGAACCAAACCCCTTTGGTCACATTTTAGTTCAAAAACACCTAAATAATAATAATAATAATAAATATAAAACACAAAAACATGTTCATACACATTGCATTTTTAATACATCGCATTCACAATCCCACTTTCATTGCATTCACACATTCCACTTCCATTGCATTTGCATATTCGTATCATTTGCATCCATTCATGTTGCTTACCATATTAATTGTCATCCACTTAGGTTAGATAATTGTTCATTCACTGAGTCTTGTTGCCTTAATTAGGGGCACCTATGGTCTAGCATTAGTCCAATTTCACCATCTAAAACCATGTCAAAAAAAAAAAAAAAAAATTGTTGCAATAAAACCCCATAGCACTTCATTTCTTTGGTGGTCTTTGGTTTGAGGAATCTCTAGGTGTTTTCGGTCACTCAACCACTCCTAGTGTTTTAAGCAACCTCCAAAAAATATGTCGAATTCTTTTAGGACCATTGCACATATATACACTAAGAAAATCTTGAGTATTGGGAATTGATTTCAAAAACATTCTCGAACCAAACACAATTTCACATCTTAAAAACATCTTGTGTCAAAGAGGGATAACACCATACTTGGTAGGAACCTTGAGGTGAAAAGGGTCATCCTTGCTTGTCCCATTATGCAACATAGTCCATGACAATAGTGGTTTTCACTACTATCACAGTTGCTTCAAATTCAAAAGATAGAGTAGTAAGGATAGGGTACAATTCTCATCACACTTAGGTTGAGAATCTGATTCCCCAAAGCTCTAATTCCTTTACATCACACACCACTGATTAATTGGGTTGTAAGGATCATACTACATTTCCAGTCAAACGGTTAAGTAGTCATCCCCAAAATTCAAGAAATCAAAAACAAAAATCATGGACTATGGAGTTAGCCTCCACCGGAGCTATAGATGCTTGACTGGCAGTGGAGTACGCTCATGCGTGGTGACATGTCTCTTTTAAAAAGAGACCTCTGACTGCTCATATGGACAAGCTAGCTTCTTGGTTCAAACCATAACAGGTTTACCCAATTTACTCAAGATGAGTTAATGAACTCAATTGCACACACACTGGTTCTTGATTGTCTTGGGTCATTACCATGCTCTTGATTCGGTAAATGAATTCACTGCACACACATTTGGTCCTAGAAGAATTAGGCAGTTTTAGTGAGTTTGTTTGATATCACTAGGATGTTTGAGTCTTTGCAAAACAACTCTAGATCCTTTATCCCTAAGGCAAACAAAGCCATAAGCAAGTTTCCATTCCATACCACCATCATATTGCCACACATATATCATAGTCCATTTCATCCTACAAAATGTGGTCAAACCATAGTATCGTATTGGTGCCCCTGATTAAGCAATAAAGGTAAAGTTTGCTAAACAATGGTCCATAACTTCTTTGAATGACAATTAATAAGGCAAAACCATTCATTCATTTGCATACATCACCACCAATTGCATTCATTCATAAACACATTCATTTCATCACATGCACCCAAAAAAAAAAAAAAATAACAATCCATCATTACACATGTACATAAACAATCACAAAAACACCAACTAGGGGGAGTTCAAGGTCTTACACCTTCCCCAATAATCACATCAAGTAGTCAATCAATCAAGCAACTTGGGGGGTTCAAAGTCTCACACCTACCCCAACAATCACATTAAACATTCACATTTCAAATCATCTACTAGGTTCAAAAGGTTGTGCCTTTTGTCAAAGGTTGCATCCTTTGCCTCACATTCACAAACACAACGCATCCAATTCCATTTAGATCCTTGAGTGAACCTCGTATCTAGTGATATACTCTAGTCACCTAGCGGTTGTAGCAATTGGTTATCCATGCAATCTGGTAGGATGAGTAGATTACCATAAGGACACTTGCAATTACATCAATTCAAAAGGCTCCAAAGGAACCAAGCTCCTTTGGTCAAATTCAATTCAAAAGGCTCCAAAGGAATCAAACTCCTTTGGTCACATTCAATTCAAAAGCTCCAAAGGAATCAACCCTTTTGGTCAAAAGCTCCAAACGAATAAACCTCCTTTGGTCACATTTAAACTCAAAAATCTCCAAAGGAATCAAACTCTTTGGTCAATTCAATTCAAAAGGTTCCAAAGGTACCTACCCTTTTGGTCAAATCAATCCAATAAAGCTCCATAGGTACTCAAATTTCTTTGGTCAAAAAAAAAAATCAATCATCAAAACATAAAAAACAAAAAAAAAAAAACATCTTGTGCTTTCTTTCCATTTCAAAAACATCAAACACCAAAAACATTTCCATGCATCTTTTGTCATACAAAACAAAACAAAAACACAAAACAATCATGCATTATCCAAAACAAAACAAAAAAAAACAAAGAAAAACTCCAAAGGTATCTCAATTCCTTTGGTCAAAAACAAATTCAACAGGCTCTTGAAAGAATAGAAGTGCTCTCATCTCAACTCCCTAAGAAGGCCATGCGGTTGGACTGCTCCAAGGGATAGAGGTGTACATTTCCTTCTTCCACTTAGCCTCAAGTGATCCTCGTATACAGTAACTTATCCTATATACCTAGCGGTTGCAGCGACTAGCAATCCATGCAATCTGGTAGGATGGATAAGTTACCATAAGGCCCTTGAAAAGTGATTCACCTCATGCAAGAAATGAATTGTTATCATCTCAATTCCCTAAGAAAGCCATACGGCTAGACTGCTCCAAGGGATAGAAGTGCACAATTATCAACAATGGTCGAAATCATAATTGAAACAAAAACAAAAACATCCATTTCATTCCAACCATTATCATTTGTTTCATTGCTTTCATCATTTCATATCTTCTCCATCGACTCATCTCTTGAAGGGATAGACAAAATCAACAAATTCGAGTTTCATAATCAAAGTCAACACTCAAAACACTCAATTATGCAAATTACGCTCATTAAAATGAGCATCTTTTCCATGATTGGGGCAACACAAGTTGAATTTTATTTGTGACCATCTTACACAACTCCCCTTCAAATGCAAATGGCTACAAAAACATTGTAAAACCCTCCAAATCATCATCTCACATCATCATCATCATGAGTGAACCTTGTATCTAGTGAATCACCCTACATACCTAGCGGTTGTAGTGACTAGCAATCCATGCAATCTGGTAGGATGGGTAGCTCACCATAAGGACACTTATTCATAATCATCCAACATCATCAGTTTGAAATTAAATCAGGTTGGTCCTTCAATTTTTGAGTGACCTACGTTCAAGCATATTTGCCCAAGGTTGTCATTGACGCCTACTCCATGGGGTTACAAAACATGGAAAATTTATACTTCATCATTTTGCATTAAGGAATTTGCTACAGTCACTAGGACAAGCCCCTAGGGTGATTGGTTCCTTTACTTCATAATCTTGCATGTCAATAATACCAAAAGGTAAATTTGTGATAACACAAGTCCACCCCAAACTTGGGGCATCCAACTTGATCTTGATTTCCAACATTTGCATCCATCACATCCACCCCTTTTCATCATTCACATTTGGTCAATTGGCTCGTGGGTTTCATCCTTTACCCATTCGCCAATTGAGGGGGTAAGCAAACAACTCAAAAAATTTTTACAAAAATCATTCATTCTTGTGCGTCGAGAATATTTGAGTCCATTCATCCAATAAAGATAGGTGTCATTTGTTTTTGCACCACATTGTGTTTTACACAACATGGTACAAAAAGGGGCATCTGTAGACACCAAAATCTAGGCATTTGCATTTCACCACATAATTATGCATAATAAAATATATGCCTAGGTCTAAACTTAGGTATATTAATTCATGTACACTTCACCCACATTGCACACCACAATTCTGCATAATAATATATGCCTAAGTCTAAACTTAGGCATAAAAATCCTGCACATTATCCTATTTTCCAGATTTTAATAAATCTGGAAAATCCCCCTAGGATACCCTACCTACCCACTAGACATGTGTCCTAGCCACCTCACTACCCCACCTTGCCACATCTCATACACCCTTGTCCCCTTTGTCCCTTCACATGGGACAACCCTTACACCTCACTCCACTTGCACCTACCCACATGCCACCACTCCACCTAAGTGAGACACCCTGGGTGACTCACTCCAACTGCCCCCTCCATAGGTGGTTGCCTAGTCCTTGCCACTTGGCAGCCCTGGCTTGCCACCTATATTTTCCCTCCAAAATCCAAAATTACCTATAAAAGCAACACCATTCCATCAAGCAAAAGGGGCTAGAAAATACATCGTCACGTTGTTGAGATCGTCGCAGGGAATCGCCAACATTCACGGAGTTCGAGTCATCGAGGTCCCGAATCCAAATTTTAGAGGTTTCTACCATCTCTACACAACCATGCATCCACGGTTACATAGTCCCAACCACACTCCCATGGTTTCTAAACCGCACATCCATGGTTACATAGTCACAACCGCAGGCCCATAGTTCTGTAAAACTACCAAACTTGTTTTGGCCATATCTCACTCATCCAAACTTGGATTGAGCTAAAATTTTGAGGGTAGGTTCCTGACATCCCCTAGAATATCTCCACCAATTTTCAGGCCATTTGGAGCAGCAGATATTAGTAAGTTATTAATTTGTTAGCAAGGCATATTCTAGTTTAATTTCTATGTTTCCTGCAAGCATTCCTTTCAAGGGTTTTCATTTGCATTGATTTTCAATCATTTATACAGGTGCTGCTAACCCTTGTTTGACTTCCATGTGTGCAGGATACAGGTATTTGAAGAGCTATTGAAGCTAGGAGTGGTCCCTACATTGGATACCAAAGCCCACTCACCAATTGGATTGGAGTGAAAGAAGACCGAAGACACCACCTTTAATTGATTAGCCAAAGGGGTTTTTCCCTCTTTGTGCTCATTGTATCATGTGAAAGTAAGCATTCACTTATTGTAATCATACCCCTATGCACTTGGGGTAAATCACTTGTAAAGAGAAGACTAAGGCTCCAATAAAATTCAATACAAAATTTATTTATTCTGCAATTGCTTGTCTTTCATTATTTTATTTGCAAGGTGTTGTCTTGTTTTGCTTACATTACAGAAGGATGCTTTTCAAAATTGTTGTTTGCTGGTGTAGTGAACTGGTTAGAAATACTATGTTAGAAATGGGTAGATGCATGTTCAAACCCCTTAGCCACTATTTTTTATCTACAAACTCACCTTTGCTCCTATGTTCAAAAGATGGCCTAAGTAAAAGGCTCTTCACTTTGTTTTCAAAAGTTGCAGATGTTGGAACTAGGGATAAAATCTCTATGGAGCCTATTGGGGTCTGAATTGACATCAAGGAAAACTTGAATTGTGACTATGAATCTATGAATTTATGGGAGGCACACACCCGCTAATCATAGCTCAAATCCCAACATTGGATGGATCAAATATTGATTCAATCCAACCTCTAGAGTAGGTTGGTATACCTTGTCAACTAATTTAGGTATTTACTCAAATAAGCTTAGATGAAAGTGTAATTTTAGGGATAGAAATAAGATAAGGGTTAGAAAATAGTTGAATGAATAATGGTCGGATAAAGCTAACATAATTGAAAAATATTAAGAATTTTTTGATCAATCACATTTCCAGTATGCTACACCTATGAATAATAGCATTCAAAACATATCATATTTATCATTTAAAATAATGAAATACTCAAAGCACTATTTCAAACATCTAAAATGCTAATAATTCAAAAAGTAGAGTTAGATAAATATTTAGACTAGTAGAAATAGAAGTCCTTTGCAGTATTTTTTTAGGGATGAACCATTCCAAGTTGCTCCAAATTAGCAATCCAATATCAGTAGAATTGACTAATCAAATAGTAGTAGTAGAAATGCATTTACATAATAAACTTACAATTAATGAAGACAATTATCTTGAGGTAAATATCTAAGTTATGCTCCTTCTATTGATTTCTTAGCAAGTTACAGTAATATATCAAGCAAACACTCTAGATCCGACCCTTAACAATGAGGATTTGACCTCTTTATATAGATTTTACAATGACATTAAAAGATGGAAAATATTACAAGGAATTTCATGCCAAATCAACAAAATACTGAGGTGGCAGCATCTCATTGGCTTTCAAGAAACAAACTGGAGTTGTGCTCCATGAACGTTGTAATTCTGAGCTCTACAAGTTATTTGACTCCTAACTCAATCCGATAGTTGGGATGGTTGTAGGTTGATCTGGATCATCCTTTGTTCTTGAAAAACTTTCCTCTGTTGATCTGTAATTGAAAATGCATTTGAGTCTTGATTTCGACAATGCTTGGTCTCTCTGGTTCTTTCTACTGCACTCCTCAGGTTTCACTACAATCTCTTCATCTTTGGAATTTGTTGCTTCAAATTCCACTAGGATATGTTTAACCGATTTGACCATAGAATGAGGGTTTTGAATAAACCTACATCATTTTATGAAATTTATTGGTTCATTTTATGTTGGGCTAGGTTTGATTGCATAATTTTGATTTGTGTTGGCTTTGAGAAGATTTTAACACTGTTTTACCTCTTGATATTAGGATCCATAACTTCATTCTTTGCTAAGCCTTGTTTGATCGTGTTGACTACGAATTTTACCCCTCTGACAAATTTTATCCTTGTGGATACTTAAAAAATATCCCTTCTAAAACTTAGCTACCTTTTTTCCAATATTGTTATGCTTGTGATCTTCCACAGTAGAAACTAACCTCATACTGTTGTCATCTCTTGAATTTTACTACTTCAGTTTTTGCTAGGTACTGTTTGACTATGCTGAATATGGATTTCAACTTCCGGTGGATTTTAACCCTGTCGACGCTTAGTGTATGTTCCTTCCAACACTTAGTACACCAACTATGCATGTGTCCCTCTACTTTGGAAACTCACTTTGGGATGAAGTTGCCCCTCTGAATTTTGCTACTTCATTTTTCGCTGAGCATTGTTTGATCGTGTTGATCGCAAATTTTTGCATTGTATCACAAGTAGAGGAAAAATAACCTAGAGCTCCATTTTTAACCCCTTGTTGGGACATCCTCCTTTTCACAACTCTGCTCCTCAAATTTTTACTAGCCCCTCATTTGACTGAGTTGACTGTGGATTAAACCTAAGATGAATTTTCATATTATAAATCCTCTACGTGGAAATTGCACTAATTCATCCTTCAACCTTCCATTACCTCCAAATTCTGTTGGGTGTTTTTTGATCTATGGAATTTGTACCTCTGCAGGATTTTGTACTGCCTTTAAGATTATTTCACCTCTTAGCCAAAATTTAAAACTTTTGTTATGTGGCCCTTTTGGACCTACATTTTGGTGCCTCTCAGGGAAATTTGCTTGCAAAGGTAAAGAACTTAGAGCCTTATCCGCTAAAAATTCTAATAGAATTTGAGGTAAGCAATAATGCAACCATGAAGGAGGGAAAGGACAATAAAAAAGGGAAGGGAATAACGATAGACCTAGAATTAAGAAGATCAAAAAAGAACAAAAAATGGATGAAAATGACATGGGATTAAATCAAAAATTAGCAGAGTGAGGTAAAAAAAACCTCATAATACACATGAAATGGTGGAGACTGGACAAAGCTAGGGACAAAAAAAAAAGTGGCAACCACCTCAATACAAAAAGGAAAACCTAAAAGAAGGGATAAATGGTATATTATAGGTGGATAAGAGGAATTAGCACTAGAGTGCTAGGGGAGTAAAGAAAAGGGGAATCAAACAAAGAGAAATTGAGTTACACAATGGAGCCATGCACCACTACTATACGCATATGCATACTCCATCATGGTGCAAGCTCCATATGCATAATCCATCGAGGTGCAAGATTGTTTCCAAGCTAGGTAGATTTCCAAGGATGGAAATCTCTCTTTTATTTTTCTCCACTTACGGTGTTTGGTAGGGATTAACAACACCTCATCCATATGAGTGATATATCCTCTATCATTTTTAGCCATCTTATTGTAACCCATCTCAAGTTTTAAACTATTTTCAAACTAGTATTCCTCCTTTTATAGACCTAAGAAGATATAGCGTCAACTGATGATGTGAAGATCCTAACTTTATATCTGGAAAGTACTTAACTCAATTTGTCTGGAATTTGCTCTCATAATGTCCTTTACCTTAGTCAAATTTGGTTGTTTCACACAGGGTATTGATCGAAGCATTCTCATCAAGCCTTTTGTTTGACTGTCTAATATCCATTGGGCAACAGAGTTAGAAGACCTCATCATGAATTAAACCGTCAAAAACCAAGACTTCGATGTTATACTCTTTGTTGTAGATGTTATCCTTTGACCTCAATCCCAAATTCTCCTCCATTATCTTTGGAAAAAATATATAAGATAGCGAGGGTTGGTGTTTTCACGTGAACCTACCTTTGCCTTATTATGGTAGTTGTAGTCAGTCATTTTGTTCAAGTGTTGACTATGTACACAAAATGTGGTGTGTGTACCTGTGCCTAACTTTAAATCTTTCTCATGCTTCTATCCTATGGATTTGTAATGTCTAGATAAAATGACTCTAAACTTGTATTTCTCCTTAAATATTTTGTCATGTGATTGATAGATCTCACTTGTTCAAATGTAATGATGGTCTGATCCTTCATATCTTGTGCTGTAGGGATCAATTTCCACCTCTATGAGCTCTGCCTTTTGGAAATATATCTCCCAATGGTAGTTCGTGACCATGTGGTTTATCTCAGAACACTCATGCCTCTGATGACATGGGACCTTCATTTCTCCATCTATTGCTTCTTTATGAGTATGGTCATCATACCCAAAAAACTACTTCTCGATACTTCTTGAGTCAACGAAAGGGTCTCTCTAACCCATGTTTCATTAGAGTGATAGCTAATCAATCGGTCTCTCTGAAGGAGAGCTTATGTTCCCACACAATTACGTACAGTTGTGGAGGAATGGTGTGTGACTACTTATAATTCTTGATTATAAAGGGGTGAAGGTCCTGGTTGGTAACCTCAACACTACTATTTTTTCAAATATTTGAATTTCATTCATCTCCTTCCCGATACGAAACCTAAAATGTTTAATTGAAGCTTTAGAAAGGTAAATACCAAATAATATGGAAATGTTAATGACCATAATATCTAGTACCACGAATAAATCGGGCAGCCCACACAACATCATTACAAGGTTTTTATAATGCTAAGAACTCTAATTACTTTTTCTGTAAACTACAGATATTCAGGCTCCACCCTTTCAAAAACCAGCTCCAAACATTTACATGCTTGAATGGGCACTACAAGTACTTCAGCTTCGAGGCTTACTAGGTAATTGTGCACCATTCCTTTTTCAACAACAATTGATATGTAGCATTGGTCACACTGTCTCTCATAGAGACCAAAATCGTTACTCTCAGGGATTTTTCTACTTACTCCAGCTAAAATATTTTAATAAATACTAGCCAAATCAACCCTTGGATATACCAATAAATCTTACCTCAAGCCCTGCTCTATATGAGGTTGCTTATTGATTAAGCCTTGGAATTGACGCACCCTTTCCATTCATTGTTCCAGTGTTATCATAGGAAAATATAAGTTTCTCAAGGCTTCAATCCTCATATCCTTTAGGGATTTCCCTACCAATATCTATTCCTACATCAACATTTGTACTTCCTCATATTGAATGGGAGTTTGTAATGAAATGTGAACACCGTCTCTATTGTTCCTTAGAGAGCCTATTTTCATGTTGTAAATTCTTACACTACTTAGATATCCATAACATGAATCTATCATCCACCTAGGACTGAATAAAGAAACTGGGCTTGGGAGTAGACTAGCATTGTTAGTCACCTCTCTAGGTTTTGGATATTGTCCTTCTTCACCTTCTTCCTTGGTCGAACCTTAAGTGCTCCTTGGATTGAAATAGAGGTAGGGATTAGGATTCAATGATATCACCTTACCAAGGGGTAGTTCATTCCTTCTCCCATAGTCTTGGGAGTATTGCACCATTTTTCTTGACTCCTAGCTGGAAATCACTTGGTTGATCCATTGACTCGATAACAACCCATCACTGGTCCTTTGCTCGACACATAACTCTATTTCCTTAACATTTTTTCTACATGATGGGGAAATAGAGGACTAGAGAAAGAAGGATCCACCTTTCTGAGAGGGAATTTCCTATAATTATTAACATATTTTCTACTATAATGGCTTCTTGATACACTTGCAGGAATCCCTTTACTTTGGATTTTTGGATTAGGAGACTTAAATAGGAATTTAGTGCATAAATGTAACACAGGTATGCCTGAGGGTGGGAGGGTTGGTATTCTTACAGAATTCTAGTCCACATTCTTTTTAAATGAACATTGAACTCAAAGAGACTTTCTTGAAGGAATTTCTTTAATAACGAAAACTAAGTGAGGAGTAGGAATGGGTCCTTAGGGTCATCGAGCTCATCTATAAGGGCTTTGACTATATCTTCCCATGTTATGATACTCCCATAGTCCAAGGTTTTATACCACAACAACACCTTACCTTTTAAAGATAGGACCAATAATCTTAACATAACATCCTCAAACTTAATATTATAAATGAATGACAAGGAAGCTATGTCTTGGCAATGCTCTTTTGTAGTATTCTCTTTCCCTTGATAATTGGGTAAATTTTTAAGGGTAATTTTGGGAATCTCATGTAAAATTAGGATGTCTAGGGGACCAGATTCATACCATGGGGGATAATTATGATTAGCCATCAAACTTGTAAAATTTTAGAATTAAAAGGGGAGCTATATCTTTTTAAATACAGTTTTTGAAGGTAGTCATGAGATCTGACTTTACTCCCCGACATAGTCACCAAATGAATTTACTTTCTTCGCTGAATGAGGTCAATACAATTCAATAAATCTTGATTCCTTTGGGTATTATCAATAAAGAAATGGTTAGGAGAAAATATAATGTGTCTTTATGTCTCACTGGGCATGCCAATACTGTTGGGGTCTAAATTGACATCAAGGTAAACTTAAACTGTGACTATGAATATATGACTTTCTGGGAGATGCACACCTGCTAATCATAGCTTAAACCCCAAAATTGGATGGATAAAATATTACTTTAATGCAACCTCTAGAGTAGGCCGGTATACCTTATCAACTAATTTAGGTGTTGACTCAATTAATATCAGATAAAAGTGTAAGTTTAGGGATAGAAATGAGATAAGGGTTATAAAATATTTGAATGAATAATCATCGAATAAAGCTAACAACATTGACAAATATTAAGAATCTGCCGATCAATCACATTTCTATTATTCCACACTTAAAACTAACAACATTCAAAACTCATCATCTTCATCATTTAAAATAATGAAATATTCATAGAACTATTTCAAACATCTAAAATTCTAATAATCTAAATAGAAAAATTAGATCAACATTTAGACTAACAAAAATAGAAGTCCTTTGTAGAATTGACTAATCATAATAGCAATACAATATTAGTAGAATTGACTAATCTAATAGCAATAGTAGAAATACATTCACAGAATAAACTTATAATTAATGAAGACAAAAATCTTGAGGTAAATATCCAATTGATGCTCCTTCTATTGATTTCTTAGCAAGTTACAGTAATATATCAGGCAAACACTCCAGATCAGACCCTTAACAATGAGGGTTTGACCTCTTTATATAGATTTTACAATGATAGTAAAATAGAAACATTATAAGGAATTTCATGCCAGATCAACAGAATACTAAGGTGGTAGCCTCTCATTGGCTTTCAAGAAATAGACTGGACATGAACGCTACGATTCTAAGCTTTGCAAGTTGTTCAGCTCCTAACTGAATCTGAAAATTGGGATGGTTGCAAGTTGATTTGGATCATACAATATTCTTGAACATGCTTTCCTCTGTTGTTCCATAACTAAAAATGTAGGTAAGTCTTGATTTTGACGATGCTTGGTCTCCCAGGTTCTTTCCACTGCACTCTTCAGGTTTCGTTGCAATCTCTTCATCTTTGGAATCCACTACATCAAATTCTACTATGATAGGTTTGACCGATTTGACCATAGAATGAGGATTTTGAAGAAACCTACATCATTTTATTAAATTTGCTGGTTCATTTTCTGTTGGATCAAGTTTTACCATAGAATTTTGATTTCACATCATCTTCAAGTGAACTTTAACACTGTTTTACCTCCTGATATCAGGATCCGTAACTTCATTCTCTGCTAAGCTTTTTTTAACCGTGCTGATTGCAAATTTTATCCTTCGACGAATTTTATCCTTATGGATAATTAATAGATATCCCTTCTAACACTTAGCCACTTTTTTTCCAAACCTTCTATGCTTGTGATCTTCCACTGCAAAAACTAACCTTAGACTACTATCATCTCTTGGATTCTGCTACTTCGGTTTTCACTAGGTGTTGTTTGACTGTGTTGAATGCGGATTTTAACCTTGTCAACACTTAGCGGATGTTCCTTCCAACACTTAGTACACCAACTATACATGTGGATCTCTGCCATGGCAAATCACTTTGGGATGAAGTTGCCCCTCTGAATTCTGCTACTTCATTTTTTGCTGAGCACTGTTTGACCGTGCTGACTACGGAATTTTATATTGTATCATAGGCAAGCAAAAAATAACCTAGAGCTCACTTTTTAACTCCTTGTTGGGACATCCTCCTTTTCACAACTCCACTCCTTCATTTTTTGCTAGCCCCCTTTGACTGAGTTGACTATGGATTTTACCTATGACATATTTTTATATTACAAATTCTCTACTCAAAAATTATGCCAATTCATCCTTCAACCTTCCATTACTTTCCTCCAAATTCTGTTGAGTGTTGTTTTATCTACGAAATTTGTACCTTAGCGATATTTTGTACTACCCTTAATATTATTTCACCTCTTAGACAAATTCAAAAATTTTGCTAGGTGTGTGACCCTTTTGGGCCTACAGTTCTTATAAGTAGTAATAACACACCCAAACAATAAAATACTAACACAAGCGATTACAATAAATAAAATGTTTTTCATATTCAAATCCTTTAATAATAATGATTTACCCTGAATTAGAAGGGGTCTTATTACAAAATAATTTGTCTGTTCACTTTGTCAAAATACGATCAAAACCAAAGGAGTGAAGCTCATTTGGTAGATCCAATTGAAATTGGGTGTAAACTTTCTTCGCTACAATAAACAAATCTTTGAGTGGGCTTGCATATCCTTTGCTAGATCACTCCAACTTCAACAATTATCCTATAATATGTAATATGCACCTGCAATCAAGCAAAAAACATAAAAAGAGTCAATAGCATGTGAGGGACCTCCACTTTGTGAGGCTCTCTTTAATAACAATGTAGATCTATAAACCCTAATTACAATTCTTGTGAAATATATAACATCATACAAAAAATAGTAAACAAATAAATTAGAATGCCTTTCCAATACCTGATCTTGATCTTTGCTCTTGAGGGTTCAAAGTGTTGCTGTGCAAATACCATAAAATATCTGAGGGCTTGCTAGACATAGTCTTGTATCTGATGGATACCCAAAAGCATTTGCAGACTATGATGGATTCCCTGCAGTGTCTGGTAGATACCTAGAGGTATATGCAGACTATGATGGATGCCCTACAACATCTTGATCTAGTTTATAGAAGTGGCAGTGATCAAATGATGAATGTGATGCTTAATGCAGATGGCGTCTAGGGTTTTTTCTCTCGTGTAAAATATCATGTGAATTTTCAAGTTCTCAATAACTCGTGGGATCTCCCTTATTCACAAAAGTGAATAATATTTTATAACCCCTTTAGTAAATATTAGGGTTTTTACGGTGGCAATGAGCGACTAATATTAAACCTTGATGAGTGACTAATATTAAGATTAAGATTTGGTTAAGTGGCTAGGATTGCCAAATGGTAGGCTAGGATTGCAGTTTGATGGATGGTTATGATTTAATATCATATATATATATATATATATATATATATATATATATATATATATATATATATATATATATATATATATATATATATATATATATATATATATATACGTGTGTGTGTGTGTGTGTGTGTGTGTGTGTGTGTGTGTGTGTGTGTGTGAATGGTTGAGATTTTATGGAAATGAATGGATGATGAATGGCTAGGATTTGGTGTATACAAATACCCATTTTTGTATCATGTTACGTTAAACATAATGCGATGCAAAAATACGAGATACCTAGTTTTATGGAATGGAATCTTTCCTCAGTGCACAAGAAGATTTTGAAAATTTTGTGATTTTATCTTACCCTCTCAATTGGTGAATGAGTGAAGAATAAAATTCATGAGCTAATTAACTAAATGTGGATGTTGAAATAGGTGCGTAATATGTATGCAAATTTTAGAAATCAAATTCAAGTTGGTTGCCCCAAGCTTGGGGTGGTTCTATGATATCAAAATTAGCTTTTGGTATCATTGAAATACAAAAATGATGAAGTAAAGGAACCAATCACCCCAGGAGCTCATTGTTTTAGTGACAATATCAAATTCCTTAATGCAAAAGGATGAGGTAGAGGAACCAATCAGCCTAGGAGCTCTTTGTCCTAGTGACTATATCAAACTTCTTAATGCAAAATTATGAAGTAATATTTTTTCATGTTTGTAACCCCGCGAAGAGGGTGTCAATGATAACCTTGGGTAAATCATCTTGAACACAGTCTCACTGGATAAATGAGAGACACAGTTGATTTTGTTTTGATGATGATGAGGGAAGATGATATTTTTGGATATAATAGTGTGTTAATTTAATGAATTTTGAACAAGTGTCTTTATGGTGAGATGCTCATCCTACCGAATTACATGGATGACCAATCATTACAACCACCAAGTGACTAGAGTAAATCACTAGATACAATGTTCACTTGAAATGATGATGATGTGAGATGATGATTTGAATGCATGGTGTTCATTTGAGGAGTTTTTACAATGTTTGAGAGTTATTTTCATTCATTCTTGCATTTGGAGTGTGCATTTCAGAGTGAATAAGAGTGAGAGTGTTTGGCGATGGTGATGGAGGGAGTTGGTGCTATGGCTAGAGTTTGTGGGCGAGTGGTGGAGGTAAGTGGTTCTAGACTTCTCATTTGTTTTTGCAATGTTATTCTAATTTTTTGGAGTTGGTGATGTATATGTGGATGATGATATGAATGCATAATGAAATGATGTATGTGGATGAACTGATGATGTATGTAAATTATCATTTGTAGAAGTTTTAGACTATTGCTTTGACCAATATTTATCTTAATCAGGGTTACCAATATATAATGGTAAACATATGAAGTTGACCTAAGATGCAATGGTAATATGGTATGGAAATCTAGGATTGTTATCAAAAGACTCAAACATCCTAGAGACCTCAAACAAACTAATATCCCAAATCTAAATTTCTCAAGGACCAAATGTGTGTGCAATGAAATTTTATTTACCAATCATGAGCATGGTAATGACTCAAGCCAATTGAGAACCAATGTGTGTGTGAATGGTGAGTTTATTTACCTATCTTGAGTAAAGTGAGACTAATCTAGTCAAGAAGAGAATCGAAAAGCTAGCTTATCCTTATGTGTGGTCAGAGGTCTCTTCAAGAGAGACGTGTTACCACGCATGAGCATACTCCACTTCCAATCAATCATCTATAGCCTCGGTGGAGGTTAAATCCATAGTCCAATGATATGATATCTAAGCTATGGAGAATAAGACTACATAACCATCTAGATGGAAGTGTAATCCTATCCTTACTACTTGGGGACCTATTTTGTGGTTTGTAAAAGATTTAAAGCTTTGGAGAATTGGATTCTCAACCAAGGTGTGATGAGAAATTTACCCTATCCTTACTACTCACTCTTTTATTTTGGAGTGTTGTAAGTGGTGAAAACCATTATTTTCATTGTTATTTTGGACTATGTGTGTGATAGGACGAGCAAGAAAAACTTTTGCTTTTGAAGTTCAACCTAATGATGGTGTCATCCCTCTTTGATGTAGGATGTCATCAATACATGTGAAATGTGTTTTGGTTCAAAATTGGTAAAGTCAATTCCTAAAAATCAAGATTTTCTTAGTGGAGAAGTGTGTTTTGGTCCAAGTCAAAACTTGATGTTTGATTGAGGTTTCTTGAAACACTAGGAATGACTAAGTGATTGAAAACAAGTAAGATGCTAAGGTGTTTTTACTACAATTTTTTCCTCTCTTTTTTTGATGAATGGCAAAATGGAACTAATGCTTGATGGATGACAATATGGAACTAATGCTAGACTAAAAGTACCCCTATTTAAGGCAACAAGACTTGTTAGACTAATAATTATCCAAAATAATTTGAATGACAAATTAACATGATAGGCGACATGAATGGATGAAAATGGAATGAATGTAATGAAAGTAAAATGTGAGAATGGATGAAATGTGAGTGATGATAATTTTAATTTTTTTGTACATATTTACATTAGATGACCTAAGGTGGCCAAGGTGGCTCACTAGTTGGCTCAGCTCGCTCCCTTAGATGGAGCAAGCAAAATATGGGATGATATATAGAGAACATGTTAAGGTAGAACTCATCTTTTGTAGTGAATGGTGCAACTAGGATTGGTTCTTCTTTGGATTCATCTGAGGATATCAACATGACATCGTATTCCTTATATAATTCATCCTCAAAATCATTATTATCACTATCCTCCTCTTCTTCACTATCCCCTTCAGGATCTATAGTGAGTGGTTGAAAGGCTCATTCAAAAGAGAAGTGGAAGATTGTGGACTATATCCTAGGACAAAAAAATCATGCATTTCTTGATATTGAGCTTCAACGATATCACACATGTCCTGTTCATGTTGTTTTAAACCATATCCTTACCAATTAACCTGATGAAAATATCATGATGGGAAATTAGATTTGGGCATGTGCTCAATATTGGCACAGTATGGTTGCCTAGGTTTATCTTAGGGAAGTTGATAGGATGATGAATTGATCTCCCATATACGAAATTGAATCTATTTAGTAATGAACCCATGTTGTAAACCACTCCTATAGATATAGGTGGGTTGTGTGGGCGATCGTAGTCCCTAACATATTGAATATTAAGCAGTGTGATTACAACATCTTGAACCACATACTTGTCAATGCTAGGACTAGCGAGGTGAACTACAACTTATGTGGGTGACAATGTGGATGGATTGGATATGGAAGTGTGGAGCTCAAGGGTGATCAGTGGCTCAAATGAGGGAATATATATATGTTGGAATGGTATCTTGTGATATTTTAGATCTACTTATGATACGTTGGTTTATTGAGATAAAGGGGGTATGGTTGAGTGATTTGATTAATAATTGAGAATTTAAGATTGGATGAGGTGATGATAGGTGCTTGTAAAGTTGGTTGTGTGGATGATGATGGATGAGTGATAATGAGTGATGTGGATGATGTGGATGCATGTACCCCTAGTGTGGATGTTTGAGGTGATGATTGGATTTGACCACATGTACACAATGTTGATTGTAATGAAGGTTGAGATGTAGGAATAATGTGATGAGATGTTGAAGTGAAGGCTTGATTTGAATTGTTGATAAGGATTTGTTCTAGAATAGGTGCTTTGGATGAGCTATTGTGACGTGGGATGGATGGTGTGGTTGATGTAATTAAGGATAGATAGGTGGATGGAAGTGAATGCTCATAGGAGTGGAAATGAAGTTGTAGTATTTGAATGGTTCAATATCTGTAGGTATATAGTGTATTTGTCTCTCATGCACGTACTTCAAACATTGATGTAATTTTTAGGGAACACATTCCATATCCCTAATCCAAGGGCACCCAAGGAGTATCTTATAGGTCATGGACCACTCTAGGATATGAAACATGGTATGTAACATCTTGACCCCCATTTGTATGGGTAAAACAATAGTGCCAATTGTAGAGCATAAAGCATCATTAAATGCCCATAATGTGAAGGTGGATTTGGTGATGTGGGAAGATGGAAGATTGATATGGTGGTGTGTTGAAGTGATGATGATATTAATTTATGGTCCAGTGTTAATTAGTACTCATTTAAAAGGATTTTGATCAACATGAGACATGATATGCAATGGAGGATCCGGTGATTATGATGATATTGACTTGATTTCAAAATTATAGAATACAATCAAAGGCTCCATGCATGTTTGGATACTCCCCATGAAATTGTTGAAGGCATTAGAGTCTTGAGTCTGAATTTTGATGGATTTCAAGATCTCCATAAATACCTCATAATGTGGAGGAGATTTTTGTATAAGCTCATAAATTGATAGTTTGGTTGAAGCTATTTTTAGACTATTTATCAGTTGACTGCTTAGTGTAATGATTGGTCTTGGTGGATGACTTGGAATATGAATGGGTTGAGGTGGACAACTTGGAATATGAATGGTTTGAGGTGGATTAATAGGATTTGGTTGTGGATACACACTTGTTGGTGGTGCCATAGGAGATTTCACTTCTTGGGATTGTTCATTTAGTTGTTGTTGATGATTCATGCTTCTCTAACCTTGGGTTACTACATGAATAGCACCTACAAAATCTTGGTATTATTGTACATGGTTGACTTGGTTAGGTGGAGTTATAACAGTTGATCCCCTTGTTTCCTGTTGTGTCTCGTCATGATGAGGAAGTGGTGTTTGGTAAATACCAAGATTTTGGTTTTGCTATGCCAAGGGGTTATTCATATTAATGGCCCCCAGGTCTAATATATCTTGCACTATATCTTTAAATTTTTAAATTTAAAGCAATTATTAATGTCATGGTCCTTATGTTGATGAAAGTGATAAAACAAATGCTCTTTATAGCTCTTTTTACATGGTTTAGTTGTATCTTTTGGTTTGAATTTTGGTAAGGTAATTGTGTATCATACAACATTCAGAATATGAATGAATATAATTCAAGAAATGGCATGTAGTTATGGGGTTGTCAAATGAATTGTTAGCATTGATTATTATCTATATTTGGCACTAGGTTTTACAAATATTATGGGGGTAGAACTGCTTGATATATCATTTGTTATGGTTGCTATTGCGATGGTGATTGTTGAACATGGACTTGATATTGTTGAGTCTTCATCGTTGGTTGACTCAAGACCACTTCGTTAACTTGACCAGGTTTAGTTTGACAGTTATAATTTCCTTTATTTTAGCCCTTGTTATACCATTCTTTTTTCCTAGTCTTGATCTCACCCTCTTGAATCTTGATTTCCTCAATAGCTCAGGATTGGGTGAGAGCTTCATCAAATGTTTTATATTGTTGTAATTATAAAAAAAAGGAGATAGGCTTTAAACAACTCCTTGTGAACATTCATGTTAGTTCTTCCATGGGGAGGGTGAATGGTAATTTGGTAATTACTACCCTCCAACAATTTCCAAAGTCATAAACCAACTCTTCTTCAAATATTTGTTTTTTTTTTCCCCGAAAAAAATCATAATTTCTATTTCACCAGAAAAAGAGATTACATTGTGTAGTTGCCCAAGGCAAGCTGAAATAATCAGGCAGGAATAAAACAGTCTGTCCCCACCTAAATTTTCTTAGTACCATCAAGGAAGGGCTAAGAGTTAAAAAAACCCCATAAGACCTCTACACAGAGGAGTCTATAAAGCTCAGCTACTTTGTCTACAATGAAAAAACAGAGAGGAAGAAAACTGCCTCCCGAAATTTTTTTTTTTTTTTTTTACATTGGAAAGTTGCCCAAGGCAAGCTGAAATAAACTAGCAGGAAGAAAAACCAGAAAGGAAGAAAAACCAGAAAGGAAGAAAAACAAAATCTGCCTCCCGGGAATTTTTTTATTTTTTTTTAAACAGTGGAAAGTTGCCCAAGGCAAGCAGAAAAAATCAGGCAGGAAGAAAAACCAGAAGGGAAGAAAAACAAAAACCTCCTGGCATTTTTTTTTTTTTTTTGGGTTAAAAATCAAGCAAAGAAAACGATGTTTCTTGGATAAGCACCCCATCCTTTATTTCCTTCAGCTCCCATCTTCCTTGCGCTAGCTGTAGACCTTCCTTTGACAAAGCATCCACCCCAGAGTTGAGTTCTCTGTAGATATGAGTATAGGACATGGGGTTTACAAATATTTGTTAATTATACAAGTTGGTTAATATGTTTTATTTTCTAATATTTAGGAAGAACCTCTCTAAGAATTTATCTGTCAGTTGTTCGAATGTATTTATGTTGTGGTGTGCCAAATTATTATACCATTCTAAGGCATCCCCCTAAAATATCTGAGGAAATGTTCAAAGCATTAAGGCATCATTCTCTTGAATCCTGAAACATGCATGGATAAATGCACTTATATGCTCTCTAGGGTCTTCAGCCCCTTTAAATTTTTTAAACTTTGGTAGTGTAAAATCGATAGGGTATGGCGGCGATGGTACCAAAGGATGAATCGAGTGATTGACCAGCTATCTTAAGGTGGGTTTTTGGTGCATCATACCAAGTGTGTGCATAATCAAGCTGATAATTTGTTTTTACAAATATTGAATTTTGGGATCTTCCACTTGTGTTTGGAAGCTTTGGTTTGCATGATGAATGTAGGTGGGTGTTGTGTGTTGAATGATGAATTGCTGAGATGAAATAAGATTTTGGTTGGCTAACAGGTTAATGGTAGTGGGTATGTGTTGGTGTTGGATGTTATGTTGGAATTGATTATGGAATAATTCATGTTGAGGATGTGAAGGTTGATGATGTGGAGTTTGGATAATTTGGGTGTTTTGGGTAGTTGTGATGGTATTGATGTGGTTGAATGGAAGGGTAGGTATAGTGATTGTAGGTGGTCATGATACCCAATATTGATCAGGACTAAAAAATGTAATATGGGTGGGGATGGGTTGATGGTTGAAATTCACCACTTGCAATTGTTTTTGTGAGAAAGTATGGGAATTTTGATTTACCAATAATCAATTGGTTTAAATATTGCCATGCTTTTTGTATAGCAGTTGTAGATGTTGATTGAATGGTTGTATGGGATGCAGAGGTTGGTATATTGTGAGTGTTAGTGATATGGGTTGAAGTTGGTAGAGGGTAAGTTGCAAAGGGAATCACAACCAAATGAGTAATGTTATGTTGGGTTGAATCAACAAACCTAGATGATGTTAATGGAATGGTTGATGGTATCTGTGAAGTATCGTTAGCTTGTGCTTCATAGAGTGGGTAGGAATAAATGGTGGTATTGTTATATGGGAGAGAAGTGCATTGGCTAAATGATGATGGAATATTTTGATGTGGAGGTGCAAATGTGACTTCAAAGAGAGGGTTGGTGATAACTTAGTTAAAGTTTTTAGGGTATAAATGAGATGGTTCCTACTAAAAATTAGGAATATATTGGGGTGGAATGGTAAGAGGTTGAGCCCAAATAGGCTCTAACAATGTTAGGATCAATATAGGTGATACAATGGTCGAAAGGTGTGGATGATTCAGTTTTAGGAATGGAGGTGTGGATTTCCCTATGCATCATATCTATATCCAAAGTGAATTTTATGTGCGAGGGTCCAGCGGATTGGTCAAGATGTGTTTTCTATGACACACTGGTTGGGTTAGCCACAGAAGTAGTTAGGATAGGAATGAAATTCTCCATGATATGGGTATCTGACTCATAGCTCTAGCCTTATTATGGGTCAATAACATAAGCTAGAGGTAATTTGGTATGACAAATGAAAGGGTGTGTATGTGAAAAATGTAGTGACAATGAAAATGAACAACACACAAATCACTCAAGAAAACAAGTGTTTTCTATGTCTTTGCAATTACTTATTTATTTATTTTGATTTTAATTTTTTTTTGTGTTTTGAAATATAAACCTAAGCCTAGAAAAACTATGCAAGCTGGATTATGGAATTAACTAAGAAGGTGTGTTTGAACCCACTCTTTGTATGAATGATGAATCATAAATGACTAAAAATGGCTTCCTAGGTGGAGGATTGGTGCATGGTGTAACCTATAGAAGAAAATAACCCCTAAAAGGGGCTACACTATCTAATGTTCTGCTATCGACATACCCATGCTTTTGCTTAACCCATGTGTTTAGGGCATGAACAATAAAGACAACTGCATCCACTAATTATTTGAAAAGTCCCATGGTAAAAGAGCTTGGTAATCCTTCCCACTCTGGTTGCACCCAAAAGTAGGGGACTTCCCAGTGATGAAACCCAAAAAGCCACTCACTTGGGGCTATTATGGTGTCTAGGGGATGAGCCAGTGGAAGGAGATGAATTCCAACATCACGATCTCGATTGGAGGTTGGTGATGAAATACAACCTTACCAATGTTTATATGATACATGCAGGTGTGTGATGTTCTTTTTAAGGTTTTTTTTTCTAGGGTTTTTGAACAATAAAGTGCAAAAATTATCCTAGAATGCAACTACCATGCAATTCATATGTGTTGCCTATAAGTGTAATCAGAAACATACAAAGGCACACATAACAGGAAACAGAACACCAAAATAGAGGAAAACCTAAGCCAAATGCAGTAAACAAGTTTCAAATAAACCCTAGAATATTTCTAACACATAGGTCCAAAAATAGAATATGGTAAATTTGGAACCCTAATGCAATCTAAAATGTGCTTTTGAAAATGCAAATCTATCCCTAAATGCAATTTATATGACTTTTGTAATCAAATAAATCAATGCCCTAAAATGCAATTTTATTTTGATTTTTACAAAAATGCCTAAAATGCCTACATAATGCTTAATTTATTATATTTTAAAACACAAAAAGATAGATATTTCCTTTTTCTTTCTTTTAAAAAACAAAAATATGGCTACGGTTTTGAAAATAATTTACCCATAAGCCTTTTGTTCTCTTTCCCTAGCTTCTCAAATGTGGTGTCATATCCAATCCAACTCCCAAACATAGTGTGGCTTCTCCCAGATGCAGTGGAGCATTTTATTTGGTTCCCATACATAGTTCTGCATCTATGCAAGTACAAAATGAACCCTAAAAGACTCCAAAAATCCTAAATTTGAATTTATAACTTTTAAGTGATCGGGATCCAAAAACCTACAACAAATAAAAACACATATCAGTAAATTAGAATATGGTAAGGCATATCAAAATAAAGAACCCTTTGGGGGTCCCACCATGATCACCATTTTGTAAGCAGTAAAAACACACCCAAATAATAAAATATTGACACAAGTGATTACAATAAATAAAATACTTTTCGTATTCAACTCCTTTAACAATAATGATCTGCCTCGAATCATAAGGGGTCTTATTACAAAAGAAGCTATTTTTTAACTTCATCGAAATACAATAAAAACCAAATAAGTGAAGCTCCTTTGGTAAATCCAATTGAAATTGGGTGTAAATGTTCTTAGTTGCTACAAACATATTTTTTAGTGGGCTTGTGTATCCTTTGTCATACCACTCCAACTTCAATAGCTATCTAATAATCTGTAACTCACACCTGCAATCAAGCAAACAACATAAAAAGAGTCAATAGCATATGAGGAGCCTCCACTGTGTGAGGCCCTCTTTAATAACAATGTAGATCTGTAAACCCTAATTACAATTCTTGCAAAATATATAATAGCATACAAAAAATAGTAAAAAAATAAATTAGAATGTCTTGCCAATACCTGATCTTTATATGTGTTCTTGAGGGTTTGAATTTTTGTTGCATAGATGCTAAAAAATATCTAAAGGCTTATTGGATGCAATCCTATATCTTATGAATATCCAAAAGCATCTACGAACTATGATGCATGCCCTACAACATCTAGTAGATGCCCAGAGGTGTCTGCAAACTATGATGGATGCCCTGCAAAGTCTAGATCTGGTTTGTATAAGTGGTGGCCATCGAATGATGAATGCAGTGCTTGATATGGATGACAACTAAGGCTTTTGCTCTTGTGTAAAATATTGTACGAATGTTTAAGTTCTTGATAACTCATGTGATCTCCTTATTCACAAAAGTGAGTAGTATTTTATAACCCCTTTAGAAAATATTAGGGTTTTAATTATGACAATGATGTTAGAAATAGATCATATTACATTATTTGGGTCATGTAAATGTATCTACCAAGATACATACTTAGGACATTAGATTACTTTAGGGGGAAGTTACTTAGTTTCTTCATGCAATGTAATAAATGCACAAGTGTCAATGTGCAAGTTGTACATGTGCAAGTTGTCCCTTGCACAACTAGATAGAGTGTTGGCCAAGGAACCTATCTTCCTATATAATGGCCTTATTGTCATAGTCATAGATATAGAGAACACATATAGCATAGTGTCATAGAGGAAACATAGTGCATCATAGGGCATAGATAAAGTTACCCATATTGGAGATGGGTGCAATGTAGTCTAGTAGCATTATTCATGGAGTGTTCATTTCCTCCATAACTACATTGTATTCATTTTCATCATTTCTATTTATAGTATATTTTCAATCATCTCGTAGATTTACTTTCTTTCATATTATTATTTTTGCATCTTGTGATTGCTATCTCCCATTGCATATAGCATCAAAATCTAATAATGGTATCAGAGCTATGGTAGATCTAGCCATAGGAAAGCCACCATTATCAATGAGCCTGAGTTTGTTTGTCAACCTGACGTGCCTTTGGACCAGTCACTATCAAAAACTCTCAAAAGAGTCTAGGTGGTAGAAATAGGGAGAGCCACAAGTGAGGACTAAAATAAATCTCAGTTTCAGAAATACTAAGATTACTTTTGGCTAGAGTCTTTCCACAGAGTTGTAAAAAAAACTCGTGAAGACTAGGACTCAACATTCAATCCACTAGATTGACAAATCAACTAGTGAAGTCAGGATATCTGGAATTTCTTAACTATTGACCCATAGTTTCTTTTTGTTGCAAAAATCTAATTCTTAGAATATTGGGATTCCTCCTACAACAAAAAGCTAGGAGACTTCAACTTCGTTGCTCGAAGGTCGACGTATCTTCATAGTGCAGAGGTTAGTTTCTTGTCCAAGAAAAGAATACTATGGAAGAAGACTTTTGGAAAAGAGTTGTGGTGAAGTTAGGAGATAGGAGATCTCCATTACTAAATTGAAAACTTCACACAAGAATAAAAGGCCATAGGAGCCTTGATCCAAAAGAAAATGCCATAGAAGCCTTAATCTAAAAGAAAAGGCCATAGAAGCCTTGATCCTGAAAAAGGCCATAGAAGCCTTGATATTGAAGAAAAAGGCCATATAAGCCTTGATCCTGAAAAAGGCCATAGGAGCCTTGATACTAAAATTAGGCCATAGTAGCCTTGATCCTAAAGAAGACTCTAGAAGAGAGTATCTAATTTAGAAGGAGATTAAGATTTTAGTACTAATACTTTGTTGTAGGGAAAGGAGATTTAGTGAGTCGGGAAAACTTCCTACAAGAAATCTAGGAAGAGTATCTTCTTCAGAATCAATCCAACACCTATAGGAAAAGATATCAGGAGAAGAACTTCTAGTCTTGGAAGAAGAAGGACTAGGAGAGTCCTTGAATCTAGAAGTAGTAGAAGTGAAGATCTAGAGGAAGATCTCACCACCAACACTTCTAGGAGTAGAAGGTTGAAGAAAAGGTCTCAAGGAAGACCATAAGTAGTTATGAGATCAAAGACCTTGGGGAGGTCTCAATGAGCATCTAATAAAAGGCTTGGAGAGCCTTATTAAAGAAATCATCAAAGAAGAACTCATTGGAGAAATCCACTACCAAGGAGAAGCCCCTGATAGTGAAGGACTTGGGATAATTATCGCCATCTAACAACAAGCCCAAGAGGAGAAGAATTTGGCAAGGAGTGCCAAATCTAGAAGAAGAATCTAGTGAAGACCTCAAGACACTTAGAATATTGAGAAGAAGATCCTGTTTGAAGTCAGAATTCAACAAGAAGCTTGAAGGAAGATTCAAATAGAAGAAGCCTACCAAATCTAGGAGATTTGGAGATTACCTCTCACAAGAAAAGGCACCGCTTCAGAAATGAAGATCTCTTCAAATCTACAACAAAAGGAGGAGACTACAAGAGGAGAACAAGCCACCAAAATCCTAGGCTCATGAAAGAAAGTTTGAGACCATCTTTTGGTGAAGATGAAGTTGTTCAAGGTAGCCTACAAAGAGTTGCAACATCCTACACAAGGCAGCAACTTGGTGATCCTAGACACCAAGATCTACATCCTCTATAGAAGTGGCAAAAGAGCTTTCAGAAAAAGGTATGCAACTGTTGGTGCAAGTAGATTCATTAATTGGATTACTTATCAGATTTGTTTAAGCACCTTAATTTGAATTGAAGTTGCAAATAGGAGAATTGAATTAAAGTCTTCAAAAAGTGCAAAAACAGAAAGGTTCCTTTTAGGTTCATTTGCACTTTAGGAGTTGATTAGATTTTAGAATTCCAACTATCTATCAACTACCTATCATCTACTTTGGAAAGTAAAATAAGACTAGCTCCTACTACCTTTGCTTATAATAAAATTGTAGAATAAGTCTTGAAGATTCATTCTAGATTATTCTTGATTAGTTGCAGTAAATTGATTGAGTGCATTAATTTTTTAGAGTAAATTGGAGTGATAAGGTGTAATTTGTTAGTGCATTAAAAAGTGAAATTTGTTAAGATTCATTTGCACTATTATTACTCTCAAAAGAAATTAGTTTTTGTACTTTGAAAAAGGCTACAAAATCTAGTTTGTATCAAGTGTCTAAAGACACTCTTGAAAGCACAAAACCTGCAACTCTAAGTGGCCAATAGAAGCCACCAAAATTGGTTAGTACATGCAAAAGGAAACTAACCAAAAGAAGCTTCAAATATTGAGATTTGGTGAATCTCAAATCCAAAGCACTCAAGGGTTAGTGCAACTAAAAGAAAGCTTCATTTTACAGCATTTACAAGGCTTGGATTCACCATCAATCATCCAAGCAAAAAGGGTAAGGAGTCTAGCCAAAGAGACATCCTCAAAACCCTCATTTTGCACTCACTAATATGCTACAAAAATCAGAAACTTAGACCTGCAAAAGAGTGCAAGAAAAGGTGCAATAAAAAGGTTCTATATACATGTAAAGGTTACATGGTATTGCACTTCTACAATACATCAAACGTAGGGAAAGGAGCAGATTTAAAGGTGCCACAATAGGCACAACATGTACAAGAAAAAGGGCAGCCAAAATAAGGGCCAAAGGATCGAGCGTTCTCCAACAACGAAAGGGCATTCTCTCCAGGAATGGACCTGCAAGACAAAGGAAGCTTTTACGTAAATGACAACAAGCATACCAAGGTTATTTACGTAAGCCAAAGGAAGTCTATCAAAATAATTTATGTAAATCATAGCAAGTTCATCATCGACATTTGCAAGGACAAGAAGAAGTTATTTACGTAAAAAAAGAGGATAGAGCACATCCAACGAATAGGCGCATCAAGCTTCACTTCTATCAACGTGAACAGGGAGCACATTGAAGGCATAAGCACAAAGAGAAGGATAGATGCTACATTGGGAATAGCATCAATAGAGGAAAGCAAAAGAGCTACCCCATCCTCGTTCGAAGCTCCAAGATGGCTCACGAATTGCTTGCAGAGAAAAACATGTTGCTTGCTACCCAAGAAAGCATAGCAAGCTAAGGAGAAGAATAACGAAGGAGTTACAATCTCCTTCTTGAAGGTGTTACGTCAAAATTTGCATGCATGAAGTCCATATGCCACTTGGCATAATATTCCCTAATGCCTATCATATTTCTAATGCTCAAGAGACCAACGTTGAGGAGTTACAAGCGCTCAAAGCAAGTTCACATACATTACAAAGGAGTAACATTTGGTGCAACAACGTTACAAGAAGAAGTGGCAACACTCTCAAGAAATGTAGGTGCCACTTGTCCATCATTGACCACCATTAAATGCAACGAAGAGAGAGCGAAAGGAGAGAGCATTTACGTCCGAAGTCTACAATCACAGGGTGCAGTGGTAGCATGGAAGCAAGGCGTGGAAGAGCCTTCAATGCTCTAAAGAAGGAAGGTCAAGAGCAGACGTAAGTGACAACACATTTGGAACATCTAAGGTTCCAAGCAAATCATTGATAGAAGGGCCACATTTGGAATGTCTATTTGCCACCAAGGTTCCAAGCAAATCATTGATGGAAGGGCCACATTTGGAACGTCTATTTGCCACCAAGGTTCCAAGCAAATCATTGAAAGGAGAGCCACAGAATCAACATCCATATTGCAATGCATGCATAACAAATACAACATCGAATATTGAATGATATAAGGTAAGCTTTATTCCACCATAATATGCTTTCTTTTACTTGGGAGTCATAAGGTTGAAATTAAAAGAATTCAACTACATTGAAAGCAATATCCAAAAAGGGGAATAATATATCATATCAATAAAATATTTGCAATATTAACATAGGAGCAATAAGGACTTCTACTAGAATTTATTTAAAATATTTGCAAATATTATTGTGATCTAATTTTCCAACATTTGGGAGTTATAAGGGTTACTACTTCAAATTAACTTATTGGAAATTAGATTCACTTCAATCAAAACATAAGGGATATTTAAAAAGAGGTTATCAAAAGATTTAGGCTAAGGTTGGAAACTTATATATATACTTGTCTCAAACACATCAAAAAGGGACAAAAGAAATCCAACATTAAAACCTCTACATATTGAGAAAAAGTGCTTAGTTCAATAGGAGCAATAAGGGATAGATAAAAGTTGATTTTTGATATTTACAAAGCCTTACAAAATCAACCAAAAATTGAACTATCTTTTCAAAAGCACTATATTATATCCCTAGGGAGTCATAAGGAATTCCACAAAACTTGGTAATATCAGCATTGATCATAAATTATCAAGTTGCAAATCCATTGGGAAAATATAAGCTTTTACAAAACCTAAAATTCCATTAGGTGTATAAACTCTCATAACTAGGGAGACATAAGGAAGCCTACAACCTAAGGAATAATAAAGGTTTTCATCAAAATCAAGCTTGTATACTTCAAAGCTGAAATATAGTCTACTAAGATTCTATTCAATCCTAAGAAATAGCAAGTTCTATCATGGATGAAATTTTGAGAAAAGCTTTCAACAATGAAGAATTTTTCCATGAAGTAGAATTTTATTCTCAAAACTTAATAGATACCTTAGAAGGATATGAGTATCTATCTATTAATGATCAAGAGAAATTCTCCTTGTTCCTTAGAGAAGCCAAAGAAGGTAACTTTACAGCCTTGATTAACTACCTTCATGAAATTCTCTTCACAACATGGTGGAACTCACAAAGATTGGTTATATTTTCACCAGAAGAGTGTCTGATGATTTATCTATCATTAATTGTGTTTGTACTTACTCAACACAAGAAACAAGTTAGCAAGAAGGAACAATATTTTTGTGATGATAGACTAACTTGTCATGAAGCAGAAATCCCATCAACACCAAGGCAAAATCAGAAGAGAAGAAGAAGAAGAAAAATAAATAAGAAGCATATTAAAGAGAAACATGTCATCATGAAGATAAAACCAGTTGAACACATTCAAAAGGCATAAGAACCTTCAGCTACAACTTACTTCGCATCATATGAAGATAAATATTACCTATTGAACCTGATCACACTAAGCAATGAAGGAGAATACAAATTTCACTATCCATTGGAGGAAGATCCACATTGAAGACTAAAAGTCTTCAATACCCAAATATTGTAATACAGGGGGGTGTTAGAAATAGATCATATTACATTATTTGGGTCATGTAAATGTATCTACCAAGATACATACTTAGGACATTAGATTACTTTAGGGGGAAGTTACTTAGTTTCTTCATGCAATGTAATAAATGCACAAGTGTCAATGTGCAAGCTGTACATGTGCAAGTTGTCCCTTGCACAACTAGATAGAGTGTTGGCCAAGGAACCTATCTTCCTATATAATGGCCTTATTGTCATAGTCATAGATATAGAGAACACATATAGCATAGTGTCATAGAGAGTGCATCATAGGGCATAGATAAAGTCACCCATATTGGAGATGGGTGCAATGTAGTCCAGTAGCATTATTCATGGAGTGTTCATTTCCTCCACAACTACATTGTATTCATTTCCGTCATTTCTATTTATAGTATATTTTCAGTCATCTCGCAGATTTACTTTCTTTCATATTATTATTTCTGCATCTTGTGATTGCTATCTCCCATTGCATATAGCATCAAAAGCTAACAAATGAGTGGCTAAGATTAAACCTTGATGAGTGGCTAAGATTAATATTTGGTTAAGTGGCTAAGATTGCCAAATGGCAGACTAGGATTGCATTTTTATGTATGGTTGTGATTTAATATCATATATATATAAATATGAATGGTTGAGATTTTATGGAAATTAATGGATGATGAATGGCTAGGATTTGGTGTCTATAGTGCCATTTTGGATTTTTTGAATATTTATAATGGGAAGTTGACATGCCATCCTTGTGTGCCATATAACTATTTTTAAACCTATTTATGCACCTTCAACCAATAAAACCAAAGAAAGTGACAGTGATCTAGCAAATCAAAATATTTGAGGTGGCAAAAGTAGATTAGAGTGTCCTAGTGAATCAAGGTTGGAAAAGTGGTAGGTCAAAATTTGTACTTGTTTTCTAAGGTTAGAGGCTTTAGTTTTTTATATTTTAGATTCCATTAAGGTAAAACTTCTAATGCCTATAAATTTTGCACACATAAGCATTTTGGCCTACTTTATTTTTAAATCACATAATTTTTTAAGCTCTATGCATTGGTGGCATCATTCAAGGACTTGTTATAGTGTTAGGGTAATAATTGTTTAATATTGGCCATAAATTCATAGTTACTCATATTAATGAGAAAAATTATAGTATTTGGTCAACTTAAATAATCATATTGCTACAAAGTAAGAACATGTTGTACATATTTCAAGAGGATAAAGCAGTTGTTCTTAATTATAAAACTCAACATCAAAAGGTAGAAGAGGCTCTAGGTTTGTTTTCCTTGCTAATTAAAACTAGAATTGCTTTTCCACATCAAAAAGGAGAGAGGCCCTATCAAGGTAGGGTCAAAATTGCATAAAATTTTTGGAAATCTCAGTACTACTAAAGTAGGTCACTTGGATAAAGAGATTTCTTCTCTTAAACTTTGATAATGTTAAGGACTATATTGCAAAACTCAAGACTTTAAGGGTAGATATCACATCTTCTAGAGGCAAAAATAAATATGATGTAGAATGTGTTACTAATCCCTCGCCTTCTTTTATATTTTTAATTTGATTCCTATATTCTTGGAATCCCAAAAGACTCTTACACTTGCTCAAATTTTATTCTCTTAGTTCATTTTTAGGATGTAATACAAATTTGTGGTGGGAATCTATAAATATAGGCTCATGCAAATCAATTCAAATCTAAGGAGGCTAAGACCTAGGGCCTAAGGGATAGGATAAGCATTCAAGAAAACAAATATCAATTATGGATACTGTAAGAGGGAAAGATTTCCAAAAAATAATTGCTTTCTAAAGCTACAAAGGATTGAAGTTGAGTTCTTGAAGTTAGGTGGACGTATTCCAGATGATGAGGGAGATTTGGATAGATCTACCTCAATTGTAAAAGCCCTATAGAGAATCCATTATAAGAAGAAGATATTACTGTTACTAATATCTTCTCTCCTTGGACTCTCAATTTAGATTATGAGGGGTGTTGAAATTATAATTAGTTTCATGGCCAAGATTCAACATTGTGTGATGTATTAGATAGGCCTAAGGACATTTCATTATACAACATATTTATTATTTTAAAGTGCTTTATATAGTAAGCTTAATAGGCCTTGGTTAACCTTGTTATGGTTAAATCCTATTTATTTTTTATAATTAACCTAAAGCCCACTTATTATGTCAGCTTAGGTTAAACTCTATGATGTAATTGAGGTTTTTATATTGTCATAAATACCCCTTCACACTCATTTTTTCTTATTGGAGTGTTGTGCAATATAATATATGAATAGTGATTATTTATAGCGACTATGAGTGTCCATGATATATTTCTCTCTTTTGTCCTATTTTATGATTTTCGTATAATATTTGAGTGGAAGGATTGCTTCTATTTATTTCTAGAAAATATTCTAAATTCCAATATTTCCAAAGAAAATATCTTTGAATTTTGTCAAATTAATATTTCACACTTACTAGTGATCTTGAAAGTAATATCATATATAGGAATAGATTGTAACATAGCCTTTTTGAGTTTTTTTCTTTCAATCATGGTTAATAAATTATCTTTCCAACTAACTACATAATGTTACTCTATTCAAGATTGAGTCCCAAATATCCTTTTTTCTTATTTTATACTTAGATATGTTGATCAATTTTTTGACTTTAAATCCTAAATTGTTTGCAATCTATTATAAATTAGGGTCAATAGTGATTAAAAATATATATTAAATTTTTTTGTATTAGTCATTTGTCAAATAGACTTAATATAGCGTGATAACATTGGTTTAAAATTCATGGCCTTGATGATTGAATAATGACCTAAAAGAAGAGTATCATAATATTTTTTAAGATATTTGATAGGACCATTTGTCTTAACCTAAATACCTTTGATTTCACTTTCCACTTTTTCTTTTGAGAGGTGTCTTCCTAATTCCTTAGTAATAATAATGAATAGACAAGGATATAGTAGATGACCTTAGTATATTTCATAGGATGATTCAAAATTTTCAATAGTCCTAAATTTGTTGTTCAAAATAGAATATTATGGAATGTTTTCACAACATATAATCCATTTACACCAACCTTGATCAAAACCAAATTTTCTATGAATATCATATAAAAAAAATTAACAAACCCTATCATATGCTTTGGTCATGGCCATTTAGAAGTGTGTTGTTTTTTTTATGGATTGAAGAGAATATATGACCTCTTGTGGAACAACTAGTATGGATCTACTTGCCACAAAGAAAACCAACTCATTCTTTTAAGATAACAAAATCTACAACGTTTTTAAATTTACTTGTGTTTCTTTAATGTACTTAAATAATCATATTATGAATCATTATTAGATAATAATTATTAAAATATATTCTCACCTTTATTAGGGACCAATGCAATAAAGTTGGTGTTGATCTAACTTATTATAATGTTATTTTTCCTAGTCTCTTCAACCATAACTGACATGTCACACTTCAACATAGCCCAAAACTTTAAAAATAAAATTAGAGGATATCCATTAGGAACAAATGGATTATCATGATACAAAGAGAAAATAGCCTCTTATAGCTCCTCCATCAAGATATTCCTCATAAATATTTTGTTTTGTATTTGTACGATAATTGATAAATAGTTTATAAAATCTCACCTCGAGTCTCCTTATTTTCCCAACTTTTAATAGACCATTTTTAAGTAAAATATTGATTTCTTTTGTATATCTTCTTCTTCATCAATACTTCATTATATGGAGTTGAAATATTTTTTTAATTGATAAAAGCATAAATTTATATTTTCTAGTAGCATTAATAAAAGTGGTATTTATTTAAGATTTTTAAGCCATCTCTCCTAGAATTTTTGGGCCTAATATGAATATTCCTTTGTAATATATTATGGGAGTTAGAAAGTAGTTGTTTCCCTCCACATAAGTATGTCAGTCCTTTCCATTAATTTTATTATCAACAATCTAATTTCCTTATTTATTTTAAACATGTTACTCAAGGATTTGATGTTTTAGATATTTATATCTCTTTAGAAATTTTAGGTTTTGAAATCTATCAAAATTAAAAGTTATCATATGTGTGTGGGACTTCTAGTCTTGATAAAAAAATATTAGTGCACAAATTGGAGAACTTTAACTCTTTGAAGATTTTATGATATTCATTTATTAGATGGAACACCTTTCCTTTTTAAGGCACCAAGTTCATGGGATAACTTTAAGGCATCAACTACATGTGAAATATTTTAGGCATCAACTATTTATGACAAATTTTAGGTAGAAAGTACATGTGACAACTTTGATAAATTCTTAGCAAACCTACAATAGTACCTTATATATCCTATAAATAAATTCAAAGAATCACATTTGAAAGTTCTTCCATCTTCACCATGACTTGAACATTGTCTCAGTCCATGTTCTTTTTCATCCCAATCCCAATAATTTCCTATTAGAAAGAAAAAAATTATATTTATTTAGATTTAATGACAATTTAACATGTACAAATAATTGCATGCACCTCTTTAAAAATCCAAATTATTCTTCCTTTTTTTGTTAAATTGGAGGAGTGGATTTTGAAAGGGCCCCAAAACCTTATTTACATATGAAAAAATAAAAATAACAAGTCAACATACCTATAACAACAAAAACAATCCAAGGATTAGAAGGCAATACCAATAGACCAAAAGGAAACCATCGAGGATTCTAAGATAAAGAAACAAATAAGTAATTGTAGAGAAAATATAAAGGGACTCAATAATAGGTAGATTCAGCACTGTTTGTAGGAGTCTCATCACCTATATTCTGAAGGTATTTGAGTTGGGCTAAAGTTCATTCATAACCTTGGTGGCTTGGTTGTACAAATTCCATGTCATATTGGATGCGTTAGCTATAGTAGAGAGTGTTACCACAGTGCTGGAAAAAGGATCCAGGATGGTGTTTTGAAACATGTTGGCTATAGGCTTACCCATTGATTTAGAAAGCTTCATGCTATAGGGGTTGTCTTCGAATGCCACCTTTAGGGGAGAACCTTATATCTTCAACTATTTTTGTAGAGGGGACTCTCGAGTAGTCTCAGGGTTATCTCTTCGCTTGATTCTAGTATTTTTTCTCCTTAATGAGCAACATTGTAGCTCTAATTTTCCTGACTGTGAAGTGCCTTCTTGCAATGGGCTAGGGGTTGAATTTTGGATTTATTTGTATGAAACAAGGGATCCAAAATCTAGGTCATCATAATCGCTAACCACTTCATTGATAGGGAATTTCTAGCTAGAACATTGGTTGATGGACGGGTTAGGAGGGGTGACGGTACAACACACAACTGCCTTTTGGGCTTGCTTTTCAAGGGAAAATCTATAAAGTATTAGGTGTAGACCTTGGTGAGTAGGATGAGAGGCATTCCCCTTTCTAAAAATATCGATAGAAATTTCCAAGGATCTAAATAGATAATCAGGAACATTGGTTACTTTGATGTCCCTTAAGTGAATTAAAAATGTGAGGTGAAAACTATGTAGGGGAAGGTCAGGTTTATCACCGGTTAAATATTGCATTACAGAGATCATTACCCTATCTTAGAGAGTCTGAAGATATGTTCTCACAATACCACATTTTTCCCTAGTAAGCTTCTTACCTTTTCCATGAAGTGGTTGGTTTCCTCCACCAAGGAATGTTTGTCTCTACGGATAGGCAACCCATCGTTCAAAATATTTGTCACCTCAACCAAAACCCAAATGTTAAATTTAAATTGAAGATCGTGAATGGTGACATGCCTATTTTTCCATTAATTCATGAACTCATTAGAAATATTTGCATCACTCCCACTGAATTTCTTCAAAAAATGAAGAAACTCGTGGTTAGCGAAGATGTCCTCCATAATTGGATCGAGCTACAAATTTTTGAATTCAAGCATAACCATTCTTGACAAGTGAAAGGGCTCTTTGATGATGGAATGAATATTTAATATTAGGTAGGTAAGGGGGATTAGGCAATGGCATTGCCTAATTTTATCCTTAAAAGTGTATAAATAGAGCTTTGGAAGGTTTTCTTTAGATGCGAAAGACACATGCTGGAAGTTTTGGAAGAGATTTATTTTAGAATCCATTGATGTAGATCATAGTCAAGGATTTTTGTAATGTATACCCAGTCACTCAATATGATCATCACATGGGAAAGGTACCATCAAAGTGATATCTGGTCATAATTGATGATAGGAAGGACACCTTGGAAATGAGTAGACCAAGATCTGGCTAGAGGGATGCTTTAGGAATGATTAGACTAGGAGCTAGCTGGAGGGATGCTTCAAAAATAATTAAGCCTAGGGTTTCCAATGAATATGCCTAATTCAATCAATATTGGGGTGAGATAGGGACCCACCATTAACATAAGAAGGAGCGGAGATCCATGGTGGAGGTGGGATTTCTAGGTAAGCAGGCCAAGGATGAACATGTGGCTAAGAGGTTGTGTGGGCTTGCATGGTGGGAATGATTGGCTGAGGTAAGGGTAGGCTAACATGGTGGTGATACTAAGGTGGGGAGGGGCATAGTGGTGGTGACAATGATAGGTGGCAACAATATCAAACATTTAAGGGTAGTGGGTCTAATGGCTAACAAGGAAAGTTCTAGGTAAGGCATTGAGGCAGGGCACCAAACAAGGCCACGAATAGGGCTTAGGACAATATGGACTAATCATTAGAGGAGACATCAATGAGTATTTATGTAAAGACAATGTGCCAAAATTTGAGGGACTACGTGTGAAGATCCAAGTTGGCCATCAAATTGGCAGCCTAATTTCCTTCCCTATAAACATGTTGAATGGTAATGTTAAGGTGATTGTTGAGAAGCTGCTTAGAATTGGCAATGATATTGGAGATTCTCTAGGCAGGGAACTTATCACCTTTGAGATATTTGATAGTGTTTAGCGAATCCCCATCAATGATAAGCTTGCATGTATGGTCGTTGACAATGGAAAGTCCCCAAAAAAGAGCTTTGGCTTCAATAATGTGGTTAGTTTAGGTTTCTAGATTCCCTATGAAAGCGATGATGATCTTGCCATGGTGATCTCTAATAATGCCACCACCTCTCACTTTTTGATATTGCCTTTCACAGCACCATAAAATTTGAATTTTAACCAACCTTCAGGAGGAGGATTCTATCTGACGTTGGCTTTGTTTTTTAATGGGATAGACGAACTTGTAAGCTCTATAGAGATATTGAGAGATCTTGCAATGGCGGTTTTGAGACCAGGGCTAGGGACATTCAAACAATGAACAAGTTGGGAATTCTCAATGACAACACACAACACTCTATTTCCAATAGAAATGGGATCCTTTAAAGTGTTGGAAAAGGCTCTTTTATTTTTTCAATTCACACTTGCCATAGGAAGTGATAGAGGTAGAAGAACCATAAATTTTTGACTCGATTGTTCATAAAGGGATTGGGCCATTAGATGAATAAAGCAATAATTGTGTTTGGTTGGACCCACTTGATACTAAATGTGGACAAGAGAAAACTGAGGATATACTTTGAGAAAGGGAACTCAAGGAAAATATGGTGAGTTGACTCCCATATGGACTTACAAAGGTAGCAAAAATTAAGGATGATCATTCCCTTGATCAAGAGGTTTTTTATGGTCAGGATCTTATTTTGAGCCACCAACCAAGAGAAAAATATGACTTGAGACAAATGGAATTGACTAGAAGTAAATAAGTGGTCTTGACAGTGAGTAGGCCACTATCACAATCTCTCCAAACAGGGTAGTTTGGATGACCACCATTAGAAATGACACAAGAATTGAGGGGAGAAGTTAGAGATTTGATAGCAACATTAATTTCATTATTAATATTATCCATGGGGATCGATATCCAGGATAGTCTGTTATGAGAATGAGTTAGAAAATGGAAGACTTTATTTCCAAAGAGGCGATCAGTGACAAGCTTAACCATGGTAAAATTGGGGTCATAAATTAAGGGGTGATTGTAGATCCATGAATCCAGCTAGAAGTTGATGAGTTACCTGTCACCAAGCTGCCATCTGGTCCCTTTCTAGATTATGATTCTGGACTTGATTACTAAATTCTAGAAAGTCTCCTTGGGGAAATCCTTCATCCATGAAACTATGGTGTTGTAGATATTTCCTCTTGACTATGGGGATCCACTTTAAATTGGCATTAGTGAATATTTTCCAACCTTGTTTAGAAATTAGAGCCATGTTTATTTTACCAACTTTTTTGAAACCAAGCCCACCTTGAGCTTTCCTGGTGCACGTCTTATCTGTAAATGTGCGAACAACAACAATTGTATTGAACAACAATAATTAAATAGGACTACAATAGCCGGGAATAGTCACCGGCGGAATGAATCTGTTACAGGAGTTGTAACAGTCTGCCGTAACCAAAATAAAGACAAATACAAGTATACAAGTACGCTAACATCCCCCTTTATTACATTATTTGGGTAATGTAATAACTAATAGCTATACTAGACTACTAACATCCCCTTACATTATTTTGCAATACAAAGTGAGCTGCGAAACAATTCAAATTTGACACGTCCAAGTGCCATAGTGAAAATGTCTGCAACTTGAGCATCGGTGGGAATGTGTTTGAAGCTGAATTCGGTGCTTTGGAACTTCCTCTCGAATGAAATGACATTGTGTGTCAATGTGCTTTGTTTTTTCATGATGGATGGATTCTTGACGAGGTTCGGAACACCACGATTGTCGCAAAACAAGTGTATTGGAGATTTTGATGGATGGCCCATACTTGTTAGAATGCGACGTAACCATATCACTTCGCACACGGCTTCACGTGCGGCGCGATATTCTGCCTCTGTTGAAGAAATAGCAACCACCGTTGCTTCTTGTCGTGCCAAGAGACGAGGACCGGATCCCGGATGAAAAATGTATCCGGAAGTTGACTTGCGATCATCAAATGATCCGGCATAGTCGGAGTCCGTGTATCCTTGCAAGAAGAATTTGTTGTTCCTCTTGTATTCTAGGCCATATTCTATAGTACCACGGACATAGTGAAGAACACGTTTTGCTGCTTTCCAATGAGTAATCTTAGGCTCTTGCATGAACCTCGAAAGATAGTTTACAGCAAATACGAGATCTGGCCTAGTATTGGTCGGATATATGAGACTCCCAATCACCTGTCGATAGAGAGTGCCATCTACAGGGGTGAGTCATCATGTCGCGATAACCGAAGTCCATTCTCCATAGGAGTTGCCATTGGCTTGCGGTCGGTCATGCGATATTTATCGAGCAATGTCTTGGCATACTTTTACGAGACACTTTGATGGTGTGCTCCTTCCGGCTGAATTCCGGACCAAGACGGGTAATGGAGAAGTCCAAGATCTGTCATCTCAAAAGATTTGCACAAGTTTCTTTTGACGGTAGAGATCAAATCTTCCGAACTCCCCGTAATGAGCGAGATCATCCACATAGAGTACAAGCAACACTATCTCGGAACCCCTGTTTCTTGAAATAGAGGTTTGCATCCGACGGACATCTCTTAAATCCATGCTTGCATTAGGTGATTGTCCATTTTTATATACCAAGCTCGAGGAGCTTGTTTCGGACTCATACAAGGATTTAACCAATTTGCAAACTTTCTGCTGTTGGCCTTCCACTTCAAATCCTTCAGGTTGAGTCATATAGACTTCTTCTTGGAGATCACCATTAAGAAAGGCACTTTTGACATCCATTTGGTGAACTTTCCACCCATATTGTGCTGCCATAGCACACATAACCCGAATTGTGGTCATCCGAGCAGTAGGTGCAAAAGTTTCTTCATAGTCGATGCCTTCCTTTTGAGCATAGCCCTTTGCAACAAGACGGGCTTTATGCTTATCAATTGTTCCATCTGCCTTGTACTTGACTTTGTATACCCATTTGCAGCCAATAGGTTTCTTTCCATGAGGCAGATCAACAAGCTTCCAAGTTTTATTCTTCATCAGAGACTCATACTCTGTATCCATAGCGGCCTTCCACTGAGGCTCACTAAGAGCATCTTGCACTGATGCAGGTCCAAGACTATCTATGGTAGACATGAATGCCCTGTCATCATCAATATCCATATCCTCAACTTCTCTACTTGGAGTCACGAAAGTTCCTCAAAAGATTGACAAAGATCATCAACCTCACCGGTTTCTCGGCTTCTCTTTCTGTTGAGCCATACTGCGTGTACGAGGTCTATCCAAATTCAAATTGGGAGGAGTGGATAAATTTGCATCTCCGATTGTATTTGTACACCATTTAGGATTCCGCCGGTGGTGGTGAAGAAGATGTAGAAGGACCTCCTGTCCGTGTTGACGAAGGAATCTCCTCTTCCTTTGGTTCCACAATATCCTGGTGTATTGTAGATGTGCTCTGTGATGTGAAAGCTTCATCAAAGACAACATCTCTGCTGATATGAATTTTCTTGGTCAAAGGATCTATCAACCGATATCCTTTAGAGTGCTCAGAATATCCAAGAAAAATACATCTCGGTGTTTTCTCATCTAGCTTCTTCCTTTTTTCTTTCGGTATGTGCATGAAAGCTTGACACCCGAAAATACGTAGATGAGATATGGAGGGTTTTCGACCACTCCATGCTTCTGTGGAGTCATTCCTTTTAGGGCCTTTGTGGGTGCCCTATTCAAAAGATACAACTGCGGTGGTGACGGCTTCTGCCCAATATTGTTGCCCAAGAGTTGCAACTGTGAGCATACAACGAACCATTTCCATGATAGAACGATTCCTTCTCTCGGCAACTCCATTCTCTCTGAGGAGTATAGGCGGTTGTTAGCTGTCTCTTGATCCCATGTTTATCTAGGAATGCAGAAAATTCATTAGAGGTAAACTCTCCCCCTCGATCTGAGCGGAGGGTTTTAATAGAAGCCCACGACTCCTTCTCAACGGATTTCTTGAGCTGTTGGAAGAATGCGAAAGCTTCGATTTCGGTTTGAGAAAGAAAACCCACATCTTTCGTGAGTAGTCATCTACGAATAACCGAAAGTACCTCTTCCCTCCACATCTGTTGGGTGTGAAAGGACCGCATAGATCGGTGTGAATTAGCTCCGGAGGTTTTCGTGCTCTTGTAGAGCTCTTCTCAAATGGTACTCTATCTTTGCTTTCTCGCCAAGCGGTCGAGCACACTCGGCAATGTGGCGGAAAGGGAAGGAAGACCCTTTACCATCTCATACTTGCTGAGCTCAAGTAAGTAGCCGGAACTAAGATGCCCATATCTCTTGTGCCATAGGGAAGTTGCCTCCTTGGTAGAGGCAGTCATGGCAACATGTGGAATAGAGATAGCATCTAGTGCAAATAAGCCATGCTTATATGAAGCCGTTGCAATCTGCTTACCCTTCCCGGTAATTGTACAACACTTCTTTCCATTCTCAACACGAAAGTTGACAACCATATTTCTGTCCGGGATTTGTGTCATCGACAACAAATTGTTGGCCAATCCCGGAACATAGAGGACCTTGTCAATCGACACTTGCCATCGGGAAGAGTGGCCGAAACCGTACCCTCTCCCCGAACCCCGTAGGTTTTATCATCGGCAATGGTGACGGGTTTGCCCTCCTTGGCCACAAATGATTCAAACCACGATCCGTCGCCGATCATATGTTTACTAGCTCCGGAATCGACATACCAAATAGGATCCCTCCGAGTGGAATCTGTGGTAGTCATGAGCACCTTGTGTGCCCATTCGGAATCCGAGTCGGATTCTTCAACGACAACATTCGCATCGGGGTTGCTTGTTTTTATTTTGTGGTTTGTTTTGGCCTTTTTGCTTGTTCTTATGCCAACACCTGTTGGTGTCATGGTTGTCTTTCTCACGGATCTTGCACCACCTCTTCTTCTGTTGAGGTTGCTTGCCTTTTCCTTTCGTATCCTGTTGAGAATTTCCTCCTTTCCGAAAGTTGCCTCCTTTTTGCCCATTACCTTTCTTCCTAGAACCCTGCTTGTTGGTGTATAGGGCTGTATTGGAAGAATCATCCTTGTGAAGTTGGCGTGCCTCCTGTTGTTGAAGCAGATTGACCAACTCGATGTAGGTAATTTGTCGTTGGGACACCTGGATGGAGGTTATCAACATGTCAAATGAAGAAGGTAAAGCTCTCATCACAAGTGAAATGAGAAGCTTTTCATCCACAGTATCTCCTAGAGAACTCAATTTCTCTTTCAACTCAGACACTCTGCACAGAAAGAGTTCAGCTGTTTCACCCTGTCTCAAACTCGGGTTATGAAGTTGTTGTTGAAGATGAAGAATGGTGGATTCATTCTTCCCCTCATAGATGGTTCTAAGGGCATCCCATGCCTCTTTACCACTTGCTTTATCAGCTATATGAGGTTGCACTTCATCGGAAACTGACAAACAAAATGAGCACCTTTGCTCTACTTGTCTTTCTTGTCAAAAGCAATCTGATCTCGTTGAAGGACTCGTGGATCTCGCTTGTTGGTGAAGGCCTTGTTGCTACTCCGAGTAACAATATCCCACAAATCTTCCATTTGGAGAATAGCCTTCATCTTATGTTTCCATGGTGTATAATTTGGACCTTTCAATAAGCGATGCGGATCGGTCATCAATTTTGCAACAGCGGCCATAGTGAAGGTTCCTTATATCACCAAATTGGTCCCCCTTTCGATATACCTTTTGCTAGGCCAATATACCGTACAAAATACCCGCCCTTACGTGAGGGAAACTATAGGTATTTAGAAAGATCAACAAAAAATCACCCGCCCTTACGTGAGGGAGACTATAGGTGAAATTTAGAGATCATACGATACGTGGAACATAAGCGGTACTGAAAGGGAATCGCCTTGTTGATGGCACCTACCATAGAAGATTCTTCTCATGCGTGGGGCGTAACTTCCCCTAAACACTATGAAGAATACTTCGTCGGGATTTACGCCTAAACACAAGTGCGATAAAGGGTAGTGGATGGAGTAAAAAATGCAAAAATGGCGTACTTATTCCTCCCCGACGATTTATAGAGAACAAGCTCAGACGTCGTTATAGCGGCTATATTAGGCGGCGGATACGAGTAGCCAAATCACGACGGCTTTACCTGTAAGTGTCGGCGGAGGTATCGCAAATACCGAGCACTGCAGATGCAAATAAATTGCACCAGATGGGTTTTATATTCCGGGGACTTTAGGGAGTGTTTGATTTTAATTTTTAATGTTATAGTGCAAAAATGAAATATGCAACATACAACAAAAAAAATGCCCACTAGAATAACCCACAAGGTGTCGGTCACAGCCGAAAATGCACCTTTTACAATGCCAAATTGCTATTTTTCATAAAAAATTACTCTCAATCCCCCTTTGATTTTTTTTGAAAAAAAAATCCCCCCTTAAAAGGCTTTCTTTAACAAAGCATTTTGATAATTATTATCAATTTTAAAATTAAAATAAATAATTTTAATTTCTATAGTTTTAAACTTTAGAAAAAATAAATTAAAATTAAATTTAATTTATTAAAGTTTATAAACTATATTAAAAAAAAAATTAAAATTAAAAATTTTAATTAAAAATAATAATAATAAAAAAATAACTTTAAAAAAAATATACCTTGGGGGAGTCGGCGGGATTCGAACCCCCGACCTGTAGGCTCCCTGAGCCTTACCGCACGGCTCACGACCACGTGAGCCAGCGGGCTGATCCGGAGGAAACAATGGAGCACCTCTCCTTTGTCCCTTCTCGGTCTGCCCAAGCCCTCTGCCACCTCCTCTGCAAGTTCCGGTATGCTGCTCCGTCGAGCTCTTCCGTTGCCTGCTGCCTCTGTTTCCCGTCCTCCGCAGGCTTCTGTCTCCCGTTGCCTGCCTCTGTTTCCCGTCCGCGTCCCTCCCTGCGTTCCGAACAGGGTTTTTTTTTTTTTTTTTTTTTTTCAATTGTTTCGAAACAAAAGAAAAATTTCAAAAAAAAATAAAGAAACCGCGGCCGGTGGGGGGGGGGGGGGTTTATAGCAGTGGGAGAGGGAGCGGCGGGAATTTTAAAATTTAAATTCCCGCCGGGGAATTTGGGAGGGGGGGGGCTCGGGGAACGCGACGCGCTCTTTGCGCGTCGCACGGGGGGAAGGGGGGGTCCGTCCCTCCTCGGGCGCCGGGGAATTTAATTCCCGGCGCGTCGGCGGTCGCGTCACGGGGAGGAGCGCCGGGGAATTTAATTCCCGGCGCGTCGGCGGTCGCGTCACGGGGAGGAGCGCCGGGGAATTCCCCGCGCGTCGGACTCCCTCCGACTTGGCCGCGCGACACCTCGCACCCTACGCGAGCTCTGTCGCGTTGCGCCCTGCGCGACCGTCTCCTCGAGCGTCGCGTCACGGGGAGGACCGCCGGGGAATTCCCCGCGCGTCGAACTCCCTCCGACTTGGCCGCGCGACACCTCGCACCCTACGCGAGCTCTGTCGTGTGGCGCGGCGGTCTGCACGGAGGGTCGACAGAAAAAAAAAACGCGGCTGTCTTCTCCCTCCTAAAAAACGCAGTCCTCCGCACTTTCGGCTTCTCCCAGTTCCCTGCAACTTGGCTCTGATGCCATGTAAATGTGCGAACAACAATTGTATTGAACAACAATAATTAAATAGGACTACAATAGCCGGGAATAGTCACCGGCGGAATGAATCTGTTACAGGAGTTGTAACAGTCTGCCGTAACCAAAATAAAGACAAATACAAGTATACAAGTACGCTAACATTATCCTAAGACACTAAGGGAAACTTTTTCTTATTCTCCAACCTTGACCACAAAAATATTTTTTGTATTTTCTCAATTTTGAGGTATATCACTATGAGGGATTTAAATATGACTATAAAGTACACTAGAATACTTTGGAGGCAAGTGTGTACGAGAGATTATTTAGCTACCTAACTAAGGAGAGCTCCTTTCCAACTAGCAAGTTTTTTGAGGAGTCTTTCAAGGACATTATTCCACATGTTTTTAGTCAGATTACCAGTGAAATGGGAGACCAAGATAAGAGGATGGCAACTCAAATATGGTACATCCAAGGACACGAGAATATTTAACTGCCTAGCCATAGGGGTATTGATGAAGAATATTTTTCTCTTTAGGTAGTTGACCATTTGAAAAACAACATATTCATAAAAATTTAGGATGATCTTGATGGTTTTGGATTTAAAAATGAACGCCAGGGTGGCCAAGATGGTGTTATCTATAAATTTTTGGTGGGTAACAGGTCTAAGGAGAGAGGCAACCTTGATGCTAGATATGGCTCCAAAGGAGCAGGTTGCTTTAAGGGCTCTTCCTAGGGATTCCATGAGGATGATGAAGAGGAAGGGGGATAGGGGATTACCCTATCTAAGTCCTCTTGATCTTTTAAAATAACTAGTATTAGAACCATTTATGATAAAAAAGAACCAATTCATCATTATACAGGCTTTGATGATATAAATCCACTCATGATGAAAGCCAAACTTCAATAGGACATCAAAAAGGAAATCCCATGAAACTATATCAAAGGCTTTGTTCATATCAAGCTTGAGGAAGAACCTGACCTTTTTTCTTTTGGAAATAGAGTGCATGAGTTCATGAATAGTGATGATCCCATCAGTGATGATTCTACCTTACATAGTGCTTTCCTAATAAGGATCAATGATGAGCGGGAGGATATCCTTCATTCTATTGGTCATGTCTTTGGTGATGATTTTGTAGATGATGTTGCATAGACTTATAGGCTAGAAGTCAAAGAGATTCTTGTAGGTTGAATATTTGAGGATGAGGGCATGGAAGGTTGAGTTGATGTCTCTAGGGATAGACTTTGACTTTTGGACATCTTGAATGGCCTTGCAAATATCACTACTAATAATATCCTAGAAGCATTAGAAAAAATGAGGAGGAAACCCGTCTAGGACTGGGGATTTTTTCGCTTGCATGGAAAAGAGGGCTTTCTTAATTTCATCATGAGATAAGGTTTTGAGAAGGTGCAATCTGGTTTTAGGGGTGACGAGGCTAGGGATATTATGGTGCAAGGAATTATGGGATTGAGTATAGCCTAGGGTGAGGTCCTATGAGATTTTTGAAGTGGACAACAACTTCAAAGTGAACCTCAGCAATTTTGTATGTGACAAAAATATCAATCTTGATCAACTCCATTATTTTGTTGAATCTACAGTACCTCAAAGTTGAAGGGTGGAAAATTTCTATGTTGGAGTCTCCTTCCTTTAACCATAGAGCTCTTGATTTTTTCCTCCAAAAAAATTTCTCCTTTGCAAGCGTATTTTGAGTTAGGAGCCTTCTTTCTTCATCCCTAATCTACTAAGATTGATTCCCCATTTGTATTTTTTCATCTATAATTTGTATTCATTTATTGATGATCTATTTATTTTCAAATATATTACCAAAAACATCCTTGTTCCAAATACAAAGATTACATTTAATGAAACGTGATTTCTTGGCAATTTGAGATATGAGGGATCAGTGAAATTTTGATTCCACCATTCAGCAATGTGAACCCTAAGTTCAGGGTGTTGGATCCACTTGGCTTCAAACCTAAAGAGATTTTTGAGACTTGAAGCAGGTTTAAGACCTTTAAAATTCAAGGTATTATGGTCTGATCCAATTTTGGGAAGGGAATGGAGGGTGGCATCCCCAAATAGATGAATGGCCTCCTTAGATAAAAGGAATATCTCAAGCCTAAGTTGGATAAGTTAGCCACCGGTCCTCCTGTTGCTCCAATTAAATTTTATTCCTTTGACCTGAACATCCATAAGTTCATTATTGTTAACAAATAATCCAAACTCTTCATAGCACCTAGGTGAGACGGTTGTACCACCACTTTTATCAAATGGGTAGAGAGGGATTTGAAATCTCCTATAAGCATCCAAGGTTCATTTGACAAGATAACCCTCATCTAGTTGAGGGTATTCCACAAGGCTAGCCTCCCTTGAGGGTTATTAAGGGTATAGATATTGGATATGACCCAACTTGATTTGTTATATTTGTAGTAAGAGAGGCTTTTTGTAATCCTTTCAAAATATGACAACAATCTTCCTTACACTCTGGTCAGATTTCATAGGCACATAAGTCCTTCTAAAGTTCCTTAAGCTAGGTTGATGATGTACTAATTTTTTATCTAGATAATTTTGACAATTCTCTCCATATTATTCTCTTCAAATTTGGTTTCTTGAAGCACACAAATGGTGGGTATAATTTCTTTCATCATGGTCAAGACTAATCTTTGCTTGTCCAAATCATTGAGGCCTCTCACATTCCATGAGAAGATCTTCATTTGTGATTTTTGGCAAAGGAATTTTTCTCTCCTTCACCTTTTTGAGAGGAGGGTTTGGTTCTCTTTGCATCATCATTGGATGGGTCACCAAGGATTGAGAAAAGGGTGGTTTTGGTAGCATTTACAATCTTATATTCAACCTCTCTTCTTATTTGATCATTATTAGAAGGTTACCCCTTATTTTTATTACTACCCACATCAACAGAAGCCTTTTTATAGCTTCTAGTGTGTTTCCTAATCAGGATAAGGGAAGAATCAATATCAGCATGATCGACATGCTTAAGTGGACTAAATTTGAAATGTGAGTCATGGCTGGTATGGCCAATATACTTGAGTGGATTGAGGGTGTCACTAGATTTGTTGCCAGGATGCTCGAAATACAGGTACAAAAGGAAGGAGTCTTGGGGAGGGCAAGAGGGGCCATACCTAGTCAAGGAATGAGTAACCAGACCATCATAGAGGGTAGAGTCCTAGGGGCGGTAATGTAGAGATTCAAGGAATAGGAAATCAACCAGGTGATTTACTTTAGTGACATCATCAAGCGAGATAGATAAAGGATTGAATAGATTGGGAAAGATGAAAAGAGAGCATACCTAGTCTTGTGGATCTACTTGAGGAGAATAAGCAACTTGTTTACCCTTAGAAGAAGGATGGTCCTCCTTAGGAGGAGGCTGGGCTTCAGGTTCTATTTGTAAAGATGAAACTAATTGATTACCTTTGAAAGTGGGATGGTCCATCTTTGAAAGGGACTTCTTATTAATAGGCATACTCTTTGATTAAGGTTTTGAAGGCTTCTTGGATTGAGCCCCCTCTTTCTTTTTGGATGCCCTTTTGAGTGATGGACACTGAGCTCTGAGATGTCCTTGAGTGTGACATTTGATGTAGAAGGTCAACTTGTTTTCGTACTCAATAGCTTTATATTTGTGATATGAACCATATATCAGTTTTGCATGTTTAGGAAACTCTGATTTGATGTTGGAATTGATACAAATGTGGGCATACACCATCTAGATTTTAGCTTTAGTTACCAGGTCAAATGTGATAATGTCTCCAATGGTTCAAGCAATCCCTTTGAGAATTTCTTCACGCTAGAATTAAACTGAGATTCCTAGGAGTCTAACCCAAATGGGTGCTATATTTATACTCTGAGTTTCAAGATTGAAGTCCTCTACCCATATTCTGATAAAGAAATTTTTTTAGCCAAAGAACCATGTTCCACTGGTTAGAATGTGACTAGTGTCATTCGGGTTGTTGAGTTTAATAAGGAAGAATCCTATGAGAATGGCTACCAAGTCAATTTTGCCATTGGGGTGCCACTTGTAGGAGGCCCATTTGTAGGTCGAGTCGATGTCTAGACTAGAGCCAAAAAAATTTCCTACCAAGTATAGAGACTCCTGAGAAGTCAAGTTGGCCATTACATTGGAAGGAATGACCAAATATTTACTTTTAGGAGTGAGATACAAAGGACCAAACTACAGGGAAGGAAAGGTGGTCCTTGAACCAATCTGAACTATCTCTACAAAGGAGATAGGCTTAGACTTTTGATGATATAATGAGGGATCCCCCCCAACCCCCATGACTTCCACTCCCCCGCTTGGGAGGCCTTAGGATCTAAAATATTCAAAGCCATCATCAGTTTTTGGAATCTCACCATCCTCTTTACCTGAGAGCCTACCTCCACCATTGGATTCTATGTTCCCACCTGAAGGAATTTCAAATTTCTTGATCCTACCTAAGTTCATCCTGCTTGATTTCATCCAAATTATTCTTCCTTACTTTGAGAGACTAGTCTTCTAGAAATAATATATACAACTATAGTCTATAAAGTACTTGACACGCTATAAAATTTGATCCCATTATATGCATAAATATCATTCTCCATAAAAATATATTGCTTTTGACTGATCCTCTGTTATTGTACTATTTTGGTTATACTTAAATAATCCATATACAAATAAACATATATCATATTGGATCACTTCTTCCAAAATGAAATTTGTATATGAGATTTAGAATGGATTCTTAATTGGTATTACATTCAAAATCTAAAAATTAAAACTAACTCTAATTTATGCAGTATCCTTCATAAATATGATGATGATGGAGGAGACTGATCATGAATTCAAAGATGATTCCAAATTTGTATTCTTAAAACTAATGGTATACAATGGGCACAAAACTCTAATGGCATACCTTATCAAAATATGTGGCAATTAAGCTTCGCTTGAGGCTATGGTCAACCTTTTATTTTATGGTATGTATAATACGTTTGGGCCCTTGTAAACCTTGGAAAAAGTATTTTTTTGTAAAAATTTATTATTTTTAATTTAAATGTCATATACTTGATCTAAAGATAACTTGTATTGGGGTTTAAATACCCCATGATACCAATCATTTAATTATTTATTGGAGTGTATTCTATATTGCTATAGTGATATTATGTTTTATCCATGGACATTGTATGTATTTCCTTTCTATGTATTTATTTTTCAATAATATTGGGTAATAATTTGATTCCATTTATTTTTGGATGTTGTGAAATCCAACATGGTATAAAAGCAGTTGTGGGTCTCCTTTATTCGATAACTTATCCTTGAAAAAACAAATTTTGTGGCATCTTCCAAAGGTAATAGTGTTTGGAGAAGCTAGTATAATATTTTCTGTAAGCTAAAGATAGTTTGGAAAGGGTTTTTTTAATAAAAACTTAAATGTACTTGTATTGTGAGGATCTCATTGGACTCAAGAGATTTGATTTAAGAAAAATATTTACTGATAGGTTCCTTTGTTCCTCTATTGGAACTCAATCCTTTCATTTGAATTTTAACTTTATGGATGCCCTAGTTTCAATATTGAGTTTCTTGAAGTTTTTAAAAAATCCCATTTGTCTTTATAGATTTTTTATATTTTCCATTTCCTTTTCTCTTTTGGCATTTTTGTGTCCAATAGTAGTAGAGATTAGAGGATAGACTACTTAGTTTTCATAAAAGAAGAAAATAAGAGATTGACTATTTTTTGATAGATCCCTAGTTCCATAGAAGTCATTGGAAGGATTTCATGCATGGCAAAGACCTCCAAGTCACTTAACAAAGTTGTTAAAATGGTCTAACAACATGTTTACTACATAGGCATTATAGGATGTCCTAATTAGTTATATTTCACAAAAGGGTTATGTATGGAAAATCATGATAGATAAGAATGAAGCATCAATGGTTTTGAATTCTTTGGAAAATTTTTAGGGAGTTACTAGTTCAATGCTTTTTCCTATATTGTCTCCAAGGACCATTTTTTGCATTGAAAACTTGCTCCTTTTTCCTCCAAAGCATAAAAATTTGAATATAAATTTAAGATATATTCCATGTAATATTCTATAGAATAAGCAAAAAAAATGTGCATATTGTCATAATGTGTGCATAAAGGAGATAACACATTTGAAAGGAAAGCAAATGTTAAATGAAAGGTAAGCACTCTATGTTGAAATTCACAACATTATTTAGAAACATCCTAAAATATCCAGTCACCACAATCATATGTAGAAAAGGAAGGTGAGTGAAATAGAAGAACATATAGATGAAAAATGGTAAAAGAGATAAACAACACAATTTGAGAGAAATAATAAGGGGTGGGTGTCCATAATGTCCCCCACTATATTTCCATATGTCATACTATGATACAAATGATCAATCATGTGGGATTATTTACCAAAAACCTCAATGAGTAGTTAACCTTAAGCCAACATCAACTTGACTTCGAGTATAACTTACAATAATATGATAATAAAAAATTATGCCCTTTAAACAAGGTTACCCATAAAGGTGGATTAACTAGTATCACTAAGAGTGTATATATGAGGTTATCCTTAGGCTTTACATGAAGATGCTTGTAGGCTTACATAGATGCCTATAGGCTTAAATAGAATAATACCCATATACTTAAATAGAAATATGCATTTAGGCTTACATCAAGATGCTTGAAGGATTATATACCACTTTCCCTTAGGCTACATCAAGAGCACACATAGGTACTATTGGCCTTGACCTAATATGATCATATTATAAATATTTTAATAGCCCCCATAATATGAGCTAAGAGTCTAACAAGAGAAGACATTAGAGATGATACATATCCCCCATATAATAAATACATGTATGGGCTAATGGATCCTACTATATCCTCTTTGTCAAAGGTAAATGAATTGTATCAACCTCTCTTGAACATGAATCCATAACTCCACCTCTTAGAGCAAAATGTTGAGCTTCCCATGAGAAGATCTTCAACTTGCACAATGTTTACTATATATTTTTCCCCAATATCAATATAAGGCAACTAAAACATGAAGCAATAGGTAGATCTCTTAATAATCAACTCTAATGTCTAGAAAGGGCCTATAGAAACAAGTTACACCTTGTGCTATCATTCAAAATTTGCTCCTCTTGCAACCCAAAAGATTACCAACCACCATAGTAATAAGTTTTTGGAGTTAAAGCAAACATCCACTATGAGAAAAGAGAAGGATAAACATAGGAGTTTTGAAATATTTCAAATATAGTATAGCTAACAAACTGCTACACTAAAAATCTTAGTATAGACATCAAACCTACTATGATAAAGAAGTGAGATAAAATGAGTTTTGAACCTATGACCTTCTTGTAGATAAAATTTTTTAAATAATACATTATCTTGATGTAAAAAAATTACCAATTGGGTCTATTTTACATCATAAAATCCCATAAAAAATAGTAATAGGTCCTTTAATTGATGTCATCAATGTATAGAGCTCAAAAAACTATGCAATTTAAATAAAACAGACCCAAAATACTTTAATATGCAAAATTTATGACCTCCAAAAGTTTGGGCATATTAAATATAAAGAAGAGCAAAAAATTAAATGACAAACATTAGGAGAAAATATCAACCAATTAGAAGCCACCACCTATCACCTCTAAATGCCAACTCTAGTGATATCACTCACTAATAGGACTACCAACTAGGACAATAATTGTGAATTTGATGTTAAAATTCAATGAAATATGGTTGGTTGACCTCTATACATATATTAGAATTTTAATTTTTATGTATAAAATCACCCCATGTCAATTGTGGGATTTGAACTTGTCTATAGACTGGGAGAATCCTCAACTTATTCATCTGCGAAGATGCCCCAGTCTTGCTTTAGAACATAAAACACAAAAATTAAATTTGAAATGTGAATGAACATGTGTTATCCAAAGATAAAAAAGTCCACTTTCAATATTTGAACATGGGATATCCTACTTGACATGCAAAGACCCTACCACTATGCTACCACTACAAATACATAAAGAAGAATATTATTCCCCCTTAAGGTAGCATAAAGGTACATTAAAAAAAGGAAACACATGATGTGAAAATAACAAGTCAAACTCATAATCTAAAACTTCTAAAAGAAAGGTGTTACTATTTTGTCATAGCCCTTAGATGTAACTACTTCTATAATGTCTATGAGTTGCAAGAATCTATTGAATAGAAAAAAAGTCCTCGAGAATAGAATGCATGACCTCAACATTCCATGTATGTGCCTTACCAATGGACCATGACCTCGTTGGCAAAGGTATAATGTTTCTTACTAAATAAATCCATTAATTTTATTGCCAAAACATTGCACATACCTCTCTGCCATCTCCTACCACATAGGTAAATATTTTGATTTAAAATTTCAAATTTTAAATTTTTGAAGGGAAAATGGTAACTTTTTTTTATACAACAAATAAACATTAAATTGACAAAATCTTCAAAAGTATTGAAGTAGGACCCCCTAAAAAATTATTGCAAGGAATCCAATAGAACCAATGGTTCATCCATATCTACCATGGTTTGCTTTGTATAGCCCTTTTGTATGATTGAGCAAAGTCATGTTGTTTTGGCTCTAATACCATGTTGAAACTCATAATATTTTTTAAAAATATCCCAAAACATACATTCACCAGAATCATATGCAAAAAAATAAGATAAGTGAAATAGAAGAGTGTACAAACAAAAATAATAAAAGAGATCAATGACATAATTTGAGAGAAATAATAAGGGGTAGGTTCCTAAAAATCCCCCACTATGTTTTCATATTTAACACTATGATACAAATGATAAATCATTAGGGATATTTATAGTGATACCAAAAAACCCCATTGGTATTTAACCTCAGGTTGACATTAACTTCACATTAAGGATAACTTACAATAATTAAAAAATAATTAATTACACCCTTTAATAAAGGATATCAATAAAGGTGGATTAACCAATATCACTAAGGGTGAATACATGAGGGTGCCCTTAGGCTTACATGAATATACCTATAGGCTTACACATATATACCCATAGGCTTACATAGAAATATGCTCGTAGGCTTACATCAAGATGTCCAAATACTTACATAGCACTTGCCCTTAGGCTACATCAAAAGCACTCATAGATACTTCATTATCGTTGGCCTTGGCCTAAAAAGATCATATTACAAAACTTTTAACACCTCCCATAATTTTTGTTGAGGGGACAAGAAGATAATACATTAGATATGATGCATCTCCCCCTATAATGAATGCTCATATAGGCCAATGGATCCTACTATATCCTTTTTGTCAATGGTACATGAGCTAGATTAACTTCTCTTGAACATAAAACCATAACTTCACCTCCTGGATCAAATTTTTTAGCTTCTGTATCGCTCCAAATTTTTTGCATCCTTACCTTCAGGCTATAGGATCCGCGCCCAAAATGGGGATGCGAGAAGGATGGGACAATACCTCGGACTGAGAGGCCCTTTGAAGGTCCCGCCTCTCGGGGGATGGGTATAAGGGTGAATTTTCGACGGATGGTGGGTTCACCAGGAAACTTTTGAGTGGCAGTTTCCACACCTAGGTTGATAGTGGGTTTGATGTGTTCATTTTGTACTTTAATCATTCAATTCCTAGGTTTGGCCAAGATGAATCTAAACTATTCTATATGCCAATGCTGATTTTTATGGATACAAAAAATATGAATAAATGTTAAACACAGAGAATGTATCGAATGGGACAAAACATACCTGATTTCAGATGTATGATGAAGATTCTAAGTTTTGTAGCAGTCCAGATCGTCTCAACTCATACGTAATCATCTGATATTTCACAGAATCATCTCAAATCACAGTCGGTTGTCTGAAATCAGACGAAATCATCTGAGATCTGACGAATTCGTCAGATGAATTTGTCAGAAACCTGCAATCACAAAAATAGATACAAAATACCAAATATGCAACTGCAGAAGCAAAGGAGAATGATAGAAATAACAACAAACATGCCTAAATAATAGATTCAAATAACAAATAAGAAAAATGCAGTATATTTAATGATTGATTTTAACTTTATCATGCGGTTATGCTAAATGATATGAACTCCAAGATGCATAAACATAATAACTAAGATAATGTATAAAGAAATGTAGAAAATTATAAAAAGATGCAAACTCTGGACTCTGATTTCCCCCAATCTAGACTACAGTCGGGATCACCTCCAATCATACAAGATCGTCTGCGCTCCTCGACAGGATCATCCGAAATCGTTCGGAATCTCTTGCGACGATTCGAGCTAGCTTCAATTGAAAAATAGTAAAGTTCCTACAAGAAAACATGAAATACATAATGCAAATGATGGTGTGGAGATGCTCTGAGGTGCATGGAAGTTCGAGGGGGTTTCAGCAGAGTTTCAAGCAGAGAGTCAGGGGGATAAACTAAAAAAATCTTAGTTTATATAGGATTAGGGAGAGGTTAGGAGGTTGGGGATCATCCCAATCTGGGAGATCTCCAACGGAGGAATCTCCAACTGCGCAGACATGCTTCTGCCCAAGTTGGAGAGGCTGTTGAAACAAAAGCTAATTATGAAAATTTGGTTTTGGGACAAAATTGTCTGGACGTTCTGTTCCAGACGAATTCGTCAGAGCTGGGATGATTTCATCTAATGAGCAATGATATCGTCCAATGGTCAAAACAAATCCTAAAAATGGCACAAAAAATAAGGAAAGCAGGTAACAGGCGGTTAACGGGCGGTTTGAGGTTAAAATTTGAATTTTTATCTTTTACTAAGGTTTAACTGTGCCAATTTTACGATGCTACATTTTGCCCCCGTTTTACAAGAAAGCAAAAATGTACTCAACTTTCTAGACGACGATTCTAGGTCAAATCGTACGACTGCTGACTATGGTGCCCCCTCCGTGTTTTTACCCAAATCGAACGTTTGAGGTAAAAACACGAAAAAGCAAAATTAAAATGTTGTTGGTTTTGAATAAAATTAAGAAAAATAGGGTAAAACCCTAATTCATTTTTACTATTCATTTTTACTGTTCCAGAGCTCTACAGAGAGAAAAATGGTGGAGACAGCGCACAGAGCGACAAAGGTCCGGTGCGGGCTACGGGTAAGGATCTAATCCTAGTAGATTAGGTTTGAATTTAATTTATGCAATTTTTTGTTTTAAATTTTGATTTTTTGGGGCATCATCGCCGTTTTTAGGCCATCAACAACATCAGGATGAAATCGTCCCTATTTTGTCGAAATCGTCCCTAAATCATCGATTTCATCCGAGGGCAAAATCGACGAACTAGGGGCGATCTCTTCAAACAAGGGGAGATTCCCAAGTTACAAAATAGGAGATGATTTTGTCCTAAAAAAGGACGATTGTGCCCAATTTGGGATGATATCATCCAATGGTGGATGATATCATCCTTTTTAAGAAATTAAGCTTGATTAAAATGTGTTTAATTTGATTGTAATGATTGATTTATTAATAAATTTTTTTGTTTTATTGTTTGTTTTGTAGAAAGAATTACTAAAGAGTCGGGAGTGGAAATATGGCGGGCTAAGAGACAACTTGGCCGCTCTTGAACAGATAGAGTGTGACCAACTAGCACAGGTCAATTTACAGCATGTGGCAGAGATGCCACAAGTATTGACGAACATGGGGCTACTAACAGCCCTAGCAGAGAGGTGGTATCCGAGGTCGTCCTACTTTTGGCTACCAATAGGGGAGATGGCTCCCACTCTAGATGATGTATGGAGGATCATGAGGATCCCCATACAAGGAAAGTTGATGATGCCTACGGCCAATTAGGGCCATGCTATGATGAGATTGATCAGAGACCCGAACTTCACCCTAGAGAAGGGCGGGGTGAACATTGAGTCTCTAAGGCAGATGCCTAGGGCATCTAGGCTGACTCAGGTTTTAGCAAGGGTGGTAGGTGGCTTACTGTTGTGCCACCAGAGCAGGTGCAGATTACCATGGCTCCTCTCAGATATAGTTTACGACATGAGAGACCATGGGTATAGGTTTGCATGGGGAAGCTTTGTACTATGCCACTTGTATAGGATCCTACATGGTGTCGTATACAAGGGAGGTCGATGTCTGGTCTTGACATTGTTGCTATAGGTTTGGTGTTGGGAGCACATCGCGATGCGGATGTCGGTAGGGCTCCCACTGATAGGGGTTGACTAGGAGAGGCCCCAAGTTTTCTAATGGTTGCTATAGAGGGGGTCACAACAATGAATACTATCGATGTCATGAAGGTTTTTGTATGACCTCATACCAGACCAGATCACCTAGAGGCCATGGTGAGAGCACCCTAGGTGGGCAGAGGATGGGTAAGAGTTGGCTCACGTCAGGCGAGTCTATTGGCTAAGGATGGAGCAGGGAGAGGTAGAGCTCCATCGCTATGATCAATTTTTGTGGTAGTTCGGTCTATAGCAGGGGATCCCTTCTCTCAGGGATTATGAGTACTCTTGGACTATCTAGGATAGTACCACACTGAGTGGGGCTCTAGACATGCAGTGATTCTAGAGTCAAGACACAGAAAATGCCCCCATCCAGCCAGTGGATGGTGATGATGCTAGGGTTACCAATGGATATGATGTCTGTTATGCAGGCATTCGTCCTCCTCAGATGATGATGGCATAGGGTTCGATGCACATTATGGTGCGTTAGATGGGGAGGCGATGCCAGGATGCTATTGAGGCAGTGCGAGGTCACGACGGGAGAGATCAACGACGATCTCCATAGGAGAGATGCCAGAGGATGGCACAAGCTCCACAAAGACCACAATAATTAGGGAGGAGGGAGGAGGGACTTCCTTCTCAGTAGGGGGAGATACCACCATCACTTAATAAGGGCAAGGGTGTCGAGGTAGGGGAGAGCAGCAAGACGGTGGCTCTTCGGGCTAAGGTTGCCCGCCTTCGGGCTCAGGTGCAGACACTACAGGATGAGGCTACACGGCTCAGAGCTTAGGGCAAAGGAGCGAGCATGTAGGAGTTGGCATGGTCTATGGCTTAGACTACATTCTATCAGGGATCATACTACCAGATGGTTCCAGAGAGCCAAAGGTTACAGCTGCCAGCTGACATTGCGGGGCCGATCAGGATGGGGTCATCAAGAACATCATCACGATCGATGTCAAGGACCCACAACATAGGGTGGACTCTGATGGGGCCTCCTCCTCCACCTCAGGGCGAGAGAGGAGATGAGGTTGAGAGCTCGAGGGCTTCTCGAGACTAGATGCTCACTGCACAGAGATTGCATTTGTTATTATATATTTTTTGAGAGGATTGAGTACGCCAAGCTATTGATTGTGGTATACCAGTCCAGTTTTGATATGATGTACATATTTTGTTGATATATATATATGGTCTTTGTGATGATATGACTTGTGTATATGTTGTATGATGCTTTAATGTTGAATTTTGCAATTGATTATTGATGATTCATGTAATTATGTCGTTTTAGAAATATTATAATTTTATGTCATGTAAAATTTAAATGAAATAATCTGATGTAAACAATTGGTTGTTTTGGTGTGATTTGATGAAAAATAAAAAGGGACTTCTAACAATAATTTCAAAGGACATTGTCGCTATTATAGACCATTTCATGGAGTCGTCGCTCGCTCGGTTGTAAAGCTAATCCTAGTATAGAAATATTGCTAAAAGTAAAATAATGCTTAAGAGACTGTCTTAAGACTTTTGTGTTGTGATGATGGAAATGATGATGGTTTGTTTTCAGATTTTCATAAAAATAGTATGCGTGAGATACTAAAAGAAATATGATTTTTCTAGGCATAGATTCCTAAGTGTGATAAAATTTTGAGCAAATTCCTTTAGAAATTATACCATGGTTGCAAAATTGAATGTTGACATAATGACATGAAATAGAATAAGTGTTCATTCGTTTTAAAGCACAATTGTGTAACATAATGATGTAAGTCATATGTTTTTATGAATTTGTTTAAAATAAATGGAAAATAAAATTAGAACAATGGTTTGTGCTAGGCATAGAATTATAGGTATATAATTATACCATCATCGCGAAATCCAAAGAAGAAATTGATATTTTAGTTTTATTGCATGATTGATTTTTGATTTTTGATAAACAAAAAATAATAATATGGACATGACTTTATTTTCTAGATTTGGTAATAGGTTGTTTAAAATAATTTTGGATTTTTGAAAACAATGTATGTAATTTTGTTTATACTAAACAGATGTTCTGAAATAAGAATAAAAATTATTCCAAAAGAGTTGCAGAAATATTTTAAATTATCTCCAAGACAAATGTAGATTTGTAAGGATCCCTCATGTGCATATGTGAGTTCATTGTCGATCTTGAATTATCATAATGATAAAGAATCTCTTAAATACAAATGTGTGTGCAATTGTATTGTTCATTCACCAATTTTGAGCAAGAAAATTTGATACAAGTAATTTGAATTAACCAAATGAATGTTCGTTGACCATGATTTATATGCATGTAACCATACCAGACTACTGTGTAAGTTAGGTTATCAAGAGCTAGCTAATCCATAAGCTGACATAGGTCTATACAAAAGAATGTCACTAATGTGACAGACATATCACCACGCTAGGGATTACCCAAGGCTAAGCGGGTTGGGCACAAACCACCTGTTATGGGGCTTACCTCACAGTTTTCGAATAATTGAGAATTCCAGGGATTCAAGCTCATTCACCCTTCTTTTCTTTTCAAGGGGTAGGGAAAGGATTTGGTTGCTTTTGCTTTTGCTTTTCTCTTCTTATTTTTTTGTATTTTTGCTTGATATTGAGATAATGCTGAAATATTGCTGTGATGATTCAAAATAATATTTTTCTTTTTCTTTTTTTCTTGGACTTTTCTTTTTCTTCCTATGCTAGGGATACTTGCTCGGATTAGTTGTAGAGCAAAGGATTTTTATTCTGGGTAGGGGTGAGCTTGTCCTTTTGTCAATTCTCAAAGATTCTAGACCATGTGCATGATAGGATAGCAGGGGAAACTTTTCGCTCAAGAAACCACTTTTACTATGTAGCATCATATTGAATTTGCAATGAAATCATTTTAATGTGAAAAGATATATTTGGTTCAAGTAAATAACAAGATCAGTTCTCTATGCTCAAAACTTTATTTAATTCAACTGTGGACTTTGATATAAGAGAGATTAATAATCATACAAAATAAAATCAAGATATTTATTCATGTGAATGTGAAAGTGTGGGATTCCAAATAAATGCTAATTTATCCAAAATAATTGAAAATATAACTGCAATACTTCAAGAATTGATAGGTATGAAAATAAAATATGTTTTTGAAGATTTTGACGATTTTGATGTTTTTATATTTTGATTTTGATTGATGAATTGCAAGAAGAAATACTATTACTGTTTTTTTTTTTAATTTTACTAAAATGAAACAATATGCAAAATACACAATATATATAAATGATAAAAAAGGACCAAATGTTATGCATAATAACGCTTAAGATGCATAATTTTCATATGTTCTTTAATATCTTTACCGTCTAAGGTAGCTAATCGATATGATCCCAATCCAAATTTAGCAGTGATGACATATGGTCCAAGCCAATTGGGCTCAAATTTACCTTTAAGGTCTTTAGTTGCATTAGTATTTTTTTGATTTTCTTTTAAGACAAGGTCACCAATCTCAAAGGATCGATGATGAACTTTCTTGAGGTATGCTCATTTAAGCTTGTTTTGGTAGGCACGAAGATGCTCCAAAGCATTGATGCGCTTCTCATCTAGAAGTTCTAGCTGACTAAATCTGCCAGCATGATATTCATCTCCTGCTTCAGTATCTTTAAGTAGTAGAGCTAAAGAAGGAACTTCTAATTCAAAGGGAAAAATGGATTCAGCACCATAAACCAAAATAAAAGGTGAAGTGCCTGTGGGGGTACGAACGCTAGTTCAATAAGCCCACAAAGTCGGATATAATTGGATGTGCCAATCTCGACCAGATTTGTTGACCAGTCTTTTAAGGATTTTGATTAATATTTTATTAGATGCTTCTGCTTGGCCATTACCCTGAGGATAATAGGGAGTGGACCAACGATGTTAAATCTTATACGTTTGACATAATTTCTTAACATATTTATTTTTAAAACAAGTTCCATTATCTGAGATGAGATTTGTAGGGATTCCAAACCTACAAATAATTTGATTAAAAATAAACTTGGGTTCTAGTGCAAGAAGCTAATGGCATAGCTTCAACCCACTTCGTCAAATACTCAGTGGCGGTTATGATAAATTTGTGTCCATCAGATGACATAGGGTTGATTTTTCCAATGATGTCTAAGCCCCATTTTGAAAAGGGCCAAGGAGATGAAATAGCCTGCAGTTCTTGTGCAAGAGCATGGACAAGGTCAGCGTGTTTTTGGCACTTTTTGTAATGATGCACATAAGCATGTGCATCATTCTCCATGGTAGGCCAAAAATATCCTATCCTAAGGAGCTTCTTAGCAATGGCGCTACCACTAAAATGTCCCCCACAAGATCCATTGTGGGCTTCACTCAAAGCTGATTTAGATTCTGCTAGATTCAAATATCTCAGTAAGATGCCTTCAAAAGATCTCCTATACAAGGTATTACCAATAATCACAAAGATACTTGCTCGTCTACGTAATAACCTGCGCTGGTTGCTATTACAACCTTCAAGAAAGGTCCCATTTTGAATAAAATTAAATATATCAATGTACCAATGTTCAGGAGTAATTTTGTTTATTAGAAACACATCCAAAGGTTCTAAGCATGATTTGCTTGAAGCGTGTTCTTGGAGTCAATGAATAATGATGGTAGCATATTCATCATCTAACTCCAAGGGCAAAAGAGATGCAGCTACAGCCATAGCGTCAACCGCATGATTGCTAGTTCGAGGAATAGCTTCCAAGGTAACTTGATCAAACAAAGATAATAATTGTAAGACATATGCTTTATATGGGCGTAATTTATCATCTCTAGTTTGATAAACATCATTGATTTGATTTATGACAAGTTGAGAATCACCGAAAACCAATAAATTTTTAATTTTCAGTGCCAAGGCAGCTCGTAATCCAAGGATAAGAGCTTCATATTCAGCAGTGTTATTGGTGCAAGAAAATGTTAGTTTGAAGGATAGAGGTATAAGATGTTTCTATGGAGATATTAAAATAATACCTACACCAACCCCACTCATACATCGGGATCCATCAAAGTATAGGGACCATTGCTATGGATGGTCTACCTCTAGTTTAAGGCATTCATCAAGAAACTCAATGATGAGGGGATGGGTAGACTCTAAGGGTGCAACGGCTAATTGATCTGCTATGATTTGACCTTTAACAGACTTTTGTCCTATAAACGTGAGTTCAAACTCACTTAGCACAAGAACCCACTTTGTTGTGCGACCAGATAAGTACGGTCGACTCATAAGATATCGTAAAGGGTCGAATTTGGCAATAACATACGTTTTTTGACTGAGCATATAATGTCATAGTTTCTTTGTAGAAAATACGACTGCTAGACATAACTTCTCTAATATGGTATAGCGAGTTTCATAAGCTGATTAAGGTCCTACTAATGTAATAATTAGCACGTTCTTTCTTCTCATCGTCAAGCTGAGCTAACATAGCTCCCAAGGCAAAATCAAAAGCAAAAATGTACAAGATAAATGGACGATCGGATCTAGGTGGTGAAAGCACCGGTGGTTTGAGGAGATATTGTTTGAGGAGTTCAAATGCTTCCTAACATTCGTCGTCCCAATGAAAAGAGACATCTTTCTTAAGAAGCTTAAGAAAAGGTCCAGTTTTGTCTACCAACTTATCAATAAAGCGACAAATAGCCTGAATCTTACCTTGTAGACTTCATAATTCTGATATATTTGTGGGTGTGGACATATCAGTGATAGCAACAATCTTGAGAGGGTCAATTTCAATGCCACAAAAATAAATGATAACCCCCAATAATTTATCGGACTTAACTCCAAATATACATTTGGCTAGATTTAGTTGGATAAGATATTCCCTTAACCGATCAAATACTTTTCTCAAGTCATTTAAATGATCATCTTCTTTGATGGAACGAGCTATAATATTGTCTACATAATCATGTAGAATATTATGCATCATATCATGAAAGATATAAGTCATAGCGCGTTGATAGGTTGCACCTGCATTTTTTAAACTGAATGGCATCTTTTTCCAACAAAAGGTTCCCCAAGGGGTAATAAATTTTGTTTAAGCCTGATCTTTAGGAGCTATCCTGATCTGATTATAACCAGAGAATCCATCCATTAGGGATATCATTCCACTCCCAACAGTAAAATCAATGATCGGATCCATGTTGGGAAGAGGAAAATCATCTTTAGGGTATGCAGCATTAATATCTCTGAAGTCTGTGCAAACCCTAACTTTAGTGGCTTCTTTATTAGTTACTGGAACTACATTCGAGATCCATTCAGCATAATAAATGGCTTGTATAAAAATAACATTTAAGAGTTTTTCTAATTCTCCTTTGACTAGTAAGGCCACTTTGGGATGCATTTTTCTAAGTTTTTGTTTAACAAGTTTAGCATCCAGATGGACTACTAGGTGATGCATAACTACAGAAGGGTCTAATCCTAGCATATCTTCATATGTCCAAGCAAATACATCTTCATATTGTTTAAGGAATGCAATGTATTTATCTTGTTTTTCTTAACTCAATTTTGATCCAATGTTGATTATGTGAGGGTTATCTTTGGTTCCAATGTTAATTTTTATGATGTTTTCTACTTCCATATGTAGATCTCTCTCAAAATTAGGTGGGGTGGGTGAAACACCTAATTCTTGTAATTCTTCCAAAGTTAGCTTGGATAATTTGTCTTGAGGAGTCATGGCCTCAAGCTGGGCTATACTAGGTATAGAGCCATCGAAATAAAATTTGTTATGTAATAATTCCTCAATGGAGACATCATGAAAGATATCCCCTTCCAACTCATTGTCGGATTCGGAAATCATCTTAGGGTAAGCTATGGATAGCATATTGCATGTAAATGGATTATCCCTTAAACACAAAGCATCACATTTATCCAAATAATCTTGGTAACATATAAGATGGTCATCATCCTCAAATGGGAAGGGTTGACCTTTACTAGGAAATAGGCCCACACCACATCGGGCAGGCCATGGTTCAACCTCAAAAGGTTCTTTCATACCATTCTGGAAAGGTCCCAAACCTTTCCCTTTATAGCCCAATCTAAGCATTATAGGTTTAGCTTTAACATGCTCATTAGCAAAATAGCATCTGGCATATCCATCACAATGTGTCTTGATGTTTCTAGGTATTCTTACCCAGTCATATCCCTTATAAATAAAAGCTCAACTCCCGACTTGGTAGATACTTCCCATAGGCTGTGGGAGGCCCAAGGTACGAGGAGAGGGTGGGAGTTTATTTAAAATAAGGGAATCTTGCATGGCAGTGTTTTTTCTTTTGATATAAGAATTGTAGATAAATCGAGTAAGAGCTCATCAATAAGAGCATAAGAGGTAGAAGGAACATTTCCTACATCGTCGGATGTGGAAAGGATGCTTGTAGTGGATGTAGATGTTATAGAGATATCGATGGATGAGTCTATAGGTATGGAAGTTATAGGAGTAAAACAAGAAGCATTGGTTGTAGTTTTAGGATCTTTTTGAGGTCCTAATGTGGTTTGTTTGGAAGATGGTTGAGCTATATGTAGAGGTGTAGTTGAAATAATAGATGATGTTATGGGTGTGTGTTTCACACGTTTAGGTGGGTGATGAGAATTAGGATGTTTGGATGACAAAGCAGGGCAAAATTGAACTCCAACAGGTTCTGCCAAAGCACACATATCAAAGGGTCTAGGATCACCATGAATGGTAACAAAATGATTTTTAAATTTGAATTTAACACACTAATGTAAAGTGGAGGGAACAACTCGCATCGCGTTGATCCAAGGGTGACCCAAAAGTATATTGTACGATGTAGGGCAATGTACAATAAACACGATCATGTCTAAGGTTCTAGGACCAACTTGTAATGGGATAGTAATAACTCCACACATTTCTTGTGTTTTGTCATTGAATGCTTTTATAATCATATCAGTTATTTTCATTTCGTCACTTCTAAACCCAAATCTTTGGTAGAAGTCAAAAGTGCATATGTTTAAAGATGAACCATTATCAATCAAGACTCGTTTAACTGCTACATCTCCAATTAGGGCAGTAATATATAAGGGGTTATCCTTATGTAGACTATGTTGTGGTATATCTCTATCCTAAAATTCAATACAATCGACTTCTCGAGTTATGATAGTATTGGACATGGCTTCAGGTTGAATATTTTATGGTACCATCATTTGGCTTAATGTGAGAATTAATTCATCCCTATGGGTAGGAGAAGATTTTAAAAGGTCCAAAAGGGAAATTCTAGCTGTAGTATTTGATAATTGTTCATTAATATTATAAGGAGGCTTAGGTTGAACATTAGGCACATAATTCCCTTTATTGGGATTTTTCAAAACAAATGGAGCTGATCCATCATTCTAATTTTGATCCTGTTGAGAGTTTTGAGCCTGTTGTCTGGTAACGACTCCGATGGTACCTACAATATTATTTTGCGGATGATGAATAGGTCTTGGTCTAGTGTTTATGACTTGTTCATTAGAAAGTATTTGGGGAGAATATGGTCTAGTAGTGACTCTAGGAAATGGTTCTTCTGGAACCATAGAACTTGTGATGGGTTGAACAGCATATGATTCGTCTTCAGAACTATTCGATTGATTTGAGGTGATTTCCATGTCACTTTTAGTCTCATATTCGGTATCACTAAAATCAAGTGTCCGAGTATTATGTAGAGGTCTGGTCGTAACCATGGATAAAGTTGTGTCAAAGATTTGCGGATCGTGAATAGGTAATTGTCCACTAATAGTTCCTACATATCGAGTAGGAGGGGGAACATTATGATGCTCAATTTGATTAGCCACCTCTTTACCATGCTTTGGTAAAGGATGTTGAAATATGTCCAATGATTGATTGGCATTCTGATTCTGATTTTGGGGAATGTTCTTTTGAGCATTATTAGGAGGATTTTATTTAGGTTGAAATGCTTGCACCTCCATCTCATTGTTATCAATCAGGTCTTGTATTTTATGTTTTAATCTTTTACAAGAGTTGGTAGCATGTCTAGGCCCTCTATGGAAATCACAATGTAAATCAGCTCTGTATCCGGGTATAGTTGGATCAGGTTCCCGGATATTTGGTAATTGGATCAATCCTCATGCTAGTAATTACGGGAGAATGGTTGATAAAGGTTGATTTAATCTAGTAAATTCTTGAGGTGGTTTATCAGGAGGTTTCAATATGAACTTCTCTATTGTTTTCGTAGTATTAACATTGGCAATGTTTTTGCTATCAGTGACTCCATCACCCACAACTTGTTTATTTTTATATTGATTTTGGATGTTTTCTCATCATCTTTCTTTTTGATCTGACCTCTCCTAATGATAGCATCTTCCATGCTTCGAGCTAAATCTATAGCTTGATCGAAGGTGGTCAAAGTAGCAGTTGATAATTCATAGGATAGTTGTTCTTGTAAATTATTGATAAAAATATCCAACATTTCCCGATAAGGTAACACAAAGTGTAATTTTCCTATCAACTGCCTCCATCGAGCTAAGAAGTCAGCAAAACACTCATCTTTGTCTTGTTTTAGTTTGTACAAATATTTAATGGTTACATGCCTTTCGATATAGGCACTAAATTGATGCATAAAATATTTAGCGGTTTCTTTGAAATTCCTCAAAGAATGAGTGGGTAGTTGATAATACCACTCCAATGCCATCCCTCCTAAATTTTTTGGGAACATATTTAGTAATAACAAGTCATCATGTGATATATCATGACATGCTATCCTAAACATACGAATATGCTCTATGGGATCTTCAGTTCCTTTGTATATAGGTAGGAGAGGCATAGGAAAGTGTTTGGGATATGGTTGTGCTACAACTATAGGATCTAGAGGCTGACTACACATTTCTCGATAATTGTACGAGGGATGGTAGGGATCTATCTGGTCCATGCAGGAGACTAAATATTTCACCATGGCTTCCAGATTACCAGTTTTTCCACCATATTGGTTCGATGGTACATGAGTATGGGATTTGTGAGCGTAGGATGGCATGACGTAAGGATTAGATGCTATATTGTTGTTATGCAAATGGTTTGTAGGAAGAGTATTATGAAGAAGATTTGTTGTAGCATTATGTTGTATCCCAGATTGTTGGAAATTGGTATTTGGTTTTTTTTAGGCTTTTTTTGATTTGAGGTATATTGATCAATAGCTTGGCAAAATAGAGCAGTGAATGAAGGTTTCTTTTGTGTGGGAATAACCCTAGGCTTAGTAACAGGCACTCTAGGTGGTTGGGTAACCTGTTGTTTTTGCGTATTCTAGATTATAGCGGCCATATCCAAATTGGATGGTCCAACTTGATCACTTTCTTGATCAACGAAGGACAAGGGATTAGTGTGTGTGTGATATATGTCTTCTAGGGTTTCTTGAGTGTCACTAATTTGATCTTTGTCCATATGGATTGCTCTATTAAGAGTGCCAATATTAGTATTGAGGAACTTCCAAAAATGTTCCATGTTCTCAAAAGTAACAACTCCTTCTGGAGATATTTTAGGGGATGAGGATCCTTCCTCTCTATCATTTTCTTTTTGTTCATTTCCTACATAAAATTCTTCTTCTTGTTGGTCGAAGGTTTCTTCTTCCTGAATTGGGTCTTCAGGAAGGACATCTGGGTTATTTTCTGGTTTTCTTAACCAATCTTCTTCTACTTCAGTCTGTTTTCCATTCCTGAGTCTAGTCATTATGTCTAAATTTAGATTTTAGCAAATATATATTAATATATGAGAGAATGATATGACCAATTAAAATATTTTTTATGATGGAAGAGGGAAGAAAGTAGAGAGGGGAGGGCTCTAGTCCCTCCCCTGCTCCCCCTCCCATGGCTCCTGGTTCCTACCCAGTCCCTGGCTCAACCCAGGTCATCCCTCTTGGGGAGTGGTTGTTTGCAGATGATCTCCTAGGGGGGAGATCCTTCTCCACTATCTACGCCCCTCCCGGTTGGCTAGGGTTTCCTTGGTTGTTTTTTTGGACTGGTGCTTCCCAGGGATCCCTGTTTGGTTGGGGATCCCTTCCCTTTTTCCCTCAGGCTTCCCCCTGGGGTTTTTTGCAGGTTATTCACGTGGATCTGGTCCCCTGCGTTTCTCGGTGCGGTGGAGGTGACGGTTTAGGGTTTGGACAGCTTCCCCCTTTTTCTTGTGAATCCTCGACGGGCTCTATGCTTGGACGGGATTCTTGGTCCCTGCTGCTGGGATCCTCTTTTGTTTTCCCGGGGTGGGTTCCTTGTGGTACAACTCTTTGGTCACTTCCTGATGGGCTGGATCCTCTCTATGCTGGTTGTCGGCTTCCTACAGGATGGCTCTCGCTGAACAGAATGTTTTCCCGATGGGCGGGATGGTTTCTCCACAGGGCGGGATCCGCCAAATCTGCCGGTTTTCCCGTGAGGCGGGATCCTTTCTTTTCTGTTGGTTTCTCGGATGGCGGGATTTCCCTGTTGCTTCCCGCTAGGCGGGACTATTTGTGGTGGTTTTGACTGCTTCCCGTGAGGCGGTATTTTATTGTAACGGTTTTTCTTTGCTTCCTGCTAGGCGGGATCTTCTCGATGGTGGTTTTTGGCTACTCCCTACTGGGCGAGATCTCCAAAACTACTTTCTTTCTTATTTTTTTGTTTCCCGCTGAGAGGGATTGTTTCATGCTTACTGTTACCGTTGGGCGGGATTTCTGTTTTGGTGTTCAGTTTCAAGGGATTGATGCCCTAGGCCCATTGCTTATGTAATCAGGTTTTGGGATCCTTGTTAAAACCAGCTGTAAATACAAACACTACTTACCAAAAATATATATATTAATATATTTGCAACAGATTTGGTAGGTATATATTTTAATTATATACCTACTATGATGCTTAAAATAAAATGTTTTGATTTTTGTTATGATTTTTTTTTTTTTTTTTTTTTTTTATGCTTATAAATACAACAAATAGCACACTAAATGCAAGAAATAACAATAATAAAAGAATAGCTTAGTTTTCTATAAATAGTTTATAGATGTCATTGATAGGATCAAGTTCATCAGGAGTCATGAAATGCTCCTCTTCAAATTAAAAATGGTTTTTCAAGAACTTGATAAAGTGTGCTATAGTGATATTATCTATTTCAGACTCTGTCTTGTAAAAATAGATCTCATGGCAATACTCTCGATATAACATAGCTCTAGGAACTCTATTCCATCTTTGTCTATCCGTAAGAATGACCTCTTGGTCCTCTATACGAGACAAAAATTTATGTACTACAACTGCATTATCGAGGTATTCCTCAAAGGTGTATAATTCAGAAGACACAAGGGCTCTTTTATCTGCTAACCACCTATGGCAAGCTCTCTGAAGCTCATGATACAAGGTCACTTTATCGGGATCTAGGATTCTATCTAGAAAAAACCTCTTGATTTGCCTAAGTTTAGTTGCTCTAGATGAAATGAGATTCAATCCCTTATTAAGCTCATCCCATAAATGTGGGACTCTATATGTTTGAGATACTCTAAGCAAAGAATTAATCTCTATGGCTGCTAATTGATTTTCAACATTAATAGTGATAGCTCGTCTTTTATTATAATCTACCATCTAAATATGATATGCAATCTTTGATTCTAAATGCATTTATGTTTTTTTTTTTTTTTTCTTTTTGGATTGTTTTCAAAAGGTTTTTAGTTTTTCACGTCGGGTTCACCAAAATGTATCGCTCCAAATTTTTCACATCCTTACCTTCAGGCTATAGGATCCACGCCCGAAAGGGGGATGCGAGAAGTATGGGACAATACCTCGGACTGAGAGGCCCTTTGAAGGTCCCACCTCTCGGGGGAGGGGTATAAGGGTAAATTTTTGACAGATGGTGGGTTCACCAGGAAACTTTTGAGTGGCAGTTTCCACACCTAAGTTGATAGTGGGTTTGATGTGTTTATTTTGTACTTTAATCATTCAATTCCTAGGTTTGGCCAAGATGAATCTAAACTATTCTATATGCCAATGTTGATTTTTATGGATACAAAAAATATGAATAAATGCTAAACACAGAGAATGTGCCGAATGGGACAGAACATACCTGATTCCGGATGTCTGATGAAGATTCTAAGTTTTGTAGCAATCCATATCATCTCAACTCGTACGTAATCATCTGATATTTCATAGAATCATCTCAAATCACAGTCGATCATCTAAAATCAGACGAAATCGTCTGAGATCTGACAAATTTGTCAGAAACCTACAATCACAAAAACAGATACAAAATACCAAATATGCAACTGCAGAAGCAAAGGAGAATGATAGAAATAATAGCAAACATGCCTAAATAATAGATTCAAATAACAAATAAGAAAAATGCAATAGATTTAATGATTGATTTTAACTTTATCATGCGGTTATGCTAAATGAGGTGAACTCCAAGATGCATAAACATAATAACTAAGATAATGTATAAATAAATCAAAAAATGATAAAGAGATGCAAACTCTGGACTCTGATTGCCCCCAATCTGGACTACAGTCAGGATCGCCTCCAATCGTACGAGATCGTTTGCATTCCTTGATAGGATCGTCCAAAATTGTCCAAAATCACTTGCGACGATCCAAGCTACCAAGTTCCTACAAGAAAACATGAAATACAAAATGCAAATGATGGTGTGGGGATGCTCTGAGGTGCGTGGAAGTTTGGGGGGGTTTCAGTAGAGTTTCAAGTAGAGAATCAGGGGGATAAACTGAGAAAATATCAGTTTATATAGGATTAGGGAGAGGTTAGGAGGTTGGGGATCATCCCAATCTGGGAGATCTCCAACGGTGGAATCTCCAACTATGCAGACGCGCTTCTGCCCAAGTTGGGGAGGCTGTTGAAACAGAATCTAATTATGAAAATTTGGTTTTGGGACAAAATCATCTGGATGTTCTGTTCCAGACGAATTCGTCAGATCTAGGACGATTTCATCTAATCAGCGATGATATCATCCAACAATAAAAACAAATCCTAAAAATGGTACAAAAAATAAGGAAAGCGGGTAACAGGCGGTTAACAGGAAGTTTGAGGTTAAAATTTGAATTTTTATCTTTTACTAAGGTTTAACTGTGCCAATTTTAGGGTGCTACAGCTTCCCATGATAATATACTCAACATGCATGATGGTGACCATAATCTATCCCCCCAATATCAAGATAAGGTAACTAAATCAGGAAGCAATAGGCATGTCCTTGAATAATCAAACCCAATGGCTAGAAAAGAGTTATAAAAACAAGGCATATCTTTAGTTTATCATTCAAAACCTACTTCTCTTGCAACCCAAATGATTACCAATCACCACACTAACAAGTTATTGGAGTTAAATCAAACATTCACAATGAGAAATGAGAAGGATAAACATTGAAATTTTAAAAAATTTCAAATATAGTATATCTAACCAACCACTACACTAAAAATATCAATTGAAGTTAGGTATTTTGTGCTTCGTGAAGATATTAAACTTGTTGTGATAAAATGAGTGAGATAAAAATATGTTTGAACCCATGATCTTCTTCCAAAAGAAGTATTTAAATCATACGTGATCTTGATACAAAAGAATTTGCCAATTGGATCCAATTTGCACAAAAAAATCCCACAAAAAAGAATAATAGTAGGTCCTTAAATTAGTATCACCAATCTATAGAGCTTGGAAAATTATGCAATTAAAAAAAAAAGGCCCATAATTCTTATGTATGCAAAATTTATGGGCTCTAGAAGTTTGGGTATATTAGAGCTAAAAGAAGAGCAAAAAAATAAATGACAAACCTTAGGAGAAAAACCAACCAATTGAAATTTTCCATCTATCACCTCCAAATTCCACCTCTAATGACATCACTCGCTAATAGGACTACCAACCAAGATGAAAATGCAAATCCAATATCAACATTTGGTGAAATGTGGCTGGTTGACCTCCATACATATATACAAAAATTAATTTATGTACAAAAGTACCCCATGTCGATCATGGGTTTAAACTTAAGTATATAGATTGGAAATGTCCTAGGCTCACTCATCTACCAAGAACCCTAATATTGCCTTTAGAACATAAAATACAAAAATTAAATTTGAAATGTGAATGAACCTATGTCAGCCAGAGAGAAAAAAATTGTTATCAAGCTCTGAACACGAGACATCTTGCTTGACATGCAAAGATCCCACCACTAAGATATCACCATAGATGCATAAAGAAGAGTATTGGTCCCCCTTAAGGTAGTGCAAAGGCACACCAAAAAAAGACACATGATATAAAAACATTGCAAGTCAAACCCATGATCTGCAACTTCTAAAAGGAAGGTTTATCATTCCATTGTAGCCCTTAGATGTAATGGTTCCTTCTATAACATATATGAGGTGAAAGAATTTTCTAAATGCAAAAAAAAAAATGAATGCACAACATCAAAATTGTTATATAAGTGTCTTACCAATGGACCATGGCCTTGTTGGCAAAGGCATAATATTGCTTGATAAATAAATCTATGAATTTTGCTATCAAAATGGTGTGTACACCTCTTTGTCCTCTTTTGCAACACAATGGAATATTCCATAGAATATTCTACCTTAAAAATTTAAATTTCAATATTTTGGAAGGAAATGGGCGACTTTTTGGATGCAAAAAATAGGCATTAAATTGACAAAATATCTAAAAGTACTAACTTGGAACTCCCTCTAAAATTTTATAAGGAATCCAAACAAAATTAAGAGTTCATCCATATCTACCATGGTTTTCCTTGTAAATTGTTTTTTGTGATTGAATGAAGTTGCTTCGTTTTGGCTCTAATACCATATTGAAATTCATAATATTTTCCATAAACATCTTGAAACATCCATTCACCACAACTATATACAAAATAAGGGAGATAAGTGAAATATAAGAGCATATACATAAAAAATAAGGAAAGAGATAAACAACATAATTTGGAAGAAAGAATAGGGGTGGATACCTATAAGTACCCCCACTATATTTTCATATTTGATACAAATGATCAATCATTGGGGGGTATTTATAGTGATACCAAAAAATCCTTAGTAAGAAGTTAAAATTAAGCCAACATTAACTTGACTTTGAGGTTAACTTACAATAATAAAATAATAATAAATTACATCCTTTAATCAAGGTTATCCTTAACGGTGAATTAACCAATATCACTATACATGAGGGTGCCCTTAGGCTTAAATGAATATTCCCATAGGCTTACACATATATTCCCATAGAGGTACATAGAATAATGGTCATAGGATTACATAGAAATATGCTTGTAGGATTACATCAAAATTCTTGAAGGCTTACATAGCACTTTTCCTTAGGCTACATCAAGAGAACCCATAGGTACTTTATCATTGTTGACCTTGGCCCAAAAATATCAAATTAAAAATACTTCAACACCTTCCATAATCTAAATTTAGGGGCTATGAGAGAAGGCATTAGAGATGACACATCCCCATCGTAATTAATTCTTATATGGCCAATGGATCCTACTATATCCTCTTTGCCAAAGTTACATGAATTGGATCAACCTCTCTTAACATGAAGTCATAAATCTATATCTTGGATAAAAATATTGAGCTTCCTATGAGAAAATATTTAAAATGCACTATGGTGACCATAAATTATCCCTCAATATTAAGAGAATGCAATTGAATCATGAATTAATATGTAGGTATCTGAATAATCAACCCCAATGGCTAGAAATGATGTATAGAAATAAGGTATACATTGCACTAATCATTCAAAATCTACTCCTCTATAACCTAAAGATTACCAATCACCACACTAATGAGTTTTTGTTAGAGTAACCATTCACTATGAGAAAAAATAAAGATAAACATAAGAATTTGAAAATATTTTAAATATAGTACAACTAACCAATTGTTACACTAAAAATCTTAGTTGAATTTATATGTTTGATGCTCTATGAAGACACAAACATGTATGATAAAAGAAGTGAGAAAATAAGGCTTGAACCTATGATCTTGTAGACGAAGGATTTTAAATCATATATGATATCGATACAAAAAATTTCCAACTAGATCCATTTTGCATAAAAAATCCCATAAAATATAGTAGCAAGTCCTTCAACTGATGTCACCAACTTGTAGAGCTTGAAGAATTGTGCAATTTGAAAAAGAACCCAAAACACTTCTCTACACAAAATTTATAGCCTTCAAAATTTTATACATATTAGAGATAAAAAGAGAGCAAAAAATAAATCTGCTTGTTGTGGTGCAGTGGTAAATGCCCTGGGTGCTGGTAGATGCTGACCTAGGTTCCATTCCCCTTGTCTCCATCCTGTAGATATATGGTATAGTTAGGAATTTCCTATGTGCTGGTAGAGGCCGACAAGGCTCCATTCCTCCTATGCCCAACATGTTGAAAGTGGCACCTCGAAAGGGGTGTTTTCCACTGTAAATTAGTTTTACCTAGGTGTTGTAGGTGAGTTGGAGAGTAGAGGGCAATCCTCCAAGGGAGGTCCCATGTTCAAATTGCCACCCTACCAAAAAGCTGAATTGGGTATCCAAATTCAATTGATAATGTTGATGCGGGCAGGGTTGGGTGCGACTCCCGGGTGACTTTGACGGTGTAGAACCCCCTATTCGTGGTCTCTCAGACCAAGGCGGCCCCACAAGGGATTTTTTGCTTAAAAAAAAAAAGATCAAAAAATAAATGACAAACCTTAAGAAAAAATCCATCCAATCTTGATTTGCCACCTATCACCTCCGAATGCCACATCTATTGATATCATTCATTGATAGGACTACCAACTAGGACAATGATAGCAAATTTTATGTCGATGTTCACCAAAATATGGTTTGTTGACCTTCATACATATATTAAAAATTAATTTATATGCACAGAAGTACCCCATGTTGGTTATGGGTTTTAAACTTGAGTCTATAGACTAGGAACATCCTAGGCTCAGTCATCTAGCTAGGTGCCCTAATATTTCCTATATAAAAGATAAAAACTCAATTTGAAATTTGAAATTGTGTCATCTAGAGAGAAAGAAAACTATTTGTAGGGTTTGAATGAGGGATATACTTCTTGACATACAAAGACATTCATACTCTACTACCATAATATATGCATAAAGAAAAATGTTGTTCCTCCTTAAGATAGCATGAAGGCACACTAGATAAAAAGACACATGATGTAAAAAATAGCAATCCAAACCCATGATCTACAACATCTTAAAGAAACACATTACTATTCCACCATACCCTCAAGTGTGACAACTCCTATAATTTTTGTGAGGTGCAATAAGTTGTTAAGTCCCTAAGAATTTAATGCATGACCTTGAAATTACCATATAAGTGCCTTACCAATGGGCCATGACCTCATTGGCGAAGGCATAATATTGCTAACAAATAAATCCATGATTTTTACTACCAAATTGCTAAGCATAATTTCCCTCTCCTACCACATAGTGAAATATTCTATAGAATATTTTGATTTAAAATTTTCAATTTCAATTTTTTGGAGGGAAAATGGGTAATTTTTTTAATGCCAAAATAGGCATTAAATAGACAATCTCAAAAAGGATTGAACTAGGACCTCGCTAAAATATCATAAGGAATTCAATGGAACTAACAGTTCATCCATATCTATCATGGTTTTCCCTATACAACCTTTTCATGTAATTAAGCAAAGTTGCTTCATTTGGCTCTAATACCATGTTAAAATTCCCAATATTTTCCAAATATATCCATTCACCACAATCATATGTAGACAAAGTAATATGAGTTAAATAGAAGATCGTATAGACAAAAGCCAAGGAAAGAGATAAATGACATGATTTAAGATAAATAATAATGGGTGGGTGTCTATAATGACCCTTACTATATTTGAATACTTCACACTATTATACAAATGATCAATCATTAGGGGGTATTTTAATATTTCATATTAACTTGATTTTGAGGATAACTTAAAATAATAAAATAATAATAAATTATACCCTTTAATCAAGGTTATTCATTAAAGTGGGTTAACCAATATCACTAAGGGTGAATGCATGAGGGTGCCCTTAGGATTAAATGAAAATTCCTATAGGCTTACTCATATTCTCACATGCTTACATAAAAGAATGCTCATAGGATTACATAGGAAGATGCTTTTAGGATTACATCAAGAAGACCAAAGGATTGCATAGCACTTACCCTTAGGTTACATTAAGAGCACTTGTAGGTACTTTATCATTGTTGGCCTTGGCCTAATAATATCAAATGACAAATATTTCAATATTTTATATACTTAGAGGTGCCTCCATCCTTATGGATAACAAAGGATTTCATAATATGTTGAGCATTAGAGGTTCATGGTTTTAATATCCATTTCTAAAAAAATTAATGATAATGGATGGTTTCAACATGACTTGTAGTGATGACATGGAAAATACTAATAGTGTGACATTAAACAATGTTTTAACACTTGATGATGTTCTAATTTTTCACCCACTCATGTTGACAAGGCATCCAATGATAAGGCATATGATAATGTGGCATTCTATAAAACTAATGTAGTAGGTTATAAAATGGTAGTTGATATGGTGGGTGACATGATGGATGACATGGTAGATGATGTAGCAGATTATACAGTTGATTTAGTAGTTTATATAATTGAAGTGGTAGGTGATGGCAGTTGAAACAATAGCCAATATTAGTTTACATGGTAGTCCATATAGAGTCTAACATATCAATCAATATGGTATGTTGACTACCACTTGGTGGATATAAATATTGGTTTGACCAATCACATTCTACCAACTCATCAAACCCAATGAGTGTACAGTCACACAATCAACAATAGACTTGGGAAAGCATAAATTTTAGAGCAAATCATAATGTGATAAGTGATACAACATGATTTTTAGGTTACAGAGCAAATCATGATGTGAAAAGTGGCACAAGTTGGTTTATTGGTACTCTATGTAGTGGCCTATATAGTCATTTCATAGGAAGAAAACCCTATTTTATATCATGACAAGTAGCTTCACCTCATTTCTTAGTATGTTGTCTAGTCAATGCGTAGTTGGCACCACATCAGTTACTCATGCAACAATACATCATGGTCTCCCATTCACTATAAGTACTAAAAGATTTTATTTTTTGAAATGTTTTGGAGTCATTTTGTGCAATTTTTGGACTAAACTTCCAAGGGCCAAAACTTTTGCAATCAAAAGCATCTTAAGCCCATTTATTTTTAAATTGCATAATTTTTTAAGATCCCTACATTGGTGGTTGTATTTGAATAACAATTGCATGTAATATTTTATATTTTGGTAAAATAGTTATTGATGAGTGTGTCCCCTTGTTGAAAGGTCCAAACTATGCTACCTAAAAAAATTAAGACTAAAGATTTTATTTGGAGTAAAGGGTTACTCAAATATGTGAATGGGGAACTTCATTCTACTAATTCTAAAGAGAGAAATCATCTCTATAGGGATAATAAGGATGAGCCTCTTAGTGAGATAACTCTTCATGTTGATAAAATTTGTGATACTCATGTTAGTATTACCATGAACCCCAAGGAACTCCTTGGTAAATTTATGGATTGTGTGATTGCAATGATTCTACATAGATCAATAGGTTGGAAGCTAAGGTTGCTAATTTGACTAGGAAATTTTTTGATACTATTTATGAGTACGTTATTCAACTAAATAAATTTCAAGTTATTATCCAAACTACTAGAGGAATTTCAAAGGTAACAAAATTTTAGGAGGCTATGGATAAGGAGAATAATTTTGAACTCAATATTATCTTCAACAATATTTTAGATACATGAGTCGTTGTAGTTGTGTTTGATATACTTCATATTTACTTTTTTTATTCTCATGCACCATCAATTTATGAGGTATTCAAATAGTTTCTTAATCATCAAACTAGAGGTCAGAGAAATAAGGATAATTCTTTGACCAATTAGGCCCATGCAAAAAGAAGTGATTGTCAAAGCTTAAAATGATAAATATCCAAATCAAAATGATAAATATCCAAAGCAAAATGAAAATAATATCATGTATTTATTCAAAAATCTAACATGTGGGTGTTGCAAGAAGTACATAAAGCAACAAAAAATGGGATGTTAAAATTATTTTCTTCTATGCACAAGGTGAGGAAATTTTTGATGGAGAAACCTCATAGGCATATTTTGTTTTTCATTCAACATATTGTACATCCCTTATTTTGGATTGTAGATTCAAAGGCAGCAAGGCACATGATAAAACATAAACATATCTTACAAGGGTAAAATAAATTGCATTCAAGAGAGCATGTTGTAATTGATGAATATTCTTCTTTACAGGTAGCAAGATGTGGAGAGGTTACTACTGGATTATTTTATTTTGATGAAGTACTTCATGTTTCTAGTGTTGGTCCCAATATATTGTTTATGTATCACATTACTCATATGAATAAAAAGGTAGATTTCTAGTGTAATCAATGGATAATTAAGGATATGGAAAATATATTTAAGATAATTGCTTCTAGTTAAAAGTATAAGTTGAACCAAATATATAAGTTAGGACAAATGTAATCTCCTTTTATTTCTTCATCTTAGAAGAATTTTTTTATGGATATGGTGGCTCATGCAAATGATGAGAGTGAGTTATGGAATCATAGGCTTATGAATCTTAGCTATAGAGCTTTGAGATACATGAGTCATCATCAAATGGTCATTAGACTTCCTTATGGAACTTTGAGATACATGAGTAATCATAAAATGGCCATTAGACTTCCTCGTATTTCCTTTCTAAGTGGTGCATTCAAGGGATGTATTATTGGGTTTCAAAAGGGATATAGTGAGACATGCTACACACCCTTGGATACCATACATTGTGATATATATAAATCTATGGGTAGAAATTTCATTTCTAGAAACAAGTACTTCCTTCTTTCACTGATGATTTTTCTATATATATGTGGTTGTATACTATTTGCACAAAGGATTAATCCTTTGAGAGATTAATTCATTCAAAGCTCTTATAAAAAATAAAATAGATAAGAAGATCAAGTATCTCAGGATAGATAGGAGAGGTGAATGTATGAGCAATACCTTTCATGATTTTGTATTCTTCATGAGATAGTGTATCAAAGGATTATTTACTATACTCCTATGAATAATGACATGGATAATATGAAGAATAGGGTAATCATGGAGATGGCATGTTGTATTATTCATGCAAAGGATATGAATAAAAAAATTTAGGGTGAGGTCATCATTAGTGCAGCATACATCATCAACAAGGTTCCTACTAGAGTTCTCCACACCTCTTGAGAGGTTGATAGGTGATAAGTCTGATGTGTTTTGATAATGTATCTTTAGGTCTTTAGTATAGTCTCACATACCCAAAGATATTTATAAAAAGAAGAAATTAAAGTCATAGATGTATTTTTTGGGACATTTTAAATACCTCTAAGGCATATTGTCTCTATGATCATGAAAGGCATGCGATTTTTATTTGAATAAAGGTTATTTTTGATGAGGTTCTTCAAAGAGATCCATCTAGTCCACCACCTAATATTTTGGTGGAAGATGCTCCTATTTATTTGACTAAATAATCAAATTATTCAAATATTCTAATAGGCTCTATTCCTATTAAAGTACCTTCTTCATATTCTAGTGATGGTCCTATGCCTATATATTTAATCCCTTCACAGGAAGCACCACCTATAACACCTTTAGTTTTAGATTCAAGGGATGATGAGGTTGGCACACAAAATTTGAGGGATTTAGCTTTGCATGATGAGGTGAGTGGTGAGTTTTATTTATATTCTTCAAGTTTGGCTTATGATGTTGCTTTGACATAGAGTGTGCCTAGTTCTTCTTTAGTTCATCCAACACCCAAGCAGGTTCAAAAAAATTAATGGGATGATTAGTTTATTCTATCTCTACATTGATATTATAAGGATCCTTCTTGAGAATTTTTCATGAAGGTTAATCATTATAGATATACCCTTACATATTCTTAAGCTAAGCATTGACTGAAGTGGAAATATGTTATGCTTGCAAAGTATAAGTCCTTGATGAAGAATTTGACAATAGGGGCTTGTTCCTATTCCAAAATAAAGGAATATGGTTGGATATAAATGGGTCTATATGACCAAGTACACTTTGGATATCTAGGTGAAAAATTACAAGGTATACCTTGTTGCTAAGGGGATATCTTAACACAAGGGAGTTGACTATCCAATGATATTTGGTCCAGTTATTATGATGGACTCTATCAAGATGATTCTTTCTATAGTTACTTCCTTTGGTTTGAAGGTACATTAGATGGATGTGAAGAGTGGATTCTTACATGGAAATATTTATAAGGATATTTATATATAGTAGCCATCTAGTTTTGATCTTGAGGATCCCACTCCCTTGGTTTATCAATTGACTAGGTCTTTGTATGGACTTAAGTAGCCACCCTACGCTTGGTATGAAAATATCCACTCTTTATTTTTTAATTATGGGTTTTGGATATGTAAGGATAAAAATGATGTTTATATTAAACATCAAGATAGGAAGACCTTGTTGATTGTTATGTATGTGGATAATATTATCATTATAGTCAACTCTTCTACCTTGATTTAGGATATAAATTCATGGATTTGTGTTTCCTTTGAGATGATATATTTGGGGCTCCTACACTATCTATTAGGAACTCAAATTAATCAAAATTAATTTGAGATAACTATTTCATAGCTCAAGTATGCATTGGATATTCTTTAGTGCTTCAGGATGGAGAATTTAAGTCTGCTCAAAATACTTTTGCTTCAACTTGATTGTATGACTTCTTTAGAGGATTTTTAATTTATATTGGTCTCTTATGGGAGGTCTCACCTTACTTACACATGATCCAATATAGTCTTTGATGTTAGGTATTGATCTACATACATCCAGGCTCCTTAAGAAAGTCATTGGATAATAGCAAAGATGATTCTAATATATCAGAGGTACTTATCATATGGGTATCCATTATTTAGTTGGTTATCCTCCAATTCTATTGGGATTTTTAGATGCTAATGAGGTCAACAATTTGGATGAGCGACACTCCAACATAAGCTTTGTATTCTATTTGGGTTCTAACCTTATTTTATGGTGCTCTAGGTGATAGTCTACTATATATAAATCTTCCATATAATCTCAATATTACATACCAATGAGGTAGCTAAGTACTTTAATGGATGCTCATGATTCTAAAGCAAGTGGGTATTCCTCAAACATATCCAATAACTCTTTTGTGTGACAACCAGAGCACCATCTAGATTATTTACTGAATAACACAAGCTTATACTGAGAGGGGGGGTGAACAGTATAAGACCACCTTTTGCTTTTTCTTTCCCAATCAATATTATGCAATGTAAATATAGAAATATCAATAGAAATAATCAAAGCAATGCAAAAATAACCACACACAATAGAGACACCACAATTTACGTGGTTCACCCAATGTGGGCTACTCCATGGAGAAAATATTTCACTAAAATTTTTTCAATCAATAACTTGGGAATCCTTTCCCTATTATAATGTTTATGGACCTTTGTCCAAAGGAGACACCAATCCCCTAAATCAAGTTTGTGGATCTCTATCCATAGGAATAAATCCTTCTCCTCTACTTTGGTTGGTTATCCTCTAGAATACTACTACTTCCATTGCACTGGCTTGTGGATATCTCTCCACTAAAGACTCTTGTCCCCACTCAGAAGACCTATCCTCACTACCCTAGCTAATGGATCTCTATCCACTGGAGACTATTGTCCTCTCTACTCTGTCACCTCCAAAGATCTATCTCAAATCTACACTAAACACAGTCCTTTGGTCTAGCACAAGTCTGCTCAATATCTATCTCTAGTCTAGCACAAATTTGTCCTCAAATTTGCACCAAACTCTATCCTCACATCTGCTCAACAATTCCACATAGAACTTGCTTAAATATTCTCAACAAGTCCACGTAGAACTTGCTTAAATCTACTCAAAAATTCCACACAGAACTTGCTTAAATCTTCTCAACAAGTTCACACAAAACTTGCTCAAATATGCTCAACAAGTATGTACAGAACTTGTCCAATCTGCTCAAAAAGTCCACAGAACTTGTCCAATCTGCTCAACAAGTCCACACATAACTTGTCCAATCTACAGAACTTGTCCAATCTACTCAACAAGTCCACACAAAACTTGTCCAATATGCTCAACAAGTCCACATAGAACTTGTCCAATATGCTCAACAAGTCCACACAGAACTTGTCCAATATGCTCAACAAGTCCACACAGAACTTGTCCAATCTGCTCAATATCTGTATTGTAAGCTTCCACAAAAGCTCACACCAAATCTGTCCACAAGTCTTCTCAAATACTTGCCTCAAATCAGCTTAACAAGTCCACACAGAACTTGTCCAATCTCATAGAAACATAAAGAGAATTTTTAGATACTCAATATGCTCTATACTAATCGCAATGCTCAATTTCTTTCAATCACTCTTTTAGAAACGTAAGGAGAATTTTTAGAGACTCAATATGCTTCAAATTCAAATCAATGCTCATCACTTTCTCAACTCAATTTGGAATATAGAATATTTTGTTTTATGGAACTTGAACAATCACTTCACACATCCACTTGACTAGGCTCAACCAACTCTACTCAACCAATCACTCAATGAAATAATCCTTACTCACAAACCCTAGTCCAAGCATATGATCACTCACTCAAAATGTTTCCAACAATGCTCAATAACAAATCTCACATAACAATGATACTCATGTTCTTTTCAAATCCTAGTTCAAGTTCATTGCTCAACAACTCACTTCAACAATAATGCTTATAAAACAACTCTCACAAAACAATGATACTCATGTTCTTTTCAGACCCTAGTTCAAGTTCTTTTCTCAACAACTCACTTCAACAACAACGCTTATAAAACAACTCTCAAATGTTTTTTCATACCCTAGTTCAAGTTCTTCACACAACCAATGGTTTCAACAACAATGCTTATCAAACAAGGTTTTAACAACACTTCTTTATTCTAGAAAACCTTGAAGCATTCACTCAACACACTCAATAGGAAAACCTAATCAAGTCCTTTTCACTCCAAACTTATTTTCTAGAAAACCAATCAATCAATTCAACTATGGAAGAATATGCTCATACTTTTTTCTTGATTGGAGGATGATCTTCAAAACTGCCTTTAGAGAATACCTTATTCTTTGCCAAGTGCCAAGGGTTAGATAACAAGGGTTATACTTCACAAAATACAATAATAGCTCAATTTCATGATACACCTTATATCTCCTTCTCAATAGCAATATTTAACAATAATATCTTCATAGAAATTTCCTTTTTCAAAACACACCTTCAATTTTTCAATTTCACAAAATTGATATTCCAACTTAATTTCTATCTCCTAAGGTAAAATAATATTTACCTTAATAAAGCACCTATTTACCACTTAGGTAAATAAATTAATATCACCTTGTAACTCCCTAACCTTTGCACAATTAATAAAATTCCACAAACACCCTTAAAACCTTAGCACAATGATCAAATATCACAAATATTCCCTTATGCCTCCTAAATCTTAGTATTATGCAAAAATTAAAATTTAAATCATAAAAACCTTTGGTGAACTCCCTTCCATTTTTTTCGTAGTTTTGACCCTGTGCCTTCTCCCTCGACTAGAGCCTTAGTTGTGGCTTTCTAGCCGTGTGAGCTAAGCGCTCCACATGCTTAGCTTAAGCCCTAAGGTATCTTAAGACTCTTCACAAAGGCTTCAAAGCATTTGGCCTTCTCCTACATCTAGCGCCAAGCTATACTATGAGTGCTTCTCCTTTTGCTTTGTTCCTCGCTTGAACACCATGCGCTACCTCGATCATGATGCACTGCCTTGATTACAATGCATTGTCCTGCTTCGACAATACACCACTCACAAATTTTGGAGGCTCCAAATTTTTTGTTGTATATTAATTTGCATTGCTCTCTTCCCTAAGGTATGTCTTAGGGTTTAAATACCCTTCATTTACTTTGCATACAACGTGGACAAATGATTTGACTTGATGACGTCGGCTTGTATAAATTATAATCTATAATTAATTTAAATTCAAAAGAATTTAGATATTATAAATTTAATTTATAAACTTTAGACTTTAATAAAAAATTAAAGCCCTCTTTGAGTTAGTATCAAATTGTCATTTGCACTTCACTGGGTTGATGAAAAATAATTTTGCCACTTTGATTTTAATAAAAACCTTAATTATGCCATCACAATATTAGATAACTATCATTATGGATTTAATAAAAAACCTTTTAATGTGCCACCATGGTTTTAACAAAAACCCATATAAAAACATATATGGATAACTTTTCTCCATCTCTTTGCATTTCTTCCTAGTGTTAATGATGATGTACTCCATGGTATTAATGACAACTTCATGTGTTCACTTTGGCATCAATGACAACTTTTTACCTTGACATCAATGACAACTAAATGAGCTCAAAATATCCAACATTTACAATATATTTTTTCATCAATAAACCAAGCACATTGAGATTTGAATGCATTATGTGAGATGGCCTTATGCCTATGGGATGATTGATCCTATTTTTATGACATCAATAGAGTAGGCATAAAATATCTTGACCAATTTTATTTCTAAGATTTATTTTGTGCATGTGCAAGAGTTATTAGTGTAGAAAAGTGTCTGTTAAGGAGGGATGATAAATATGGGTCTCTTCTAAAGCCCCTCAATCAGCTTAAGGAGGGATGTTAAAATATATGGTGATAAAACTTCACTTGATATCATGGTTAACATTGTATTTTATTGTACATAGAAGCCCTTTGGGACCTTCTAAACCTTGAAAAAGGTGTTTTATAACACTATTATTTTAAACCTAATTTTTTTTACTAAAACTTGACCTAAATGTAACTTGTTTTTAGGTATAAATACCCCATCATACTAACCCTTTCATCATCAGTTGAAGTGTATTCTAACTTGCTATAGTAATATTATTAGGTATCCATGGACAACCCCTTATATTGTGTGTATTTACTTTTTACGTATTTCTTTTTTGGAAATACTAGGTAATATTTTCATTTCATTCATTTTTGGAAGTTGCTATAAAATCCAACATCCTCTTCAAATCCTTCCAATTCCACATGAACAGTTCATATAAATAATAAATGTGGTTGGATTTAAGAATTGATTCTAATCATCTTCACTATTAGATGCTTTTAAAATTTCCTTGGATCTCATATTAGCTTATATATCCTTGGACCTTTATAATTAATTTCTTATATATTCCATATGATCTCCATCAACCTTCTAAATATATGTATTAGCTACATATAAAATTGTGTATTTGCCACTATGTACTCAATAAATTTAAAGGGAAAATTCCCCTCTTCATACATGTATTTATCAATAATAAATGAGGCAAAGAAGTTATTGGGTTCACCTTTGTTATCATGTTGATATTAGATCTACAAAAAAATATACCCTAGAATGTAAATTTTATAATCTTTCATTTGCTAATAAAAACTTCATTAATACATTTTCTCTCAACCTCAAAGACATTTTCTAATTCAATTACATCTTCCCTTTGGCTAAATATGATTTGTCTCATTGGTTTTTTCATCTTTTAATTTTGAATGCTTAGATTTGTCAAAAGATAAATATGTTGGTTCATTAACTAGTTCTTCAAATCAACAATACATTTATGAGAAACTTTCTCCAAATTCAATAGGTGTTGTGTCTAGTTGTGATTCACCTTTGTAGTCCAAATTCATTTTATACCCAATAGGTCATCATATTCTATATTTTGTAAGGTGATAACTATTAAATCTATCACAAAATTAAAAATTACTACCTTTTATATGATCAACATAGCCTTCAATAATATCCCTTACTAATCAGATCCCTGGAAATCTAAACTTTAGATGTCATGATAAATGTGGTCACCTTATATACTAGGTCTTCTATGAGATTGTAGGTCGATTTGATCACCCACATTAAAAAATAATTGTAAATATAATTTTATTGTGATTTTGCTAAAGTTTTATCATCATTTTTCTAAGGCATCAACACAACAACTAGACTGGAAGTATATTTTGGGCAAGCGTTGAAGGCCAAATTAAAGTTATTGATGGATATTTAGCTACTGTAAGACAAGCTAGAGGATTTTAGGGTAGCTTAATACCTAATAACACCTATCCAAGCACAAAAATTGGCTAAGGCAGAGTACTCTAACACTTTACAATAGTTTTGGACCAAAATTTTAGCTAAGGCATAATACCCAACATGCAAAAAAGGGAGCCAAACATTTTTAAAAGTTGATATCGACATAGACGTAGTAAAAGTCTGGAATCCAGCATTCAACATATGTCTCGAGTTGAAATTTGGCTAAGGTAAAACATTTTTAATAAAAGAGTGGTTGGACTCTTGAAGCAACTAGCATCATCATAGGTGTTGAATTTATCCAATGTTTGACACATAGTCAAACCCAAAATTTGGCTAAGTATGGAGTCTGATCTAGCAAGTGGTCAGACTTTTGGAAATGCTAATGTCATCAAATGCAAATAAAATTTTGACATCCAATATTTAAGGTTACACACTTCCGGGCATAAAATTTGGATGTGTGGAGAGCAAACCAAAAGGTGGTCAGGCTTACAAAGAAGTTGGCATCATCAATAGAGTCAGAAAAATCTAGTGTTAAGATGCAATGCCAAAATCAATTTTATGCTAAGGCATGGAGTCTAAAACAAAGAGGAAGCTAAACCAACAAAAGCTTGGCAATGCTCCCAACCTCCAACACCTTGTAGAAGGCTCTTGTACCTATCCCAATCAGCAATATTTATGCATGTCAACCAGTCACCTAAATTTATTACTGTTATAAATCCTAATGGTTAGAGGTTTCTCCATCACACACCTATCTCTATACAGCTATCTCAGTCATCTAGAGGAGTGGAAGAAAGTAGGCCTATAAAAAGTTGCTTAGGATCTGATGAAGCAACATGGACTCCAGCTTCTTAGAAGAAATATAAATTGGATACATTTACAAAACATAAACAAAGCAGTTAATTTTGGCTAAGCTAAAATCAATACCCACTCCCTAAACTTGCCCTTCTAGGATTACAAGGAAGCTTTAATGTAATCATTCTAATCTAACATAATGCAATGTAAATCTATAAATAGTTGAAGTTAGCTCAGAATAAGGGGTTGACTCTTTATCTTTTACAATTGCATAAGTTGTACGATTGTAGCGCTATACACCTCTCAATAAATATTGAAATGTTGTTTGACCTCTATTTATAAATGTTAAAGAACATGTATGTATGTGAATCTCATTGGATAAGCATTTTTGTTATTTTTTTAGCCCTAGAATGCTTAGTTATGTATGTGCTTATTTGATTAATGCTCTATAATATTTTAAGGTAGTTGTTTTATTAGATATTTTAATTGAGTTGAGGGAATGATACTCTCATGCCTTATGTCTCTTCTTGTTATTGAACCCTGATCAATTTTTATTTATAGCTTCTAACCCTTTCCCATTTCTTTCTTAAGTCTTCATCCCCATTGCTATATTATCTAGTAGTATAGGAACCAGCCTACTTTGGAGGTTGACCCAAAATTTATTTTGTGTCATCCAATCTTGATTGAGATATCAAGGGTGTATCTCATCCACATAGGTGGATTTCAAACCAAGAGCTTTTGGTACACTCAGTGGGACAAAAACATCCCACCCTTAAAAGAGCTTATTGAAAATTAGAAATAACTACTCACCATGCTAAACAAGAGTTTTTAGCATACCCAGTGGGGCAAGGATTTCATAATTTTATCTCAATTTTTTGGAGGACTCAAGATTTTGATGAATGGTCTTGACATCATAAGTGGAGAGTATATGTTCACTTGGCGACTCTATTGATTCAAGAATTAGAAAATTTGATGATCCTGTTGGTGGAAAATCTTAGAACTATCGTGTTAGATATCCCTAAAATTTATTAGAAAAATTCACAAGTTCCCTCTCCTACCTTACCTCTCCCATCACTGGACATGTTTCCTATACCATATTACTCACATTCTTCTCCAACAAAGAAGGTATCCATTGTCATCACCCTAGAGTCTTGAATAGTTCAAGAGTTGAGAGTTGTGATTCAATGCTTTACTAATAAGCTCAATAAGGTGTAGTAACAAAATAATAAATTAATATATGATGCATATCCATAAGAGGGATTCTTTTCAAAATTTCAAATTATGCACATTGAAGAAGAAAGAAAATAATATTTTCAAATTTTCAAAGATAAAAAGTAGGAATAATACTCTAAGTCGATCAAGATTAAGTGTTTAATATTTGACAATCATCACAATGGTAGCACCTATCAACATTGTCAATCATATTTCCACCCAATGGCATCTCAATAATCAGATGATTATGTGGCCCTTACAATGGATCTGGATCAATTCTCTATAACAAAAAAGAAATCCATAATTTGTCTGATCAACCCAAAAGTAAGATTGGGCAATTTTTCTTGGCCAATATATGATCATGAGATAGGAGAAATGGAAAATATCAATCAAAGAGTGGAACAATAATAGTAAAGAGATGAATAATATGAAGTAGAGGTACTATGCCCATAAGAAAATCATTTGGAAAATCAAAGGTAGGGACTATGTGCAAAACAATGTAGTTTGGAAGCATAATGCTCACATTGCCAAAGAAAATTGGCTTACCCAAACCTATAATACCCGACAATGAAAATAAAATAAATGGAAGACTTAGTCAAAATATATTAAAAAATGGCTCATAGGTTAATTAAGCTAGGGAATAATTCTAGAGGCAACATGGTGTAAGAAGAGAAAGGCCTAGAAGAAACTTTGTTGGTTTCTTGAAAAGCAAATTTGATTCAAGTAGATTTGAATTATTCAACAATTGGAAAGTTGCTTGTACAAAATATAAATTAGCATACAAACATTAAAATATTTATATGGGTAGGACTAAGTCCCCATCCTCTTACTTATTTTTGTGCTTATAAGGTTGAATGCTACATAATTATGCAATGGATCTGAAAGCTAATTTCACAATCATACCTCAGGAAATCTGTGATACCATAAGCTTGGATTATTCTAGAATTGATTTTGGTACATTGCATCTTAATGTAATACAAGTAAAGACAATAAAGATCATAGAAAAGGTTTTAATATTACTGCATAAATTATCAGATATTACAGTTATTCAAAATGTGGTAGTTATGGATATGCCACCATTATTTGGGATGAGCCTATCTAAAGAGTTTTTGGCACAAATAGGGAGATACCTGACACAAAATCATGATCACATGGATTTTCCCTATATCCAAAAAATGGTCTAAATTCAGGGTGAGAAGATTAAACTATATCATACCCAAAGATATGAAGAAAAAAAGACAAATATGGTTGAAGAAGTCATAGAACTAGCTAAGGTTGAAGAAATTGGTTGGCCAAAATATAAACAGAAGATAATCTACAATGAGCTTTTCTTGAGTAGTCCCAAACATTAATTTTTGTAAAATTTTGAAAACTGGCATAATCTACAGATCAACTATGATTTTTTACAATACATGGCCAATCAAATATTCCAACAAGCAAATCCAAAAATTCTAAGATGGATACCAAAATAATTGTACTCGACCAAAGAATGTTCTAGACCATATCTCAAGACAGATATTCTCATGTCTTAGAACTTTTTAGTTATTGGTTATCGATTTAGCATATAAACCAATGTACATAGGGAAGGTGGCTAGTGATTTATATTCTCAAGAAGGGTTTCTATTTCTAATTTTTTATGCCACTTCACAAATAAGCTTGGAAATTTATCTAGGCTTAAAGTCAATTCCATGGCAGAGTTTGGGTAGTACAAGCCACATGCTCCAAGAAGTAAATCAGAGGGAGAAGCACAAATTTGGTATTATCTAATGGGATCATTATATATTTCAATGTAAAAGCTAAAAATAAAACACCTCTGGCATGAGGGGACATGCCACAATTTTGTGTAAATAGGTCGACATATAAATAAAATCCAATTATAGGTAGAAGCAGCTAAAATAAGGTAGTTGGTCAAATAGATAGTTGAATAGTAGGATCTAGGCATTGAAAATGGCACAAAACTAATTCACATGTATAGGATTGGGAATATTAAGTTGGATTACATTGGGAAGGTTCACCTCAATAAGCTTACAATATCTAGGTTGAGAAAAAATAGGACTGACATGGCAGGCAGATCATTGGTTTCTCTAGGCTAAAAAGACTACATAAGAAGGCCTTCTCTTTCAACATTGCATCACTTATAAGGAACAAATTCTAGAAATTTATTGGTAACTTATCGCTGTTGTAAGGATGATGGAAATGTATATTAGGAATAGATTTAGATAAAATATGTAGATAGGTCTAAAGATTCTTTTATGAAGGAGTTGCTAAAGCATCAAATGTGAAGGATGATCAATCTTAGCCTTCCTAGTGTTAGCTAATGCAAGCATTTTAATTTATGGTATCACAATATAAATCATGGTGTTTGCTAAATGTGCTCCTACATTGATAATGTTTGCACTCCTCTTGGCCTATGATGAAGCTTAGTAGAGATAGCTACACTATTTTGGTAATTGGGTTTTTCTATTTCTCAAGAACACCAAAATTATGCCAAAAGAGCAAAGTCCAAGGACAAAAGAAAAATAAAAGAAGAGGGACAATTTTAGAAGTTGGTAAGGTTGACAAGCCTACAAATTTTGAACTCTTACTAAGGTTGTCAAGTGATCTTGGCCAACTACAACTCCCTAAATTTTTGTAATCTACCAATACAGAGCATGGAAAAGAAAGAGAAAAAATTTAGAAGAGATTCCTTAGTCAAAGGGGGAAGCTTCACCTTTTTTCCTTATTGTTGTTTGAAGTCAATTCAACAAATAGTAATAGGGTAAAAAGTTAAAATGAGTGTTGAAATACAATGTTGGGGGAATTCAGAGGTATTTATAATTTAGGTATTGTTACTCTCACCTTTTCCTCTCCTCTTTTTGTACACTTCCACCACCCTCCATGTCCTATTGCTATTCTTTTTTTTGCTCATCCCACTTCCTCCAATGATTCTAGACTCATTTCCATTCACTTTTTATCCTTATTTCCCAAAGACTTCCTAAATTCTTCTTACCATGTGACTATTTCATGACTCCATAACCCAATGGACAAATTAGGCCAACTGAAAGTCTTTCCTTGTAAGCAATTGAGGCTAATCTATTTTATTAAGAATTTGTTTGAAAATGGCACATAAGCTTTAAAAAAATATGTTTGAAGCCTATGGAATGACACCTTAGTATCATGATGATGAAAGAAAATATGAGGAATCATTATGAGAAAACCAAAAGGTTGTTGGTTCCATAAAAGAGAACACTACAATAAAATGCTAATATTTGGTAAGATTGATACTGTTGAAATAGACAAATGATATATGGCATAAAATGATAAGGAAGAAGAGGAAAGGTTACATAACAAGTCATTACCTGCATTTCACAATACTTAAATTATAAATTTAAGTATTTATACATGATGCATGAAGTACAATTTCCATTTAGTGGTGCCAACAGTGACAAAATATGAGTTCAATTAAAGCTCTAAATGTTACCAATCACCTGTGAAAGCTATAAAAGAAGATAAATCTTTTAGTGAAATCATTGAGCTTTGAATTGAATGCTCTTCGACTAATAAAATAAGCCATGCATGTCTTAGAGTCTCCAAAGTGCCACATAGCTATTCATAATCCTAAATAAGAGTACCTACATAGTTTTGCAATGAAGAAAACAACATAAAGCAAAATATGTTGGCAATTTTGGGTACCTTGGGTACATTGCCTTTGCTCAAATGTATAAGTTGTCATTGATGTCAAAAGGCATTTTTGTGTTGATTTCAAAAGAGTGTGATGTCAAGAATATCTTGAGAAGCTTCATTATGTTAAAGGGTTTTTATTAAAACCATGGTGACAAGGCTAAAGGTTTTTCTTAAAACCATTTGGACTCATTAAGGGTTTTTATTAAAACCAAGCTTAACTTAATGCAAAGGTCCATGTGTATTATTAATAATTAAATTAACTCATACCTTTGTCAAAGGTCCAAGTTTAATTTATTATTAATAAAATAATAATTATTATTATTTTAATTATTATTAAAGGGTCTTTCAACCCTTAAGCGTCATCGATTTATTTCCATCGTTGGAGGAGCGCCGACGTCAATCAGTGAAGGATAAATTGCTATATAAGTTGGCATGGTTTTCAAAAGTTAGCACCAACGATTATTATTTGACATCTGCGATTTGTGGTTCTCTATATTTTTTGATTTGCGCTTGGCATATACGATTTGCATATACTCCGTTTCGCTCGATTTGCTCTTGGCGTCCGTGATTTGCCCTTGCACTGTTTCATCTGATTTGCGCTTGGCGTCCGCGGTTTGCAAGTGCTCTATTTCCTTCGAACAGCGCTTGGTGACTTGAGTTGAGCTTGCTCTGTGTTTTTGATCTCCGTTTTGACGTCTTAGATATCGCGCTTGTTCTGTGTCTTGGAGACTATGCCTGGAAAAATCGGATTTGAGCTTGGGCTGCATCCTTACGCTTTGGCTTGATGGCAGTGGATTGTTTGCATGCGGTTTGTGGAAGACGTTTACGTTTTCCAGGTTCTTGGCGTCTCAGAAAGATAAAAGAGAGAGCAGCGGCATTTTATTTCGTTGGGCACTTGTGACCCAACGACGGTGGCGTTTAAGCGAAAGCGCTAGACGGCAGAGGTGCTGAGTTCGATTCTCTTCATTGGGAATTTCTTTTTGGTCACGGTGTGCATAGAATGGTGGCCGTGAATGCACGGGAGGTATAAGGTTAAGGTATCTTTTCTATTTTGACATTGATGTTTAATGTTTAATGTTTATGTGGAGTAATAAGGTGTAAAGAGGTTTTATTTTGTATGTTATTGTACTTTGGTGGTTTTTACTAAGTTGGAGAAATAAGGTGTTATATTTGGATCTTTATTATTGTGTATTATTGTATAGTTGCTAACTCTAATTGGTGGCAAATTGAGAGTTAGTGTTGTGACAGATTTTTAAGTTCTCCTTCTTCATCAAAGTAAAGGTATGGGCAACTTCTTCCATGTATGTTGTTTATGGTATATTTTTTGAAATTGAGTTTGGAGTGAAAAGGTTGTCTACTAGGTATTTTGGTGTAAATCTTATTTTCTGGATATTGAAGATTGCTTATGCATTAAAGTTATTGTTGAACTTTTGGGTGAATGCATAATTCTGGTTGAGGAAGAAGAAGCACTTTTTGCACTAGGGTTTATGTTAATAAGTCTTGCTACTTGCATTGAGATGATGAAACCCTAGTTGTTGGTAAAAAGAATATAAGCATCATTGTTATATGAGATATTGCATGGTTGGCAATTGTTGGGTTGTGTTTCATATTCTTAAGAAAAGCATACTACATCTATCTTATTCTTTTGAGATTGAGTTTGAGTTGAGATTGAGTTGAGATTGAGATTGGGAGTTAAGTATAGAACATATTGGGTCTCTAACAATTCTCTTTATGTTTCTATGAGATTTGAGATTGAGATTTGGAGTTAAGTATAGAACATATTGAGTCTCTAACAATTCTCTTTATGCTTCTATGAGGTTTATGAATTACATTGGGTCTCTAACAATTCTCTTTGTGAGTTCATGCTAAGCAAGTTTTTCTTGGTGAGCTTGCTGAGGTTGTGGACAGGTTTCGGTGGGGACTTGTGAGCAGGTTTTGGACAGGTTTCGGTGGGGACTTGTGAGCAGGTTTTGGACAGGTTCTGGTGGGGACTTGTGAGCAGATTTGGACAGGTTTCGGTGGGGACTTGTGAGCAGATTTGGGCAGGTCCTAGCAGAGGACTTGTGAGCTGAGTTTTTGAGAGTTCTATCAGAGAACTTGAGGATAGAAGTGCATTGGTTCTTGAGAAGAACTTGAGGACAGATTTGGCAAGTCTTTGAGAAGGCTTGTGTGCAGAGGATTGATTTGTTCATCGAGTTGGACAGATCTGACAGATAGAGGAAGACTTGTACTAGACCGACTGACTATGTTTGGTACAGGTAGCTGAGCTGCTGTGGACGTGATCATAGAAGGCAGAGGTCTCTTAGGCTAAGCATTGAGGACAAGAGGTCTTCGGTGGAAAGGAGTTCCACGTGCTGGCAAGAGGTAGAGGCAGTTGATCTTCTGAGGGATCATTTCTAGAGCAGAGGGGAAGGTATCTCCTTTGAGCAGAGGCTCATAAATTCAGATTAGGGGAAGGTGTCTCCTTTGGGCCGAGGCTCATAAACATTGTAATTGGGAAGGTTTCCCAAAGAACTTTGAGATAACTTTTAGAGAAAAGTTTTGTGGACGTAGCCCGGGCATTCCGGGTGAACCACGTTAAAATTGGTGTCACTTTGTGGATGATATTGTGCATTGTTTTGATATTGCTTTGGGTATATTGCTTTACTATTTTGAAGTATAAAGGAAAAAGTAAAAAGAGGTCTTATACTTGTTCACCCCCCCTCTCGGTATAAGCTTGTGTTCTTCAATTGGTATCGGAGCGGGTGCCTTCGAAAAGTTTAACGACTTGAAGGAAAAGCTAGTAAAGAACACAATGGATCATTCAAGTGGCAATGCAACACCTATTCTTGATGGGTCAGATTTTGGTCTTTGGAGTGCAAGGATGAAGGTTCATCTAATGGCACTTGGGAATGAGGTTTGGGAAGTGATTGAAGATGAGTACACTATTCCTGAACTTGGTCCTAATACTAAAGAAGAAAGGCTCCTACATCACAGCAATTCAAAAGCAATGAATGCAATTCTGAAAGGCTTACAGAAAGCAGATCTCACCAAAGTGATTCACTGCAAGACAGCTAGTGAAATGTGGAATCAATTGAAGGTGGTTCATACAGGTGATACAAATGTCGGAAAGGCCAAGTTGAGACACTTCAAAGGTATGTTTGAACAACTCAAGATGAATGATGATGAAAATATTAGTGACTACATGCTTCGTATGGATGAGGTTGTTAACTCCATGAAAGACTTAGGTCTTGAGCTTGCTGAAAATGATGTTTGTGATAAGATTTTAAGATCTCTTCCTAATAGATTTAGTGAAAATATTTTTGCTATTGAGGAAGCTAAAGATTTGGATAAATTGAAAAAGGATGAGCTCCATAGTATACTTGCAGCATTTGAGTTAAGAACTCAAGTGAAGGTTGATGTCAAGAAAGAGGCAACTTTCAAGGCTACCAAGAAAGCCAAAGGTAAACAACTTCAAGAGAGTGATGAGTCTTCTAGTGATGAAGAGGCATATTACAGCAAGAAAGGCAAGTTCTCTAGAAAACACAAAAATATGAAAAATGTAAGATGTTTCAATTGTGGAAAATTTGGTCATTATGCTACTAATCATACTGTTGCCAAGGATGAAAGTGATGAAGATAAACAGGACTCGTAAGAGCAAGGATTCTGAAAAGCACAAGCATCATAGGAAAAACAAAGATGAGCACAACAATCAAGGAAAGAGGTATTCTCACAAACACAAGAAGAGTTTCTACCTAGACAAAGCAAGTAAGTGTTCTAGTAGTGATAGTGAAAGTTCTTCAAGTGATGATGAAAATGAGATGTTGTTCATATCGAGAAAAGAGGAAGAACCAAAACATAGATTCATTATCATGAAATGTCTTAGATGTGGAAATTTTGGTCACCTTGAGGATGATTGCACAAATAATGATTTGATTTCTAGTATGTATGAGGATGCTTCAGAAAACTATAAGGAAGATGCATGTATGGTTTTTGAAAAGGGTAGCACCTCTAGTGATAAGAAATCCGAAAAAGACTTTGATGATTCAAAAAGCAAACATATAGAGGAAGGTGAAGTAGATCTTAAAGGTGAACTTATTAGTGCTCTTAGTGCTTTGAAAAAGGAAAGAAAGAAGAATGCTAGACTCAAGGATAAGTTGGATGAATGTTGTATGGAGAGAGATGATCTTATAGAAAGTCTTGACTTCTCTATAGCTAAGACACAAGAACTTAAGGATGAGTTAGAGTCTAAGGTTCTTGAGTATAGTGAGTTAGAACAGAAAATGGCTTCTTTGAAAGAGGAAACTAAAGGGTACAAGGATAAGCTTCACGGGTTTCAAGATAGCTCCAAAAAGGTTAAGTCTCTCATCAAAGGTCAAAGAAAGACAACGGATAAAATAGGTCTTGGTTTTGTTAAGCCTCACAAGGAACAAGTTGGAGAGTCTAGTAAGAGACTCCAAAAGGAAGGAAGTTCTGATGAGGAAAGTATTTCAGATCATGAGTCCTTGAATGATAGATGCACAGAAATAGAAAACAGAATTCAGAATGAGAAGAAGAAGTTTTCGGGGCCTAAGAGGTCAAATAAAGGAAAGTTTCAAGGCAGATGTTTTGCTTGTCACAGGTTTGGTCACATGGCTTCACATTGCATGGCTCAAGTGAAGAAGGTAAATGACAGTTTCAGAGGTGGTAATTTCTTTCAAGGGTATTGCTACTCTTGTCAATAGTTTGGGCACAAGGCAGTTTATTGCAAGGCAAATATCAGGAACAGGTTTGATCAGAACAGGTTTGGTCAGAATAGGTTTGGTCAGAACAGGTTTGGTCAAAACAGGTTTGGTCAGAACTGGTGGATTCAAAGAATAGGTGTGCCTAAAAGAAATAACATTGTTACGTGTTATAAGTGCAACAATGAAGGTCACACAGTCAGACAGTGTAGAGCTAAAATTCTAGAATACAGGAACAAGAACAGTGGCATGATCAGGTCCAAGGATCAAGGCATGGATAAAAATAGGGATGAGAACAAAAACAAGAACAGTGACAGGAACAGGAATATGGACAAAGAGTTCAAGAGAAGGCCCGACAAGGAAGTTATAGACGCTGATGATGATCAGTGCCTAATGGGAGTTTTACTCCCACCCCAGAATTAATCACCTCATCCAGGAGGTGGGGGAGGGACTAAGCTAAGAGGTTAATTCTTAGTCCCGAGCCCCAAAGGTGGCCCTTTGCCATTGATGACAAAGGGGGAGAGATATGAGTAAGGGGGAGAGCTTCAAAGTGAAGAGGAAAGCTTCAAGTCAGGGGAGCAAAACTTCAAAGGAAGATTCTCAGTTGTTAGCACAGTTGGTTTCGATTGGTTTCAGTTTTTGCTCTTGAGAAGTGTTGTCAGTAAAGGTTTGCCATCAATGACAAAGGGGGAGATTGTTGGCAATTTTGGGTACCTTGGGTACATTGCCTTTGCTCAAATGTATAAGTTGTCATTGATGTCAAAAGGCATTTTTGTGTTGATTTCAAAAGAGTGTGATGTCAAGAATATCTTGAGAAGCTTCATTATGTTAAAGGGTTTTTATTAAAACCATGGTGACAAGGCTAAAGGTTTTTCTTAAAACCATTTGGACTCATTAAGGGTTTTTATTAAAACCAAGCTTAACTTAATGCAAAGGTCCATGTGTATTATTAATAATTAAATTAACTCATACCTTTGTCAAAGGTCCAAGTTTAATTTATTATTAATAAAATAATAATTATTATTATTTTAATTATTATTAAAGGGTCTTTCAACCCTTAAGCGTCGTCGATTTATTTCCATCGTTGGAGGAGCGCCGACGTCAATCAGTGAAGGATAAATTGCTATATAAGTTGGCATGGTTTTCAAAAGTAAGCACCAACGATTATTATTTGACATCTACGATTTGTGGTTCTCTGTATTTTTTGATTTGCGCTTGGCATATACGATTTGCATATACTCCGTTTCGCTCGATTTGCTCTTGGCGTCCGTGATTTGCCCTTGCACTATTTCATCTGATTTGCGCTTGGCGTCCGCGGTTTGCAAGTGCTCTATTTCCTTCGAACAGCGCTTGGTGACTTGAGTTGAGCTTGCTCTGTGTTTTTGATCTCCGTTTTGACGTCTTAGATATCGCGCTTGTTCTGTGTCTTGGAGACTGTGCCTAGAAAAATCGGATTTGAGCTTGGGCTGCATCCTTACGCTTTGGCTTGACGGCAGTGGATTGTTTGCATGCGGTTTGTGGAAGACGTTTACGTTTTCCAGGTTCTTGGCATCTCAGAAAGATAAAAGAGAGAGCAACGGTGTTTTATTTCGTTGGGCACTTGTGACCCAACGACGGTGGCGTTTAAGCGAAAGCGCTAGACGGCAGAGGTGTTGAGTTCGATTCTCTTCGTTGGGAATTTCTTTTTGGTCACGGTGTGCATAGAATGGTGGCCGTGAATGCGCGGGAGGTATAAGGTTAAGGTATCTTTTCTATTTTGACATTGATGTTTAATGTTTAATGTTTATGTGGAGTAATAAGGTGTAAAGAGGTTTTATTTTGTATGTTATTGTACTTTGGTGGTTTTTACTAAGTTGGAGAAATAAGGTGTTATATTTGGATCTTTATTATTGTGTATTATTGTATAGTTGCTAACTCTAATTGGTGGCAAATTGAGAGTTAGTGTTGTGACAGATTTTTAAGTTCTCCTTCTTCATCAAAGTAAAGGTATGGGCAACTTCTTCCATGTATGTTGTTTATGGTATATTTTCTGAAATTGAGTTTGGAGTGAAAAGGTTGTCTACTAGGTATTTTGGTGTAAATCTTATTTTCTGGATATTGAAGATTGCTTATGCATTAAAGTTATTGTTGAACTTTTGGGTGAATGCATAATTCTGGTTGAGGAAGAAGAAGCACTTTTTGCACTAGGGTTTATGTTAATAAGTCTTGCTACTTGCATTGAGATGATGAAACCCTAGTTGTTGGTAAAAAGAATATAAGCATCATTGTTATATGAGATATTGCATGGTTGGCAATTGTTGGGTTGTGTTTCATATTCTTAAGAAAAGCATACTACATCTATCTTATTCTTTTGAGATTGAGTTTGAGTTGAGATTGAGTTGAGATTGAGATTGGGAGTTAAGTATAGAACATATTGGGTCTCTAACAATTCTCTTTATGTTTCTATGAGATTTGAGATTGAGATTTGGAGTTAAGTATAGAACATATTGAGTCTCTAACAATTCTCTTTATGCTTCTATGAGGTTTATGAATTACATTGGGTCTCTAACAATTCTCTTTGTGAGTTCATGCTAAGCAAGTTTTTCTTGGTGAGCTTGCTGAGGTTGTGGACAGGTTTCGGTGGGGACTTGTGAGCAGGTTTTGGACAGGTTTCGATGGGGACTTGTGAGCAGGTTTTGGACAGGTTTCGGTGGGGACTTGTGAGCAGATTTGGACAGGTTTCGGTGGGGACTTGTGAGCAGATTTGGGCAGGTCCTAGCAGAGGACTTGTGAGCTAAGTTTTTGAGAGTTCTATCAGAGAACTTGAGGACAGAAGTGCATTGGTTCTTGAGAAGAACTTGAGGACAGATTTGGCAAGTCTTTGAGAAGGCTTGTGTGTAGAGGATTGATTTGTTCATCGAGTTGGACAGATCTGACAGACAGAGGAAGACTTGTACTAGACCGACTGACTGTGTTTGGTACAGGTAGCTGAGCTGCTTGTGGACGTGATCATAGAAGGCAGAGGTCTCTTAGGCTAAGCATTGAGGACAAGAGGTCTTCGGTGGAAAGGAGTTCCACATGCCTTGGCAAGAGGTAGAGGCAGTTGATCTTCTGAGGGATCATTTCCAGAGCAGAGGGGAAGGTATCTCCTTTGAGCAGAGGCTCATAAATTCAGATTAGGGGAAGGTGTCTCCTTTGGGCCGAGGCTCATAAACATTGTAATTGGGAAGGTTTCCCAAAGAACTTTGAGATAACTTTTAGAGAAAAGTTTTGTGGACGTAGCCCAGGCATTCTGGGTGAACCACGTTAAAATTGGTGTCACTTTGTGGATGATATTGTGCATTGTTTTGATATTGCTTTGGGTATATTGCTTTACTGTTTTGAAGTATAAAGGAAAAAGTAAAAAGAGGTCTTATATTGTTCACCCCCCCTCTCAGTATAAGCTTGTGTTCTTCAAAATATACCTGAGTGCTTGGAATATTTACCTAATGCAATTTTCTTGGGTGAACAATTACCTAAAGTGACTTGCCTAGATCTAAAGAAACTTTTATCCATCATATACTATCCTCATGTAGGATTTAATTTTACCAAAGGTACTTGCAATTAGATATCTCCTTGTCTTTTTCTTTTTCTTCCTCTTCTTGTATTTTCCCCTCTTATTGTTTTGATTCTTATTTCCATGTCCCTACCCTTCATGATTCCTTTAATCATTGTATTATGCATTTATTATACTCTCAATCCTTGTTATACATCACCTACTTTTTCTTCCTACCAACCTCTCATTGGAATATTTCCTCCCCCTAATTATGTGGATTATCCCATATTTTAAAGGTAAATTAGATGGATCTCCAACAAGGTGCTCTCCATTACATGTTTTTGAAAATCCCTGTTAAATCTAAATAATTCATTCACCCACTCTTGTAGACAAGGATTTTTAACCCAATTCATAATCTTTACCCTTCCCTAGAGCACACAATCCATCTAACTATCAACCCACCTTTTTTCTTGCAACTTCAAACCACTCGCAAACCTCCAGTTTATCTTTTAGCCCATTTTTAATTAATTTTTAGCCTCTAATTTTAGGCCATGAATTCGCTAAACTAGGCCATCTCTTAACCACTTGAACGGTCAAATGTATTTTTTCTAAAATGGCCTATTTTTCCACATCTTGTGAATTTGCGACCTCTAATTTTAGGTCATAAATTTGCTGAGATTTGGAATTTTCCTAAACCATCTAACCTCCTTGAGATGCCACCCTGAATCTCATGATTTTTTGGTTGAGATCTATCGATCCAAGTTATAAAATAAGCACTCTATCTCCCAAATGAGGCTAATGGTTGAAGGAATTAATGAATGAATGATTGATAGATGAATGGATGAATGAATGCATGGCGTATTCTTGCTACTGGATCTTTTTGCCACCATTGCTACTATGAATTGAGTAATCCAATTTGTGAATCTTCATTGTAAGGAGGTAATTTTACATTATTTCTGTATTTTCATTTCATTTTGCCTTTGCACATCATATCTTTTACATTTTCATGAATTCTCAAGCCATTACGTGAATTCGCTTACAAGCTATGAATTTTCCTTATAAACCACGAATTCGTTGTCCTAGGGACTTGGGGGTAAATCCTTGTCTCCAAAAGTACTATTTTAATTTACATATTGCATTTAGATTATTTTGCTTCTATTAGAATTTTGTTGTCTGCATTGTTTATGTTATTCCATCTCTATTATTGCATTTATTTCCAAAAGATCAAAAATTTATATTGTTTATGAATGGTTTGATAAAAGGACCAAGGGGACTTGACTATTGTATCTGTGAGATCAATCATACAGTGGCCTAAGCAGGTATCCAAACACTGATCAAAATTTATAGTGTTCTATGCAATTATTTTGTAGGTTTCTTGCATAATTATTGTACAAGCCACGAATTCATAGTATAGGTTGTAAATTCACTTTTACTGGTTATGAATCTACTCACAGGTCACGAATCTACTTATAGACCATGAAATAATATTGGACAAATATCCATATCAAGTAGGTGTTTCTGTTAGACTTGTTTTAGTTTCATACTTCTATATTCAATGCTATATTTACTTTGTTCTTAAATCTCTATGAGAAAAGGACTTAAAATACCAAAAATGAGAATGAAATCAAAATGCATATATTTTAGAAATTGTTTGGTGTGCCTTTGTATTTAATAAAAGTTAAAAGTGCATATATTTCAAGTTCTAGTTGCATTTGGCCCAAAATTAGATGTTTGTAATCTAATAGAAAACACCTAAAACAAAGATCCTTGGCTAGACTTAGAAGTAGTCTTTAAATACTTCTTGATGAACCCAAATTCATTCAACCATCACCAAAGGAGGTTCACCATCAGGTACTCCTCACATTGAGGTACACCATTAGGTACTCCTCACATTGAGGTGTAAGAGTGTATATTCCATCCCTCTTCTAGGTACATATCCATTTACCTATAGGGAAAGGGTTGTGAAATTTACCTTTTAAATTCTTTGATGAACCTGACGTGAAATTCATGCACTAAAGGTTCAAACAATTAATCATTTTTATTTTCACACTTATTTTCCTTTCATTTTCTTCCCTCTAGTTTTTCCATTGATGGTTTGTACTAACCTCGTTCTAGTTCCATCCCACCCTTGGCATCAAGTGGTATCAAGTTTTGATGAGGTTTTAGGGTCGAAACCTCCAACTTGTTAAAGTTAGGTATTAAGTGGTGTACACCTCCTACTCTTGGGATAGCTAGACAACTAATATTAGACGTCTTTGGGGATAAATTTGAGAGAGGATTTTTTTGGAAGAGCATCCTTCTTTTTCATCATCTATTCTTTATTTTCACTAAACAAGACCACATTAAGGAATTTAGCCACATAAACAAGATTAATCAAAAACAAAGAAATCCTAAAGAGTAAAATAAGGAAAATATTTTTGTGTGACTTATTTCTTTAAAAGCGATTTTTTTCATTATTTTTAAAAACATGACCATGACTCTTAGAAATGGTAAGGAAATTATGGGTCCTGAAGATGACAAAATTGATAGAGAAAATCCAAACATTGAAGCCACAAAACCTAAGGAAAACCAAGAACTTGATCTTGATCCTAAAGAAGGGGTTGATGGAACTATTTCATTCAAGTTTCTCAAATACTTTTGGAAATTTTTAAAGGGTAATCATGATGCTTTTGTCCAAGCAATACAATAACAAGCCCACAATGCAAAGGGTGAACCTTCTGATCTATGATCTCTTATTTATCATCATCACCCTAATATATCCTTGGTTCGAGATTCATATAGCTTATCTTCACCATGCCACACCACATATGTCAATCCATTGTATAACACCACCCCACCTATCCAACACCAACCCATGTATGCTACTTCTACAACTATTAGTGTTGGGGAAATTCCACAAGTTTCTTTGGCTAATTATAATCAACCCCCCAAAAATATCATCTACCATTAACATCATCCTCATCACAACCCCCTCCTCTTTCATCCTTTTCATCACAACCAATTCCCCCATAATTCTCCCTTCCATATTCTTTCTCATCACTAGTGCCATCACAACCACTTCAATCTTCTTATTTCAACATGACATATCCACTTCAACAAGCCAATGCTTATTTTGTAAATCCTTTTCATAATAGTGTCACCATTCCCAACATGCACATATATCATACCTCACAGCCCAACTATTATCCTTATTTTGGTAATTTAGTAGCACCAAACATCCACAATCCTTAAACACAAAATGTAGAGGCAATAGTGAAACAACTTGTTACATGATTGACCCCTATCACCCCACTTACAACTACAAAGAGATATGCAATCAGCCATTGGATCCTATGATTGCTACAAGGCCTTACCCTAAATACTTTCCAATGCATATTTTTCTCATCTCCAAGGGGACTAAGGGTCCTATAGAACATATAAGAATGTTTAGGATGGCATGTCATGACATTGCCTATGATGACATGTTATTGCTAAAGACATTTTTAAAGAGTCTTGGGGGCATGGCCTTGGAGTGGTATTATAAATTTCCCACTCATTCTTTGAGGAATTTAGAGGAAATAGTTGAACTATTTGTATATAAATTTGGGGCTTACATTGAGAGGCATGTAACCATAAAATATTTGTATAATCTAAAACAAGGAAAAGAAGAAAACTTCTCAGAATTCCTAGCATGATGGAGAAATACAGTGGGGAAATTAACTTTCACATTACATCCCAAGGAGATGTTGGAGATATTCATTGGGAACTTACAAGAACAACCCTCCTATGAACTAGAGACTGCCATTTTGAGCAATCCATTGATTTAGCTAGAAGAGTGGATCATTATCTTATTAGAAGAGGTCAACTAAAAAAAAGAGAAGAAGAGAAGACATCCAAAATTCAATACAAGAAAAAAAATGTAGTGGAGGATGTATTCACATACACTAGACCTACTCCAAATTTTAATACTACCAATACTTTGAGGAAAATGGTATTAAAGGATCCTCAAAAACCCTCACCATGAAATTTTACCAAACTAAATCAACAACTATCCATGGTCCTAAAATAATTATTGGAGATAGGCATTATAGAATTATCTAGAATTAGATAGCTTGACACCACGGTTGATTGGTATAAACTGGGAAAACACTATGATTTCCATAGGGTTGATGGACATTTAATAAATTCATGCAAGAGGTTGAAATATTTGGTACAAGATCTAATCGACAATGGTTGGTTAGTTATAGAGTGCAACAACTAGTCAACCTCTTACACAATAAGTACAAACTACAAATCAAGACCTAGATATTTTCCAACATCCATTACCTAATTATGGAAAACAAGCAGTACATCAGGTAGAATATCAAAATGTACCCCCTTCAGAATATTATATAGGTATTATTAGTAGTGCTTCAAAACAAAAATCTCCATCAAGTTCGCTTGTGCCTTTGCAATATACTGTTATAATTGAAAGAGACCAAGAGGAGGATCATCCATATTTATCTTTCGATAATTCTAAAGGTGAGTCAGACACCCAATCTGACAGTGCTTCAATCATCTCTAATAGTTTACAGGAGGACTCAGCATACATGATGTCAGTCATAGATCTTTTTGTTCTAGATGGTTCATTTATCAATATCTTACCAATCCACCCTCTCATGCATCAATTTCTTCCATTTGAACAACTGGTACCTCATAGAAACCATCATATTCAATCCATCCCACCTTCTCTTCCCATCCTTCTCTAGATTCTTCCACCACCCAATGATAACACGGTTGGTATGATCAAGACCATGACTCGACAATAGGCTCAAGACCAACTATCTCCACAATCAACAAACCCATATTAGTCACCTTCACCACAACAAAGTGGCCCTTCTAGGCCTCCTCTAATTTTGAGGGCATCACAAAAAATCAATAGTGCAAACAAACCATAATAGAATCCACCATTTGATATCAAACATCAACTTGCCCATACACCTACCAAGATCTCTCTTTTGGAGCTTCTTAGATCTTCTCCATGCATAGGGAATAATTGATGAACTCTTTAAGTCAAATTATGGTACCACAAGACATTCACCCAGCCTCTATAATTAATGTTGTGGCTTCCCATAGAGTTGACCACATAGATTTTTATGATGATAACATCCCTTCTCATATTTTATAGAGTGACAATCCTTTGTACATCACAATGATTATTGGAAATGTTCTTATAAAATGGGTGTTAATAGACAATGGCTCCTCTCTCAACATTTGCACATATAAAATTTTTTAAAAGTTTGGTTTTAAATGCGAGGACCTAAGAAAGTTGAATTTGATCATAAAAGCCTTTAATTATGAATCCCAAGAATCTTGTGGCATGATATCTATCCCACTTTAGGTTGGCCCTAGAATTCTTGACACGTATTTTGATGTTGTACCTTGTACCGCATCATACAATATCCTTTTAGGGTATTCATGGATTCATGCTATGAAGGCAATCTCATCCATATTGCACAAATGTATTAAATTCACCTTCAATAATTAACTTATCATCATCTATGGTGACCCCTGACCATTTGAGTATTGTGCAATGGTGGAGCCATATAGGTCTTCATTCTATCCTTCCTTGTCATCATTGGTGCCTTCTTTTCATTATCCTTCTTCCTCTACACCTGAGCAACCTTCTTCATCTTGTCCACCTACTTCTAACCATCATTCACATTCTTTTAATAAACTTCATAATTCTCATACCACCGACCCATCACCTTCCACCTCTTATTCTCTCATGGACCAATCACTCGCCAAATTGACCATCACTTCGTCATCACCTAACCATGAGAATTTTGCCACCCAAGATTCTCTATTTCATTCTTGAATACCACCAACTCTATGAACTATGGGAATACCTTATAAGAAAGGAGACACTATCCATTTTGGTAGTTGTACTTTTGTATTTGCCGATTTGCTATGGATAGGGTCACTATTGGCAAAAATTTGATTATTGAAGAAAAATATTTTACCCATTGCTACTTGTCTAATAAATATCCACTCTAAAAGCAATATTATGTAGCATGGGATATATATGTAAGGGCTTGGATCATCTACAAAATGGCATACGTGACCCACTTGAATCCAATTCTTGGCCTGGACAATGTGGCATCGGCTACATGAACCAACCCTTACCTTTTGATGATAATGACCATCTAATCATGTATGTTGAATATCTAGAAAGTCATCAAAACTTGGAGTGGATTTAAGAAGATGAGAGACCCCCTTCTCCATCTAACATTAATTACAACATTCTTTCCTTGATGTATCATGAGTTAATCACAACTCTTGATGAGTGTGTGGAAGGGGATGTGTTTTGTGACATAACACACAATGAGATCATATAGAATGGTTTCTTTTTTTATGGATCTATCCCATGTATGGCACACATCCAAGCATCTATTTCATAGGATGAATGTGTTGATCTATCTTTAGAAGACCTCAAACAAATGGGTGTCTCACTGACTCTTCTACCTTTTGAAAGAGACCTATATTTTAATCAAAGATATTTTAAAGTTCAGCATCGGCTTAGATACCAATCCACGTATTCTCAAGATAGAAACTACCTTGGATGAAGAGAAGCAAACCAAGCTCATAAATATTTTGATAGAGTATCCTGATGTCTTCGCTTGGACATATGCAGATATGTTTGACCTCGACCCATCCATCATCCTCCATCATTTAGTAGTTTGACCTAATACTAAGCCTATCAAAAAAATCTCAGGAAGATGCACCCTAAGTTCACCCTTTTGGTTAGATAAGAACTTCAAAACTCTTATACATGTATTTTATCCAAGTAATTGATTACTCTAATTGGATTTCCAACATAGTTCCTATAGCCAAAAAGGAAGGCAAAATCAAAATATGCACAAATTTTAGGGACATCAAATCTACTTGTCCTAAGAATGACTTATGTCTCCCTAATATGTATCAAATAGTTAATTTTACAGCCAAGAGTGGGATTTTGTCCCTTATGGATGGCTTCTTATATTATAATCAAATCTGCATCATGCTGGAGGATCAAGATTCAATCTAAGACCACCTTTTTTATGCCATGGGGCACCTTTTATTGGAATGTGATAACTTTTGGTTTAAATAATGTAGGAGCTATATATCAACGCACTATGACCTACATATTCCATGATATGATGCATGACATTTTGCAAGACTATGTGGATGACATCATAGGACATCACATCGATCCTTAGGATCATATCTCATATTTAAGATGCATATTCAATAGACTTCAAGAATATAAAGTCCATATTAACCTCGATAAATGTGTCTTTGAAGTCACATCTAGGAAATTATTGGAGTTCATTGTATCCATATGAGGCATAGATATAGATACCAATAAAATATATACCATTGTAGATATTCTACCACCTTCTAAAATCACTAAGCTTTGTAGCCTACAAGGAAATATTCAATATATCTATTGCTTCATTGCCCAGCTAGCCGATAAATGTCAACCCTTTCTTAAACTCCTTAATAAAGGTACACCCTTCCACTAGGATGATGAGTTCCAAAAGTCCTTTGAAGTCCTCAAGCACTATCTTCTTACACAACTAGTACTTATTCCACTCATTCTATATCGACCTTTTATCCTTTACATATCAACCACAATTCATGCCTTAGGGGCATTAGTCACTCAACACAATGATGATAAGAAAGAACGAGTCATCTATTACATCAATAGGACCTTGGTGAATTAGAAACTTGCTACATCCCCTTGAAAAGCTTTATCTTGTTGTTGTGTTCTCTACATAGAATCTACATCACTGCATGATAATTTATAAGACCCTCATCACTGCCCAACTTGATCCACTTTGATATCTTATGAGAAACCTTACCTATCGAGATGAGCTGAAAAATGGGTCCTTGCCATTAGTGAGTTTGATTTGACCTTTATTGGCTAGAAATCCATTAAAGTATAAGTCATAGTTGATCAACTTGTTTCTGCTCCTATCTAATATGCTCAGCCTCTTACAGTGGAATTTCCTAACGAGTGTATTAGCCTAGAGGTTGATTGCTCCAACTCTTGGTCCTTATTCTGTGATAAAGCTCATTGTATGAGTGGTTTTGGTGTTGGCATCATACTTGTGTCACCTCAAAAGCAATTTATTCCTCTATTATTCAAACTATAGTTTGCTTGCACCAATAACATAACAAAATATGAGGCTTTGATTTTGGGTCTGCATGCAGCTTTAGCATTGGAAATTAAGGTCCTATCTATCTTTGGGGATTACCAATTATTGGTTAATAAAATAAATAGTGTGTATCAAACTCACGATGAGAAGTTACATATTTATAAGGAGTTTGTCCTCAAACTCATCTCCTTGTTTGAAAAAGTTACTATCAAGTCTATTTCACGTTCCAGTAATCAATTTGCGAATGCTACGGTAATAACTATCTCATTAATACCCTTGGAGTTAGAATATGATTATGCTACCATTATCATCCAACAATTTGGAGAACCCACTTCATTAGAATATAATATTATGCCATTAGATATCTTTGCTATTGGATATATGTCGTCTAAACCATGGTATGCAGACATTCAATATTTTCTTCAAAATGGCTCAGCTCCTGATATCTTAGACTGAAACTAGTGTAGGCTTTTACATAAGAGAGCCACTCATTTTGTTATCTTGGGTAATACTTTACATCGGTGCTCTTTTGAAGGAATTATTTTAATATGCCTTAATGTTGAAGAGTTTGATATCGCCCTTAGAAAAGTACATGAAGGATCATGTGGAGGTCATTTTAGTGGTAATGTTATTGCCAAGAAGCTCCTTTGAATGGGATACTATTGGCCTTCCGTGGAAAAGGATGCATGCAATTTTATTCGTCGATGTGACAAATTTCAACGCCATGCCAACCTTGTCCATGCTCCTTCCCAAGAATTTCAAGCTATCTCCTCTCCTTGGCCCTTCTCTATGTGGGGTCTTGATATTGTGGGGAAGGTTAATCCTATCTCTTTCTGTGGCCATAAGTTCATTATAACAACAAATGAATACTTTACCAAGTGGGTTGAAACCATGTCGTTAGCTTCCTGCACAGGGGTCCAAGTTTCAAATTTCATCTTCAACCAAATCATATATAGATTTGGGATCCCTTCAATGATTTTTTTGAATAATGGTACTGTTGGTCATCAAATCTGCCCAGGAAAGGATTTGGGTAAGTGTATGCGCCGTATACCTGGACCAACATTGAAATGCCAAAGGGAAGAGATGCCCCTCATGCCAATCTTCAGAGAAAGATCGGGTCCTATACTAAACTACTTTGGTGTTTTAATATAAGAGTGTAGGAGAGAGATAAACAGAGTAAAAGTGCAGGAAAGAAATAAAAGAGTAAGGGAAGAAATTTCAGTAGTTTAATGGTGGGACAGAACTAGAAGCACGATTGCTGACGAATAGCTTGAAACAGCAGCAAAGAGTACCAAAAATAAATGAAACGAACGCAATATTAATCCTCCTATGTATCCTCTAGATAAGTTCCAGGATTACCCTTCCCTCTCATCGAAATTCATATTTCAGAGTTACGACGACGAAGAAGGAGTGAATATGATAGAAACAATATCCACAAGTAGCATAAAAGAAAACTAATACAGTGTTTTCCTCCCCTATGTATCCTTCGGGAAAATCTCAGGGTTCCACTCCAATCACACGCCTAAATCTAGAGTTCATAATTACAGCATGCAAATGAAGAAAGATAAAATAAATAATCACAAAAGGCAGCATAAAAGAGAGAAATAGAGTCCAAAGCTTTTTAGTATTAATCACAGGAATCTAAGTTACAGCAGCTTTCTAGCAAAAATTTCCCCCCCCTTTCATTACAATGCCTGGGTTTTTATAGAGGACCCGACCCTCTCAGCCATAATTACACAAAATAGGAAAGCACATCTTCAAAACCCGAGAGGTCAGCTCTTCACGGCTCTCATGACTGAACTCTCAATTCCTTTACCAAAACTAGCAGCTACGATCAGGTCAACCAGGTAAATATGCATTAATGAGCTGCCTGAACGTCCTTGGCTTCTAGGTGCAGTGCTCGAGTGGCTGCCATGCTCATCGGGTTCTCCTTCAGGAACTGATACTTCATTTCCAATTGCTAAAAATGAGCAACGGGCTTATCGGGCATGTAAAAATGCATTTATGAGGCACTTGATCACCTCGAGAAAATACCCGGCTTGGAGTGCATGCCCTTGAAGTGCTTCATTGAATTTTGTCTACAACTTCGCTTCACAATGGACTTGTGCCGATGTAGATCCTCCTTCTTGATTTGTACTTCGAATGGTGGAGCTTCACAAAACTACTTCGGGGATGTTGAGTGTCGAAGCATATTTCTTTTGCAATATGGGCTCTTCACTTCTCGCTGCTTTGCTTGAGAGACGTGCCAAAACTGCTTCGCTGATGTACCATCAAAATGCTTCACCGTGATCTTCTTTCAAAATTATGGTTTGAGAGGATTCTGGCTGAAGCGCATTCTTGACTTCAAAAATGCTTTGACTGATTCCACTTCGGGTGAAAGTACTTTGCATGAAGGTTTGCCAAAGCAGATGCTTCACAAAGACTTTCAATGAAGTAGAAATGGTTTGTTGGTGGGGAGGCCCGAAGTGGGTGCTTCAATGGTTTTTCGATGAAGTATTTTCAACGTTGCACTCCTTCAAATCCCGCTTCGCAAGTTTCTTGCCCGAAGTAGCCTTTTGAAATGCTTCGGATGTGAAGTAGTTTTCATTCTTCTTCTCTTGTATTTTTTCTTTGGCAACACTACTTCGCAAAATTCTCACCCGAAGTAGTTTTCTTTGCCCTAGCAAATTTGGACCGTGATTTTCTTTGGTGAAGCTGCTCTTTTGAAATGCTGCTTCGCAAGACTTTCGCCTGAAGTAGCTGTTGGAATTGCTTCAGGTGCAAAGTAGTTTTCATATTTCACTTCTTTCCTTGAGGCTATCTTCCTTAGCTTGTTTCCCAGTGAAGCTCTTTCATCTTCATTTTATGTACAAGGAGGAATGGCAGGGAAGGCCAAAATTGCTGCAACACTTTGAAAATGTTGTTTCTAAAAGCAATGGAACAAATTCATGAAATTGAAAGGAATACTTTACAAAAAATTTGATTTTTCTACCCCATTGTGCAATGTGACAAAATTGTCAACATTCTTGATGGCTCGCAAGGCAACGAGCTCGTCTCGATGGGAGAACCCTTAGCCTTGGTCCATTGGGCCAGAGTTACCTCCATACCCTTCTCCTTTTTCTATCTCCGAGGGCGCTTCCACAGATTGTTCTTCTTCTTCTTCTTCTTCTTCTTCTTCTTCTTCTTCTTCTGGCATGGCTTCCTACGACGATGATGGGGCAAGGCGATCACGGATACGATTCATGGTTCAGCGAACATGAGCCCAGGCACCCTTCGAGAAAGGCTCTTGATCTTGCAATGCCTTAACCAAAAAGTGGAACCGATCAATCTGCCCGATATCAGCATGTTTGGCTCTGGTGTACAGATCGTTTAGGCAGGCTGTAATCTTGCAGTATCTTAAAATGAAATCTGTGACCTACCCTTCTGTTATCGGCTCCACCCACTCGTCTATCTTCGAGACGTCGCCTTCAAAATAAAGCCATTTCGACTTAAGATCTTCCTTTGTCAGAAGGTTCCCATCATCATCCGTGAATATTAGGAAACCTAAGGAAGAGAGATCCTGGAAATAACCTAGCGATGCACGCTGCTCATTATCAAACACATCCAAGAGGTCCTTTGCCTTCTGAGATTTCCTCATCTTGGAGAAGAATGCATGAACTGTGGCTTGGGCCGTAGACCAATCCCTAGCCATTCAACTCATTGTAGCAACCTGCAAGTCCTGATATTTTGTGCTTTGGACATCAAAGGCTAATTTGAGTCGACCTCTAGCTTTTTGAGTGACCTCATCTATGATTGGCCCTCCTTCGGCAGTGGCACGTTGTGCCTCGATGATGTAGGTTAAAATTGATAGGGCACTGGAGGCCCGAGACCTAAAATTCCTGAGCAAGTGTGAGCGAATCTCTTTGATTCTGCCTCTGTCAAACAGCTCCAAGATTTCTTTCTCATACAACTACTGCTGCAACTGCAAGATCTTGCTTTCAAACTCTTTGGCCCTTAGCTCAGCTTTGGCCTGTATTTGTTCTTGACTTTTAGTTGCATTCTGTAGTTGTCTTATTTATCATTTCAGAGCATTTGCTTCTTTCTTTATCTTCTCACATTGCTTCTCTGAATCTTCCAGCTTGGAGCAGATTCTAGCTAGCTCTTCTTCCAACTTGATGTTGGCACTCTCAGCCTCAAATCTGCACTGATTGGCGATGTTTGCATGCGCTCGGAAGGTCTCGATTTCGACATGCATGGATGCGGATTCATTGTATATGTTTAGGTGCTCCAGGTCCTTAGTCTTCTCCTGATAATCGTAGTTCGCTGGAGTCGTTTCATCTAGGGGCTTTTGGACCTTGGGGATATTTTTTATCTTGTGCAACTTCTCGGCCTTCAAATTGAAGACAGTGTATTTTTCAACCTGGGCCAGAGAGCATCCTCTCTTCTTCCTAGACTCCTTCAGCATTTTTTCTATATTTTGTCGGGCTTGGAGTAGCTTTTCAGCTAGAGGGAATTCCTTAATTAAGGACAACTCAAATTCAAATGAGGTTGGATCTCCAGTCAAAGGGGTAAACAAGTATAAATAGTGAATTGGGATTCCTCACGAGTAGTTCGATGATAGGTGTACTAGGAGTTCCAACGATTGAAACAATGCCATGTGAGATAGGGGAATGAGGAACAGGGATCGACATTGGGGTACTGTCTTCGCCCTGGATAAGGACTAAAGGAATGGTTACATGGGGAGACAAAGTAGCATCAACAGATTTGTCTCAGCCAGATGACTCGAGAGGAGTGGGGCTAGCAGGAACACAAGGCAGAGTTGGAATAGTAGTGGGTAATACATGAGGAGGTGATTGACCTTGCATGGGTGAGAGAGACTAATGAGAATCTTCGACCGAGACCACAACGGACGAGTGAGAGACCAAGGCAAAGGTTGTAGAGTATGTACCTACGTGCCCTTTTGGCAAAGCGATCGTGGTGACTTCTTATGTAATAGGCTCCTGCTATTTTTGGATTTTGGCACTCCTGCTCTTCTTGGAGGAGTTCCTCCACATCAATGATGTCTATATCTGGTACTGTCTCGGCACTTGGTGGCACCACATCTTCAACATTTGCTTCAACTGGGCCTGATGTAGGTTGTCCGACAAGAGCACTTGGGAGCTTCGTGCAGGGTCGCTTTGGGTGGCTCGGAGGCACTTGAATTTGCTCTTGCCTCTTTCTTTTCTTCCTCTCCAATGGTTGCTCTGACTCTTCGACACTTGTGTCATAGCTTTTCGATGGTCCCTATGGTAGTGCCTCTGGTGTAGCTTCGAATTATTCCTCTTCTTCCTATTTCGAGGCATCGTCATCTCCTCTTGGGATTTTTCCCGATCCTGGGGTAGCTGGAGGAACAAAGTCGATGAAGGATATGGGCTTCCATGTCCCAACATTGGCTTCGTAAACAATTGTGAAGTCCTTATCCGTTGTCAAGAGTCTATAGGAATTCATCTTTTGGTGATGGACTCTCATTATCCACCACTCCCTTAGTTGTTCCTCGCCCCAATTCTTCAATTCCTCCTTCAAATCATCTTTCACCTTTCTCCAAAATGTGGAGTCTAGAGTTGGGAAGGGATGCTGGTCAGGGTCAAACTCGACCTCCATAGGGTAAAATTCATTCCAGGGAGGCAATGTCCTCATCCTCTCTAAATGCCACTCTAGATCCTTCCCATTGGGATTATTTCTTTGCTCCACAATTTCAGGGTGGGGGCAGATATGAAAGTTCTTGAATTTTAAGTGATCCCTCATCACTCCCAAGGGATCATAGAGCCATTTTTGAGGAATCTAGAGTAGGCCAAAATTGGCAAGATTTTCCTCCAAGAATACATTCTGCTTCAAGGCAAATACTTCAATTACCCCCATATTTAATGGGAAGTCGCAGGTGTGCGCTCATTTCCTAACGTGGCCATAGACGACATTTGTAGTGTCGCTCTACCGAGCGACCTCTAATGCAAACTGGTACTCAGAGGGGTAGACAGGTAGCAGGAAGGGTTTCCCTATGAATCCGAACAAGTGAATCATGAGCCCCTATGTCAATTGAAACACATCTCCCTTCTTCTCCTATACCACTCTATCTCTTAAACTGAGGGGTACCCGAGGGCATGACCCTGTCAACAAATGCATAGCGGGTCCCAAAAATTGTTGATTGAAAGAATAATAAGACTCCTTCCTCAATAGGAGGGGATTCCACTGGTACACATGCAGAGGATTTCCATACTTGCTGCTTGGTGAAATGGCAATGTGGGGAAAACTTTTATGTACATGGTAGAAGAATAGCCAAACAAGGAAAGAGGAGGGACCGAAGTACTGGACCATTCCAGTGTTCTTCATACTGGTAAGCCGTGTGTGCAAGGTTTGGGATACCCATTCTACCCAGTTGAAGAAGACTAGGTTGGTTTTTGGCCTTACGGCATCAGGAGCATAAAACTTCCCTCTAGAAATACATTCGGCCAAAGACACCTGCCAGGGGTGCACCGAAGCATCGGTTGACAATCCTGCCACCCATGCAATGATAGAGAAAATATCAGAGTTTTTGAAGGTTGCCAAGGTTAGGGGCATTTGAGGAAACTTGCCTGAAGGGAGCCCACTTTTGAGGTTCTCACACAAAAATTTCAACATGTAGTTGTTGGAGGTGAACCTCTCCATCTGTTTGCTCAGAATGACGTTGCGAACTGTATACCCCTTAGGTGGCCCCTGCTACGGTGCGAAGGCTGCTTGCACATCCTCTTTCAAGATAGAAAATAATTTATGACCAACGGCGTCTAACACTTTTCTAGAGGCGGGCTGGTAGTTTTGCACGATGGCATTGATCAGCTCAGGGCAATGATGCACGGGCGGGGTTAGATACCAATATATCTGAGAGTAGTATGTAGTGGCCCTCTTGTTTTTTGTTGAGAGCCTACTCCTCATGAACTCAATGGTATATCTGAGTTCGGCCATGCTTTTTAAAATTTTGGTGTCCCTAATTTTCTCCCACCCATCAATTGGTGGTTCTTCGGGCTGTTTGTCTTCAGAATCTTCCCTCTCTTCCACCGGTTGCTTTTCTGGGCGAGGGTTCAGGTTAACCTTCTTCGATTTCTACTTTTTCTCCTCGTTGTCCTTCTTTGTTTTTTTGGGGCCAGCTACTTTTGGTTCCTTTCCTTTCTCTTTGGATTTTTTCTTCCCCATGTTGGATTATCTTACGATAGAAGCAGGGCTTACAGCACAGAGGACTTTGGCACCAAGAATTTCAATGCAAAGGGCATAAGACTTGCAGATTAACAGCAAAGGCTCTTAGTCTTGCATGAACTAGTGAATGAATAACCTTCTCACTGCTAGGGTCTTGCATTTTATAGCCCTAAAAGGCAACTACCTAAATTTATGGCACCTGCCCTAATTAAATTTTCAACTCGAATGAGGAAGGTTGTCGTGCCCTCTGATTGGTTTTCTGATGGCATAGTATGCGGGTCCATGTGCTTCTATGATTTTTTTTCACATCGGGAATGCAACCTACTACCACATTGTACCTCAGAGCGGGATTTTTTCTTAACCGAATCAGCTCGAGATGCACTCTACCACCTTTGCATTAAATTCATTTGCTTCGAAATCCTTTTAAGGTAGCTGTCAGCAAATTCTCTGAGACACGTTTTAAATGCCTCTGCCTTGCACGTCGTTGGATTGGCGAAGTAGGAATAGACGTTGAAAATGCTTCGCGACGAACCCTCGATGTGGGATATTTTTCAATACTTCAGGCCCGAAGTAGTTCTTCCTCGCTGCATCACTACTTTGCTTTACGAAAGGCTAGCCTCCCCCGAAGCTTGTCTTCTTTGGAAAATGCTTCGCTAGGCTTATTTTGAAATTTGCTTCGCAAGACTCCTGCCCGAAGTAGCTGCTTGAAATGCTTCGGGTGCGAAGCTCTTTTCGTTCCTACTTTTCCCTTTTGATAACGCCTTCGGTCTTTCAAAGACCTTTTGGAAGCCAAGGTGCTTCGCTGCGAAGCATCTTGCGTCAATTGCTTCGCACTAAAATTTTCCAAAGTTTGTTCCCCTTGGAAAACGGTTCGCTGGATTTTCTTTGAAAATTGCTTCGCTCATACTCTTTTTACGAAGCATTTCTTAGCATTGTTTCTTTTGAGGACTCCCCGAAGGAGATCCTTGTTAGGTCTAGTGAAACTAGAATTTTTCACTACGATGGTGTGATACTTAACCTCCCTGTAATCTTGAAACAGAGTATATACAAAGATACAATTTTACATACAAAAATAAAACTTGAAACACATTTTTTTTTTTAAAGAGAGAAATAGCGATGAAAAGTCTTCAGATGAAGACCATTGATAGAAATTGGTAATACCTGGCCATCTGCACCCTTGAGGATGAATGAGTTGGCCGAGTTCACCTTTACGATTTCAAATGGCCCATCCCAGAAAGCATCCAGCTTGTTGTGATTCCCAGGCTTAGCCTTCCAAGAGTCCCACTTCCATACCATATCTCCCACTTTGAATGTGCGATCGGATGATTTCTTCTTGAACCAATCTCGGGTAACCTGAGCATGCTTAGCAAAGCTCTGATAGGCTTTCTTGTGATCTTCCTCTAGTTGTAACAGCTGAGCCAGTCTGTTTTTCATAGGATTGACTCCTTCTCCTTCTAACAACTGTAATATAGGGATCTCTACGTGGGTAGGTAATATGGCCTCCTTGCCATAGACCAAGGCATAAGGCGATGTTTTGATCGACTTTTTGACAAAAATTTGATCGGCCCACAAGGCTCGATCTAGAAGAAGGTGCCAAGTTCTTTTGTTCTTCTCTATGAGCTTTCTTAGCACCCTTAGCAAGGTTTTGTTGGTGGATTCTGCCAATTCGTTGCCCTGTGGATAGTAATTGGAGGATACTTTATGATATATCCCATATATGTAGAGTAATTCATTGATTTTGGCTCCTATGAAGCCAGGACCATTTTCTATGATGATTGCTTCTGGAATTCCGAATCGTGTGATCAATCCTTCTAGGAAAGTGATGACAGTCTCTTGATATGCATTCTTTGTGGGAACTGCTTCGGCCCATCTAGTGAAATAGTCGATTGTGGTTAGAATGAACTTATGCCCAGCAGAGGAGTTTGGCAATATGACCCCTATGAAATCCAGCCCCCATTGTTGAAATGGAGTTTCTACTTGTATTGGTTGGAGAGGCATTGAAGCATTTTTGCTTCGGTCGGTGAACTTCTGACACTGCTTGCATTAGCGAAGAGTGTAGGCCAGTAATAACCCACCTTGATTATCTTTAATGTCATCGTTCTCCCTACAAAGTGACCTCCAGATAATCCTGAATGAAATTATCCTAGGACTTTCCTTTTATCATCATATTTTATACACTTTAGAAGGACGCCATCAATGTTTCTAAAAAATAGGCCTTCGGGGCGCAAGGTATATCGGGAGGACCACATCCTTAAATGCCTTCGTTGTGAAGCATTTAGATGTAAAGGACATCTACCGATGTTGAAGTATGTTGAAGTATTTGACTATCTCAGTGACCCAATCTTTCTTGTCCTCTTCCTAGTTTACGAAGCATCCTTCTGCTGGTGAGTCGTCCCACTAAAATTTTGTAGCTTCAATCGCTACACTCTTCGCCAGTTATTGACACAATGCATGACTATGAACCAGTTTTGTAGGTTTGATTTCAATTTTGAACTCCTGTATCTTGCTGACCCAACCGGCTCTTTTACTACCCAATTCTCCTTGGATGATGAAATTGTGCACATCAGGGTGAATGAAAAATACTGTAACCCGACTTTGGGAGATGAACTGCTTTAATTTCCTAAGATACTATTACTGCATGCACATGTCTTTCTATGAAATTGTATTTTTCTTCATGGGGGTTTATCACTTGACTTAGAAATGCGATGGGGCGTTCTTCGCCATCTTCACCATTTTGTGTCAGGACCGCAGCATAGCTCTCAGGTTCTCCTATAGCATATAGGATGAAGTCCTGATTGTAGTCAGGGTTGGTCAGGGCCAGTGCTTGAGCAATTCGGGCTTTTATTTCTTTGAATGCTTCTTTTCTCTCCTTCGTCCAGATGAATTCTACACCTTTCTTCAAAATTTTGGACATCGACTTAATGACCTGGGCAAAATTTGGGACAAACTTCCTCATGAAGTTGATCTATCCAAAGAAATACTGAAGTCCTTTCTTGTTCGCTGGGAGTGGGAGTTTCATCAGAGCCTCAGCTCTATCAAGATCTACAGTGAGACCCTTCTTTGATATCACATGTCCCAGCAATTTCCCTTCGCTGACTGCAAATATAGACTTCTTTGGATTGATCAAAATGCCAAATTCTCAGCATTTTTTGAACACTTGTTGTAGATGAAAAGAATGATCCTCCCTTCTTCGAGAGAAGACGGTCATGTCATCTAGGTAGATAACAATAACCTTATTCAAGATTTCACCAAAAGCTAGATCCATGGCCTGCTGAAAAGTGGCACCCGCATTCGAAAGGCCGAATGGAATTCATTGGTAAGCAAATGTTCCCAACTTGGTGGTGAATGTGGTTTTATGCTGATCTTCATCCCTAACCCATATCTGATTATATCCAAAGAAACCATCTAGTAGGGAGAAGCGCTGAGCCCCGGATATTGAATGCAAGATTTGATCTATCTATGGGAGAGGGTAGTGATCTTTAAGCGAATCCTGGTTCAGGTTGCGAAAGTCCATGAATAACCTTATATCTCCATTCTTCTTTCCCACTGGGACTAGATTTATTACCCAAGAGGAATGCTTTATGGGATAAATTATCTTCGCCTCGAGCATCATCAGGAGCTCAGCTTTCATCAGGACTTCGATCTTTGGATTTACTGGCCTTTTCTTCTATCAGAAAGGTTTGATCCCCTCTTGTAACTCAATTGTATGCTAGATCAGTTGTTGATCATATCCCTTTAGATCTTGATCAGACCAAGCCACTGTGTCGGGATACTTTCTGCATAGCTATCAGATCTGCTCTAGCTCTTTCGAAGTGCAATCTATTCCAACTTTTACTGTCTTTCCAGGCTCAAGCTCCAAATCCTAATACTGCTTTGCATTCACTTTGATCCTATGAGAAACTGCTCGATCATGTTGATCAAAGAGGCTTTCAAGAGTAATTAATCCCTTGGGAACATGGTTATTTTTCAATTGAACTAGCCCTTCATATTCCTCATCGTCAGGGCTTCTCTTCTCAACTGTGGCTGCTTCTTGAATCATGAAATTCACAATCTACTCATCGTTATCAAAAACTTGCCAATGTAGATCTTTGTCCAAGACAGAGGGCCTGTAAATCATCCTCACATATTTGGGCTTATGCACCATGTCTTCTGTTGGAGAATACTTGGCTGCAATGGATGCTAGAACATCAACATGTCGATTCTTTTCTCTTGGAATAGACTATAGATTGAGAGATTCAAACTGTTTGAACAAGTCCCATACCCTATTTCGGTATGACTTGAGATAATGTTTCTTTTAAATGCACTTGTTTGTGACTTGATTGCATACCAATTCTAAATTTTTTGCTTTCTTGAGTCCTAGGCATAATGCTTCATATTATGTTGCATTGTTGGTGCAACTCCACACCAACCGGTAAAAATATTCCTTCTGCTCTTCAAAAGGTGATACTAAAAGAATGCCCACCCCGGTGCCATTTTTGCATCGGGCGTCATCGAAGAATAATTTCCATAATTCGCATTGTACGGAGACCTTATCTTCTGTCTTGATGTGTTTCTCAGGCTTGGTGATGGCATAACATCCCATTTCAGTTTCTATCATGGCATTAAATTTTGCTAATGGAAACTCATCTTCACAACTTAACTATGCGAGGGACTCCTGGACCAGGCCCACATGCTCTATCTCCTCCACTATCACATGCATAGGATTACTGCTTTCCTCTTTGGACATCTTCTCTACGAGGAAGGTGGAAGGCTTTTTGTTGTAAATTTTCACCTTCTTCCCTTTGAATGGAATCTCCAAGTGTAAGTAATCCATAGAATCGTCCTAGTTTTGTCGTGAACTTTCTCGACAAGCACATACTAAAATATGGCTCCAGGTCGACGATCACCACCTCTTGTATAACTGTAATTTGAGGAATCTTGTGTAATCAAATAGGTATATCTTTAATTACTCCTACAGTCTTCACAGGAGTACCATCCAACTGGAGCATACCATGACTGCTTCACGTATATTCCATCCCTATCTCTTCGCACACTGCCTTGGGCATGACTATTGTTGCGGCCCCGAATTCAATCATACAGTTGTGAACAATATACCCTTCCATATGTAGGGATAGGTAGAATGGAGATGGCTGATTCTTCCCTATAATGGATGTGGACAGGGTCTGCACTAGGGAAAGTGGTGCTGCTTTTCTTGCTTTGGTCATCTTCAACGATTCCTGCAGCAGGTCTACTTGAATGGGTAGTTGTAGTGTGTCGTATAGACTGATCTTTGCTAGAATCTTATTCAACTCATCTACAATGTTGTATGCCAAGGAATTGGGGACCTCAGGCTCCTTTCTTAGCTCATATCTGGTGTGATACTATTTTGTAGCTTTGACCCTTTATCGCTTGGTCAGCGAGGGAAGTTTGAGCTTCTCTCTAGCTTATTCTTTGGTTTCCACCTGAGGTGGATTTGTAGGGGCCTGTTGGGCCTTCTCTTTGACTGTTGTAGGTTGTCGAGCTTTGTTCAGGGCCGATGGATGTTGTTGTCCTTTCTCATGATGAGCATGCACCTTTAAGGGAGCCATTTGAGTAGCATCCACCTCTATCAACCTTTTGCCTCCTCTAGTAAGGATGGCAACTAGCTCTTCACAAATTACCAAGTTTTGATTCAATTACCTGATGACGTTGACTTGACTGCCATGACTGCTGCTCGCCAACGTTTGCACATAGTGTTGATGCAACATACAGGTATTTTCTTTGTGAGGATCATTACACGTGGAGCACCAATGTATATAATCGAAAGTGCTCAGAGCTTCATCTATTGCAGCATTTCTTGCTGAAGCTCTCCCTTGCTGGGCTACTTGATCTTTAGTAAGCGCAGGTGTAGGATAAGACCTTCTTAGTAGAAACTCTTATTGTGCTTGCTTCTTCTTCATAATGGTCATGTCATTAGACAAGGTCTGCACTGTGGAGTTCAGGGACTAAAATTCTTGCAGTATTTTAGCTTGCATATCATCAATATTAGGAATAGGTGGCAATGGAGCCATCATGGGTATTGGAGGTAGGGCGGGGTGTTGAGGTGGTGCTGGTAGTACAGGAAATGCTGAAGTGACCATGGGCTATGGAGTCAAAAAAGTGGGAAAATAAATTTGTGGAGCGGTGATTTGGGATACGATGGGATTCGGGTTCCAAGATGAGATCTGGTATGTAAGGGTTACAAAGATCTACAAAGCTGCTGCGCTTGCATACTGGGATTGAGGGAAATTGGGAAGTATGGGCATCAAAATCCTTTGGGGAAGCTTGCACATAGATATTAGATCCATTTTTGCCTTCTGGGCTAACTTGTATAATTTGAGAAAGGTATTAACGTTCGAATACCTTACCATCACACTGATATCGAGGTTGAAATCCTGAAGGAAATAGTATGTTGCAACTTCATAGGATGGCCAAAGTTCAACTGGTATTCTTTGCCAAGTTTGAGCAAACCTAACATTAAAGTCTACGATCTCTTATTGTGGATGTCTCTGGATCATCATGAACTGATGCAGGAGAGAGGTAGGATCGGCGGACTCATTGAAGCTTCGCATCAACTATCCGGCTAATTGGTCCCATCTTGTAATGGTACCAGGTGGTAAAGAACTATACCAGTAGAGAATTTTTCCTCTAGGAGACAGAACTAGAAGCTTCACCATAACTCGCTCCTCTATGATGTCATGGATCACCGCCAAAAAAACTATGTCTTGGATATGCTCCATAGTAGTCTTCCCAGTTCCATCGAATGTTTGGATCTTCTTTATAGCAACAAGCGACACTTGCCCTTGTCTCGCTAGATTTAGCGGTCTTGTAGAATTCCATGCTAGGAATAATCTAGGCGGTGGTTGCTACTGCATTTGTTGTTATTGCTATTTTTGTTGCTGTTGTGCCATATTTACTCTTGTATTTTGAGAAACAATAATTCTCAAAGCTCCTCCTTGATTGCTAATAGGACGACCAATAGGAATGGATGCACTAGGATGCTTTGGTGAGTTGGGAGGATTATGAGGAAAGCTAGCCACTGTGCTATCAGAAGTTAGGCCTTGTTCGTCAACAGCGGCCTCTTGCGAGGATGTTCCACGTAACAGAGACTTGGGGGTGACTAACCTAGATCGTTCCCAAAAGGCATCAATATCAAGCTCAAAGAACTCAGTTTCCTCTCCTCTATTCCTAACTATCCATATTGTTTGCATGAAGGCACAGACTTTGGTATCGGTCTTTACGACTTAAATATTCTTGGGTAAACAGAGTTGTCAGATGCTAAGAGTCTTTCAGTAATGAGAGCATCGGTTCTCCCTACCACTTACAAGGTGAGACTGACCGGGTCCCATCGGGCGTGCCAAAAACTGTTGGTCATCAAATCTGCCCAGAAAAGGATTTGGGTAAGTGTATGCACCCTAGAACTGGACCAACATTGAAAGGTCGAAGGGAAGAGATGTGCTTCGTGCCAATCTCTGGAGAAATTTTGGCTCCTATACTAAACTACTTTGGTGTTTTAAGATAAGAGTGCAGGAAAGAGATAAATAGAGTAAAAGTGTAGGAAAGAAATAAAAGAGTAAGGGAAAAAATTTTAGTAGTTTAATGGTGGGATAGAACCAGAAGCACGATTGCTGATGAATAGCTTGAAACAGCAGCAAAGAATACCAAAAATAAATGAAACGAACGCAATATTAATCCTCCTATGTATCCTCTGGATAAGTTCCAGGATTACCCTTCCCTCTCGTCAAAATTCAAATTTCAGAGTTACGACGATGAAGGAGTGAATATGACAGAAAAAATATCCACAGGCAGCATAAAAGAAAACTAATACGGCATTTTCCTCCCCTATGTATCCTTCGATAAAATCTCAGGGTTCCACTCCAATCACACGCCTAAATCCAGAGTTCAAAATTACAGCATGCAAATGAAGAAAGATAAAAGAAATAATCATAGAAGGCAGCATAAAAGAGAGAAATAGAGTCCAAATATTTTTAGTATTAATCGCAAGAATCTAAGTTACAGCAGCTTTCTAGCAGAAATTTCCCCCCCTTTTCATTACAATGTCTGGGTTTTTATAGAGAACCTGACCCTCTCAGCCATAATTACATAAAATAGGAAAGTACATCTTCAAAACCTGAGAGGTCGGCTCTTCACAGCTCTCATGACTGAGCTCTCAATTCCTTTACCAAAACTAGCAGCTGCGATCGGGTCAACTAAGGAAATATGCATTAATGAGCCACCTAAACGTCCTTGGCTTCTAGGTGCAGTGCTCGAGTGGCTGCCATGCTTGCTAGGTTCTCCTTCAGGAACTGATACTTCATTTCCAATTTCTAAAAATGAGCAGCGGGCTTACCGGGCATGTAAAAATGCATTTATGAGGCACTTGATCACCTCAAGAAAATACTCAGCTTGGAGTTCATGCCCTTGAAGTGCTTCACTAAATTTTATTTGCAACTTCGCTTTGTAATGGACTTGTGTCGAAGCAGATCCTCCTTATTGATTTGTACTTTGAATGGAGCTTTGCAAAACTGCTTCGGGGATGGTGAGTGCCGAAGCATATTTCTTTCGCAAGATGGGCTCTTCACTTATCGCTGCTTTGCTTGAGAGACATGCCAAAACTACTTCACTGATGTACCATCAAAATGCTTCACCGTGATCTTCTTTCAAAATTGTGGTTTGGGAGGATTCTGGCCGAAGCGCATTCTTGACTTCAAAAATGCTTTGACTGCTTCCACTTCAGGTGAAAGTACTTCGCATGAAGGTTTTCCGAAGCAGATGCTTCGTAAAGACTTTCGACAAAGTAGAAATGGTTCGCTGGTGGGGAGGCCCGAAGTGGGTGCTTCGACGGTTTTTCAGCAAAGTATTTTCAACGTTGCGCTCCTTCAAATCCCGCTTCGCAAGTTTCTTGCCCGAAGTAGCCTTTTGAAATGCTTCGGGTGCGAAGTAGTTTTCATTCTTCTTCCCTTGTATTTTTTCTTCGGCAACACCGCTTCGCAAAATTCTCGCCCGAAGTAGTTGTTTGAAGTGCTTCAGGCCCGAAGTAGTTTTCTCTACCTTAGCAAATTCGGACCGCGATTTTCTTCGACGAAGCTGTTCTTTTGAAATGTCTCTTGAATTCCACTTCGCAAGACTTTCGCTCGAAGTAGCTATTGGAATTGCTTCGGGTGCGAAGTAGTTTTCATCTTTCACTTCTTTCCTTGAGGCTATCTTCCTTAGCTTGTTTGCCAGCGAAACTCTTTCATCTTCATTTTATGTACAAGGGGGAATGGCAGGGAAGGCCAAAATTGCTGCAACACTTTGAAAATGTTGTTTCTAAAAGCAAGGGAACAAATTCATGAAATTGAAAGGAATACTTTACAAAAAATTTGATTTTTCTACCCCATTGTGCAATGTGACAAAATTGTCAATAGGTACTTGTTTTAATTTTAAGGATATATGCAAGCTTTGCATGAAATACAAAATCCAACATAGATGGTCTACTCCATATTACATGTAAAGTAATGGCCAAGCTGAAGCATCCAATAAAACTTTAGTAAAAATATTTAAAATATTGGTCAAAAAATCTGGTTGGGATTGGCACATTCAATTGTACCTTGTCCTATGGGTCTATAAAACCAGTTTGCAAACCCCTACAGGTGCTTCTTCTTTTGTCTTGGTCTATGGTGCAGAAGTAGTTTTCCCTTTTGAGCTTGAAGTACCTTATTTAAGAATCTTTCTACAAGAGGCTGAGGTAGATGAAAAATATCACTTGGGATGTTTAAGTCAATTGGAACTATTATATGAAAAGTGCATCAATGCCTTAGAGCATCTTCATTCTTATCAAGAAAATATCAAGAGATCCTATTCAAAAAAGGTCAGCTATCATTATTTCAAGGTTGGTGACCTTGTTCTAAAAGAAAATCAAAGCAACACTAATTCTCGATTGGATCTAAAATAAAAAATCAAACCTAATTGGTTAGGACATTTTGTCGTAACTGCTAAGTTTGGATCAGGTGCATATTGTTTGGCCACACTGGATGGAAAAGACCTTAAGGATCCGATGAACATAATGCACCTAAAAACTATTATGCATAAATAGCCTTGTATAGTGTATATAGAACATCTTGCACAATTCAACTTGTATATAACCCATCTTGCATAACTATCATTTCCATATTTCATTACATAGCCATGATCGTACATGTCACATAACATAGCTTGCATGTTGCATCTCCTAATTTTGATTAGTTCAAATACATAAGTCACATGGTCATACCTATCCAACACATATTTTAGACAAATATCATCTTGTTCATAGATAATCTTGATCTCCCCAACTAATTAAGATTCCATATTGAACCAGCCACATGATTTATATTTTAATAAAATCTTGATGTTTTATATTGATTAAAAATATCTCTTGAACCAAAACATAATTCTCACTAAGAAATTTTTGAGTTTTGGGAACTGACTCTTCCATTCTTAAACCAAACACATGTCACATTTATTAATAAAATATCTCATCATGGAGGGATGATGCCATGATTGGATTGAACCTTGAAGCAAATAGCTTGTCCCATTATGCACATAGTCCAACAAATTATAAAAATATATTCTTTACAAAATTATACAAAAAAGAAACAAAAGAGTGAGTAGTAAGGATAGGGTAAAATTCTCATTAGGACTCGATTCGAGTGGTTGAGAATATGATTACCCAAATATCTAACTCTTTTTACAAATACATAATAATGAGGCCCAAGTAGTAAGGATGGGGTTTAATTCTCATCAGGACTCGATTTGAGTGGTTGAGAATCAAATTCTCCAAAGCTTGGTGATCCTATTATTGGACTATGGAGCTAATCTCCATCGGAGCTATAGATGCTTGATTGGCAGTGGAGTATGCTCATTCGTGGTGACATGTCTCTCTTGAAGAGACTATTTAACACATATAAGGACAATCTAGCTTCTTGGTTCTCTCCATGATTGGTTCAATATTTACCCTATCAAAGATTGGTAAATGGATTTATCATTTGCACACACAATGGTTCCTGATTGGCCGATGTCATTACCTTACTCAAAAGTGGTAAAATAACTTCAAAAGCACACACATTGGTTCTTGATTGATTTTCATCCTAGTAAAACTCAAGACAGAAAATGAACTCACTATCGACACACTGACTCTTCATGGACTTGATCTCATTACAAGGATAACAAATATTTCCCATGAGTCTCAATTAGCTAATGTCAAAATAATTTCATTGGACATGTATGACCATTGTCATAGGTAATTAGTTATAAATCAATAATTAGTTTTGCACTTCACATCCATCTAATTTGCATAGTGCATCTTCATGATTGCTTAGTCATACTACATGATTGCTTGTCGTAGTGTACAAAACTTGTACATTTTGCATAGATTTTTTGCTCATATATGATTTTTTTATCATATAGTTGCATGGGAATTTTGTGACAGTGGCATGGGATGATACCTAGTTAGATATTTTCCATATGCACTCCATTTAGGCTAGGATTATGATGCCTAGTAAAGTCCTCAATATAGGAAAAGTTGCATCTTTCATGACTAGTCATTTGCACCACTTTCATATCCTTTGATTCTTGAATGCATAAGAACTAATTTCTTACACATAAAAAAGGTACGAACCATCTCTCATTAATTTTTCTCCAAATAATCATTTCGACCATCAAATTTAACCATATTTCCTATTGGGTATTACACATTTGACTTTGGCATGACAATATACCTCATACAGGATCCGCTTTATGACCTCACATGAGGGGTAACCTCCATTTTGGTCATACACAAGCACACATCCTCATAGGTTATTGTCTAAAAAATTTTATCGCAAGGATATTTTACTTAAGATATTTTGATCATTGCTTCTAAATATTATCTTCCACTTCTCCTTATTCATCATCGCTTATCTCCACACTTCATCTTTTCACAAACCATATTTTGACTAGCATGATAGGTGTGCATTAAAACCAACATGATTATATGCATTATCATACATTATCATTTAGATCATTCACAACATGCATCCAAATAAAGCATCAAAATAATAAAACATCCACATACAATACATCAGCATAATACAAGCAAAAATACAAAAATTCAGTATAGTATATATCTCAAGAGTAATACATATGTAGGTGTCTAATTAGTATGCCACAATCAAAAATTTTGGCATACTTAGTCATCGAGGAAGTATACCATAAAAAATAAAAACTTGACATATCATCCCCTAACCTCTAGATTCCTGATCCTATGGACCTAGTGGTGGCCCTACTGGGGGTATGTTCATGGATTGATTCACTGTCAGTGAACTCGATTATGCGTGACTCTAATTCATCATTGATTATGGTATAGCTACCCTCTATCCCTCTGGAACTACATAATAATAGAGAGCCTAGTAAAATGACTTTCATAAATAAGCCCTCATCAGCTCCTCCTATAGATAATGGTGACCTTAGCTACTCATAGAGGGTGTTGCTCTCACTTGTTATTGCATTTGAGCCCATAGTTGTGATAGCTCATCCTTCAATACCTGAATAATATTTACCTAAGATACTATATGCTCTGCTTGAATCACTATTTGTGCACTCTGAGTTTCCATATATATGCTCTACGCAATCACCTTTACCCCTAACTCCTCCACTTGCTAACTCTCCCTTCCATCTCCCTCTCCACTAGTACCCACTGTCCTTACCTCACCAACCATATTTACCTCATCATGAGGCTGCTAGGGTGCATCCTCATGTCATGGTCCAGGTACATATCCCTATCTAGTTCTAGGTACACCCCTCTATCAGGTTTTGTGTGCATCCCTCTACCTATGTTTATCCACCTCCCTCCGATGAGAAACCTCTTGTACTACCAGCTATATTCGATGATCCACTACTGGTCATGGGGGTGGAGCCAACTCAAGAGTAATCCTCAAGGACCTAATTTCTTGATACCATTGTTGGTATCCAGCCTCCACCCCTACATCATCCACCCGTAAACTGACCAAAAGAGGATCATCCTCATCTGGTTTCAAAAAACATGTAACATAAAGGTCACCACCTACACCTAGTGGATCCCTTATCACATGATGAAACCAAAAATCCCTCAAATTTGGTATCCCTTACATTATCCTAGACTATCATTGTACCCAATCAGGATGATACAGCTCCACCTCACCCTTCTATAAACTTAGCCATTGAATCCTCTAGACATGAGCTAACTCCACATTATCCTCATCTCAACTAGGATGCATATTTTAGGGCTTCCATATCATCCATCATGGATGCAGCTTGTCCACCACTCATCTCATTGCATCTGGTTGACCATATCTACCATGCCCTCCCCTAAAGGTAGTCCATCAATATATATTTGGTCACCCCTCATCTATCTACTATCAATACAACCCCTCAAGCCTCTACACTGCTAGATGCTTCCAACACCATACCTGGAGCAAGGTGGTAAGAACAATAAAGTGAGCTCATTTATACACAACATTATATAATATCCTATATAAATGGTATAATATAAATGGATCCCATACATAACGCATCTTGGTGTCCCTCATCTTAGCCTAAACTCCTACTAAGGCCCATGGCAAATATTGTCTGCTCATGTGATAGGCCAATAATCTAGCAACCACTCCACTCAGCACAACTGTCAATGTAGATATATTTGATCTTTCGACCGTCCTATCTATAGTGACCCCACTTTTTTGGACATCATAGGCTTGATCCTTATTCAACTACTCCATAGCCCTCACCTATACCATATACTGGTACATCACCTATCCCCTAATTGGAATCCGTAAAATCCACCATACATCCTCCAAAGTAACTATCATCTCTCTTGTGGGCAACCAGAATATCGATGATTCCAGATACCACCTCTTTAAGCAAGAAGTAATTTTCCACTTACCTGAATCCGCCCAGCTACTTCATTTTTGTCTTTGTGCATAATTTTTGCCCTGTGAGTAGGTAACCATTTTTCTTTAGAAATTCAAACCAAAAAACTGAATGGTAAAAATGAATTACTTTTTACCCCCACCCTCCATTTTAAACCACCCATATTTCACTTTTTTTCAAATCTTTCCTTTGTCATCAGTTATTTCTAGTTCCATTAGGAATGTTGTATTCCTCATGAAACTTGAGGGGGCACCCTGACCAAAAAAAAATTAATCTTTTTAGTGCATCGATTTGTGTGCAAAAAAAAAATTATTAACAACTTTACATGAACCATCCATCCTAAACCATCTACCCCTTTTTTGCCCACATAAACCATCGTCACCTTCACTCAAGTGTCTACATATTTCTTTGAGATATTTATTGATCATAAATGCACTAAAGAGGGGGTAAAATATAAACAAGAATTTTTTACCCAAGTCATAATCCTTCCTCTCCCCTAGAGCACGCAATCCATCTAACTATCAGCCCACCTTTTTTCTCGCAATGTCAAACCACTCACCAACCTCCAGTTTGTATTTTAGTCCAATTTTAACAAATTCATGGCCTCTATTTCGCAAAAAACCACCACTTAACCATCCAAATAACCAAATGGATTTTTCCTAAAACAACCTATTTTTCCACATCTCACGAATTCGTAGCCTCTAATTTTTAGGCTGCAAATTCGCTAAAATTTGGAACTTTTCCAAACCATCTAACCTCCTCGAACCACCACCCTAAATCTCATGATATTTTGGTTGAGCTCCTGTGTTCCAACTTATAAAATAGACACTCTATCTCCCAAATGAGGCTAATGGTTGAAGTAATGAATGAATGAATGATTGATAGATGAATGAATGAATGAATTCATGGAGTATTGTTGTTGCTAGATCTTGTTACCACCATTGCTACTATGAATCGAGTGATTCAATTTATGACATATTTGTTGTAAGGAGTTCATTTTGCATTATTTTTGTATTTTCATTTCATTTTGCCTTTGCACGTCATATCTTTTGCATTTTCATGAATTTGTAAGTCATTACATGAATTCACTTACAAGCTATAAATTCACCTTACAAACCATGAATTCACTGTCCTAGGGACTTGGGGGTAAATCCCTATCTCCAAAAGCATTGTTTCAATTTGTATATTACATTTAGATCATTTTTCTTATGTTAGAATTTGGTTGTCTACATTGTTTATGCTATTTTATCTTTGTTATTGCATTTATTTCCAAAAGATCAACAATTTATATTATTTATGAATGGTTTGTTGAAAGGACCAAGGGGAATTATTTTATCTTTTTTATTGCATTTATTTTATCTCTGTTCTATGCAATTATTTTGCAGGTTTCTAGCAAAATTGTTGTACAAACCGTAAATTTGTAGTACAGACCATGAATTCACTTTTATAGATCGTGAATCTGCTTACAGGTTGTGAATCCGCTTATAGATCATGAAATAATGTTGGAAAAACATTCAGACCAAGCAGGTATTTCTGTTAGACTTGTTTCAGTTTTATACTTCTGTCTTCAGTGCTATATTTGCTCTGTTCTTAAATATCTGTGAGAAAATTACTTAAAATACCAAAAATGAGAATGAAATCAATAAAAAAAATTGTGTGCCTTTGTCTTCAAGGAAATTTAAAAGTGTATATAGTTCAAGTTCTAGTTGCATTTGGTCCAAAATTAGGTGTTTGTAATCTAAAATAGCACACGTAGAACAAACATCCTTTGCTAGACTTAGAAGTAGTCTTTAAATACTTCTTGGTGAACCCAAATCCATTCAGCCATCACCAAAGGAGGTAAACCACCAGGTACCCCTCACATTGAGGTGTAAGAGTGCAAACGTCCCATCCCCCTTCTAGGCACAGATCCATTTACCTAAAGGGAAAAGGGTGTGAATTTTACCTTCAACTCCACATATTTTTCTTTTCTCTATTATTTCCCTATTCTAAAATTCTTCTATTTCCCATAGCAATAAGCTTTGTTGTCTTCCATTCCTCCATTTTTTGTCATATCATCTTCTAGCTCCCTATCCTCTCAATGTTTTCGCTACCCCGCATAAGGCTTACTAGATTCTCTAATTCTACAAGCAAAAATCTTTAGAATTTACCAATAATGTAGATTGATTCAATCACCCACATTCATAAATCCTTGTATATTCGATTGGATTGTAATTTTTCTTAAGTTCTATTATCAATTTTCTAAGGTAAAAATATAACAACTAGACTAGAATCATATGTTGGGCACAATTTGAAGATTAAAATAAATTTTTTGATGAATATTTAGCTACAAAGCAGAAGTGAAAGACAATTTGAAGTACTATAGGGCAACTTAATACCCAATAACACCTAGCTAAACATAAATGTTGGCTAAGGAAAGATAGTTTGGCACTCTATATCAGTGCCAAACTAAAATTTTAGGTAAGGCATCATAGTTGACATGCATAAATGGATCCAAACATTTTCAAAAAATGACATATGCATAGGCATAGCAAAAGTCTATCATATGACATTCAACATACGTCTTAAGTTGAAATTTGGCTAAGGCAAAGCATCTAACATAAAAGAGTGGCTGGAATATTGAAGCAATTGATGTCATCATAGGTGTTGAATTGATCCAATGTCCAGCACATTGTCATACCTAAAATTTGGGTAAGTATGGAGTTTGATCTAGCAAGTGGATGAACTTTTAGAAGTGTTGATATCATCCAATGTAAATAAAAGTTTGGCATTTAATATTCAAGGTTACACAATGTCAAATAAAATTTGGCTAAGTATGGAGAGCAAGCTAGAAAGTGATCAAACTTATAAGGAATCTAACATCATCAACAAATTCAGAAACATATGGCATTAAGATGCAAAAATAAACTCAAATTTCTACTAAGGTATAGAGTCTAGAACAAAGAAGAAGCTAAACCAAAAAAATATCAATAAAGCTTCCAGCGTATAGATTTTGCAGAAGGCTCTCACACTTGTCCTAGTCAGTAGGATTTGTGTGTGTGAACTAGCCACCTAAAATCATTCTTGTCAAAATTTCCAATGGTTTCTCCATCATAAACCTATCCTTCCATAACTAGTTCAATCATCCATAGGAGTGGAATAAAGTAGACCTATCAAATTATGCTTAGGATATGATAAAGCAATATCGATGTCAACTTCTTTGAATAAATTTGAACCAAACATGTTTGCAAATCATAACCAAAGTGGTTAAGTTTAGATAAGCCAAAATTTATGCCCACTCCTTGCACTCACCCTGATAGGCCTATAGGGAAGCTTTCATGTAATCGTTTTGAGCTAACAGAATGTAATGTAAATCGATAAATAGTTGAAGTTAGCTCAGAATAAGGGATCTGATCTTTAGCTTTTACAATTGCATAAGTTGTATGATCTTAGTACTATATGCCTCTCACTAAATATTGAAGTCTTGTTTGACCTCTATTTACAAATATTGTAAAACATGTATGTATGTAAATCTCGTTGATTAAACATTTCTATTAATTTTGAATGGATAGTGTATTCTATTAAAAGTCATTATGCTAACTGGATAACTCCATGGATTGCTATTTGTTTAGACCTATAATGCTTAGTTATGTATGTGCTTATTTGATTAATTATTTATAATATTTTAAGGTAGATGATTTGCTAGGAAATTTAATTGAGTTGAGAAAATGAGACTCTTATGCCTTATGTCTCTTGTTGTTGTTGAATCTTGACCAATTTTTATTTCTAGCTTCTAATCCTTTTCTATTTATTTCTTTAGTCTTCAACCCCATTGTTATATTAGCTAGTAGAATAGGAACCAACCTACTCCAATGGCTAATCCATAAGCTATAATGGGTCTTCCAATATTGGTTGAGATCTTAAGGGTGCATCTCATCCACATAGGAAAATTTTAGACCAAGAGAGATTACACTAGAACTTGATCCCCTAATCCCTATAACATTTGTTAAATATTATCCTAGTAACTTCATGTAAAGCACAAGTCTCTCACTTGTATCAAGCATCAAGATGACATGGTTAATGTAATGTTAATTCTTTATGTTGATCATTATTTGATAGTTGTGCAATATCCCAAACTGCTTTCTTCATTTTAAGAATGCTTCAAAACATTTTAGAACTTTAACTAGAATTAAGGTTTATAACACCTATCTCATAATATTCATGTTTGAGTAGGATATAAATACCTTTAGTTGAGAATCTATTGTTAAGAATTATTACATCATAGCCCATGTTAAGTGGCAAGTGGTATAACCACCCGTCACAAGGCATATGCATGTAGTATAGGATAGAGGTAGTTGCAACTTTGTTCAGAGTATGTTATGCCTAAAATACATATTATATGTAGTTATATAGCCATCATTGCATAATGTAAATCATCGAAGCATTGATTTCTAACATGTGGTATCAAAGAAGGTAGAAGGAAGAAATAATTATCCTTTTGATCCTCATATAGCTTTGACACAAAGAAGCCAAAAGAGCACTTTATTTAAGAAAAAAAGTTTCAAGGGTAAAATTATCCTATAAAATATTGTTTAAATCAAACCTCAAAAGGAAAGGTAATTATCACCATGAAGTAAAATTACATGGTAGTTTTTCCATTGAAGAAATTCCATTTCAAAAAGGTATTAAGGAATCCATAGAATCTCCTTAAAATTGTAAGAAAGAAAATCACTAAATCTCTTAAAATATTACAAGAAATAAAGCCATAGAAGATCCTTAAAAATAGCAAGATGAATACCCAAGTTTTGTAGGTGAGTTGGAGAGGAGATGGCAATCCTCCAAGGGAGGTCCCAGGTTCAAATATCCACCCTACCAAAAAATTGAATTGGTTACCCAAAATCCAATTGATAATGTTGGTGCAGTCAGGGTTGGGCATGACTCCCAGGTAACTTTGATGGTGTAGAACCCCCTAATCATGGTCTCTCAAACCAAGGCAGCCCCGCATGGGATTTTTTGCTTAAAAAAATAACAAGATGAATAAGCCATAAAAGCTAATTAGAAAGCATTGTGAAATGTTGTAGAAGAAATAGTTGTCCTTCAAAGGATTAAAGCTTCAAACAGGCTCATAAAATAAAAGGAGTACCAGAAACTCTTAAAGTTGTATAAATAAGAATCATAATACAAATTTGTAGAAAGAATCATGTCCCAAGAGAGGAACACAATGAAGTGTATGAAAAATCATTCAAAGCACATTCAAAATAACAAAAACAATGCTACCAATTTTGAGTAAAGATAGACAAAGAACGTGTAGTAGGCTTTGCATGAAAAGAGAATATTTAACAAAGCATCTAAGTTTAGTAAATTTGTTTCCACTTGCACCAAATGACAAAAATAAGCATTGCATGAAGAAGGATAACTCGAGTGTTAAACTCATGAACATTTAAATCTAGGCAAACTGATAAAACTCTCCATTCCATCTTAACCGTTCTCCTTCAGCAAGAGGAATGAGTGAGCTGAGGTTTAGTGGGTGCGGCAGGAGTGAGGGTTTGAATTTTTTGGGCAAGAATATTAGCCAAGGCGGTAGAGGTAGAGCAGGTACAAAAGGGGTGGGTGGGAACCTCGAGCATGGATCAATCGAGGATCCATAGGAATGCGGTCAGGCTACGGAAAATTTGGAGGCGAGCATCACACGGGGGCCCGACCCTCAAAAATACCCTGATAAAAAAGATACGAAGAACAATGTGGGGCCCAAGAAGTGGTTGTCTTTTGCTAAGAATCTTAGAGGAAAAATAAAGGATATTCTCTCTCTTTCCCCCCTAGTTCCAGTAAATAATAAAATTTTAGCCTCGACAAGTTCCATGAGCCCTTTTCTTTTAATGGAAGAATTCTTCCTGGTAGGCAAGTTTCTGGGAGGTAGGCCGGACATGGAGACTATCAGGGCTTGGGCAATGGGTAAATGGTGACTGGTAGGCATCTTGGAGTTGGTAGCTCTAACTCAAGGGTTCTTCATTATCCATTTTAACAATATGGAGTATGCTAACCACATTTTAATAGGAGGTCCTTGGTTTCTAGGAAAAAGGAGCCTTTTTCTCAGATGATGGGGTGAATATTTTGACCCTAAAAAGCAAAATATTAACATTATCCCTATTTGGGTTCATCTCCCGAGTCTACCTGCCCAGTTCTTCAATAAATATTGGATACAGGGCATAGCCAGAACTATAGGGGACCTGATCTCCATTGACCATGTGACCTTGGCCAGGACAAGGATGACTCATGCACGAATCTACGTAAATGCTAATTTGAATAATAAATTTCCAAGGTTTGTGGAGCTAGTGTATGGAGAATACTATAGAAAATAGCTGGAAGAATACGAGAACAGATTGGCATTTTGTGTAGAATGTAAAAATCAAGGACATATATGCAATCAGTGCCTTAACCTAGCAATGAATAGAGAAAAGTAGAAGCAAGGAATGCTAGACAGAGGAAATTTGAGGAGTTTCCCTGGCAGAGGCAATTTAAATTAGGCAAACTATATCTACCAAAAAAAGAAAATAGAGGGTGTAGGGTCCCAAAGAAGACAAAGGAAAACAACAGGTTGTTGGCAACCAAAATACTCAGGTAAGTTCCAATCCTTTAGTTTCAAATAAATTTTCAATTCTATCCAATATGGGAGTAAGAGTATTATCAAAAGACATGGAAGCCCAGCAGCTTTAGGCTCACCTTTATGACTCTCTTGAATCCCCATCCAAATCAAGATCCTCAAACCCTAATGCTAAAATTACTGTAAACCCCGTGGGCATCACAAATCCAAACCCTAATGCACGATCTCTAGAATACACATCCAAGTTAGGATCCTTAAACCCCAATGCTGGAAATACTTCAAGCCCAGTAGGTATCCCAAATCCAAAATCTAATGTTGAAGAACTTAGGAAGAAAGTTGAGGCATTGGAAAATAAAAAATCTCATCTCCCTAACATCATCACTAGGAGCCAAGTGAATCCTACTGAGGGGTCATCCCGTAGACCAGGGGAATATAGGAAAAAATGAGAAGATTTGGATGTAGGGGTGGATATATGTGAAACTCTTCAGACTGAGGAATATGGCAGTTCGGTTTTGCAAAAAATTACCTCCCCTCAGTTTAGTCCTAAACAAACCAGGAGCACTGTGAAGTCTCCTATATATTTTGGTAGTGAAAAAAGAAGAGGGATAATATCAAATGCTGAGTATCAAAAAATTAAAACTGATAATGACATTGCCAATGGAAAAAAAAGAACCTTGTTTCAATAGGTTATTCTAGGTTCTGAAGACAACAAATTAGGAAAACCCCCTCAAGGGAGGGGAGAGGAAGAAATCCCAAACAATCTAAATGAAGTTCCTCTCATGGAATGTGAGAGGCCTCAATGGCCTGCCCAAACATAGGGAAGTCAGTGCAATAAGAAATAAAGTGAATCCAACTATTATCATGTTGCAAGAAACAAAAAATGATGAGATTCAATCAAAAAAAATAGCAAAAAAAATCTAGAATCAAGGGGAGATGGTTTGCAAATCATCCAGAGGAGCATCTGAAGGCCTTATGACTTTGTGGTATCCTCGAATAGTAGAATGCACCATTATTCAAAAATATGACAGGGTTCTTAGTGTTTTATTTAAGGAAATAAATAGCAACAGGTCGTGGATCCTTTCAAATATTTATGCCTCGACTTCAATTCAAGGGAGAGATCTACCGTGGGAGTACTTAGTCAATCTGATTGAAATCTTCCATAATGTCCCCTGGATTCTGGCTGGGGATTTTAACACTCCTCTTTACCCTTCAGACAAAATGGGTGGAAATGGACCACCTATCAAAAGCATGGATGAGTTCAATGACTTTGTGAACTCCAACATGTTGATGGATGTAAAACTTAGAGGAGCGAATTATACCTGGAGTAATCGATGGATAGGGTGTCATATCATTCAAGAAAGGCTTGATAGGTTTTTTCTATCAAAGGAGGCTACAACTTTGTTCGGTGATTCTACCCTACAAGCCCTTCCTAAAATTGCCTTTGATCATAATCCCATTTTTTTGGAGATCCCTAACTCTCTGTCCTTCAAGAAACCTTTCAGATTTCAATCTATGTGGATCAAACATTCCAGTTTTAGAGATAACTTAAGTCAGTGGTGGCAGCAGCACTGTCGGGGGTAGTGCAGCTTTTAAACTTGCTGGCAAAATAAAGTTTGTTAAGGAAAAGCTTCGAACTTGGAACAAAGAGGTCTTTGGGAACCTCTTTGAAAATAAAAAATAGGTCATTGAAAGTTTGAATATAATTGATCAGAGGATCCAACATGGTGATGCTGATAAAACTACTAGGCAGGAGGAACGAACAAAACTAGCAGAGTTTCATAACATTTTGGCCTGTGAGAAAATCTATTGGAGGCAAAAATCAAGGGCTATTTGGTTGAAATATGGAGATTCAAATTCCAAGTTTTTTCATGTCACCACACTTAGAAACAGAAGCAATAACAAGATAAAAATTTTAAAAAAGCAGATGGTTCTATTACTCAAGACTTAACAAAAATCAAAAAGGAGGTAGTAACTTATTTCAATTCTATCCTTGGTCAAGAATCGCAGTGCAATGAGGAGGCCAAAGATATTCTCTTGCAATCCATTCTTAGCATAATAAATGAGGATATAAACCTTAAGCTTATAACTCCCTTTTCTTATGAGGAAATTAAGGAAGCCTTGTTTAGCATGGAGCCAAACAAAGCCCCAGGACCCGACGGCTTTCCCCCTAGTTTCTATCAAGATTTTTGGGACATCGTAAGTGAGGATGTAATTTTTGCTATCAAAGAATTCCAAGCAAGCAATCATATCCCAAAACGTATCAACTCTACTTTTATTTTTCTAATTCCCAAGAAGAAAACCCCTGAATCTATGGCTGAGTTCAGGCCAATCAGTCTGTGCAATGTTTCTTACAAGATCCTAACTAAAGCCATTACAAATAGAATGAGAGATATTATGCCCCGCATCATAGATCCATGCTAGGGAAGCTCTATCCAGGGTAGGTCAATCTTGGATGGAGTTATCACAGTTCATGAAGCTCTGCACTCTGCTCATAAGACTAACAGGTCTATTTTTGCCCTTAATCTTGATATGAACAAAGCATTTGACAGGCTAAATTGAGACTTTCTGATTGTTGTCCTCCTTAAGTTTGGTTTTGACCACCAATGGGTTAATTTGATCAAAGAATGTATTTCTAAAGCATGGTTCTCGATTCTATTTAATGGAACAACTGCTGGTTACTTTCAAAGTCGTAGAGGAATTCGACAGGGGGACCCTATCAGCCCCATGTTATTCATCATTGTGGCAAAATCTTTAGGCAAAACCATTAAAAATGCTTGCAGTTCAATGCTAATATCGGGAATCAAGGCAACATCTCTCACTAGGGTTGTTTCTCACCAACAATTCGTCGATGATACCCTTATATTGACTAAGGCATTAGTGGTTGAGGCCAAAATAATTAAATACATCCTGCAACTCTACGATGACACTGCTGGTCAAAAAGTTAATTTTAGTAAAAGCACGCTATATTTCTTGAACACCCCCATTCAGAGCTAAGGAAGGATTGCAAAAATTTTAGGGTGTGATATAGCAAACCTCCCCACTTCGTATCTTGGTCTCCTTCTTTTCATTGGTTCTCCGAGAGAGTCAATGTGGGACAAGGTTATTGAAAGAATTCAAAAAAAAACTTGCTGGATGGAAAGGTCATATTCTATCTCAAGAAATAAAGTTGACCCTCACTAATGCCTCTGTTCAGAGCATTCCAGTCTATTTCCTCTCCATTTTCAAAGCCCCTGTGAAGGTTTTCCAGAAATTTGATAAACTCCAAAAAGAATTTTTATGGACTAGATCAGAGGAGAAAAAAAGGATACACCTTGTAGGATGGACCAAAGTGTGCAGACCTAGGGAAAATGGGGGCTTAGGTCTGAGGATAATTGCTCATATAAATTTAGCTTTACTAGCTAAGCAGGCGTGGCGTCTCATTTTTGGTGAAGAAAATGAATGGACAGTTATCATCAAATGAAAGTATCTTCAAAATATGGAATTTCTAAGTGACTCAGTTCCAATCAGAGGTTCTACTTTTTGGAAAGCAATTCTTAATTGTAAGGAAATCATCAAAAAAGGTTTAATATGGGTTTTAGGTAATGGTGAGAGGATAAATTTCTAGAATGACAGGTGGGCTAAGGACGAACCATTGACACAATATCCTAACTTAGCCCGAATTAGAGATATCATAGAAGAATTCATTGGTAAAAAATTCTCCGATTATATGGTTGAGGACAGAGGTAGAATGAAGTGGAAACAAATAAGAATTCAGGGATTTCAAGCGGAATCAAATGATCTTTGTAACATTCTCGGGAAACAGTTTATCCCCATGAGACCCAAGGAAGATCAAGTGACCTGGGCTCCTACGAAAAATGGGTAGTTCACTGTTAAATTAGCTTACAAGCTTCTGCTTGATGACGAGGATTTTGTCCTCCAAAAGGACTTAGTTTGGATAAAAAAATTAATTCCAAAAATTGCAATATTTTCATGGTTGGTTATCCAAGGAAGAATTCTAACCATTGATAATATGATGCATAAAGGTATTTTTATCACTAATCGTTGTTATCTGTGCAGGGCTAATTGGGAGACCATTTATCACATTTTCCTTTAGTGCCCTTTTTCCTTGATTGTCCTAAGTGGGGTTTTTCAAGCATTCAATATTTCATGGGTTAAACCAGCCATCATACTTGATTTGTTCATCCAGTGGCCTTGCCCCTTTTCAAGCCAAAGACTTAGATACATGTGGAAAATTTGTCTCAATCACTATCTTTGAAAGGTGTGGTTAGAAAGGAACCATAGAGTCTTTAATGAGTCTATCCATGATCATCAAACTATCATTGCTAGGATCCTATCCTTTGCCAATGAGAATGTGAACCTTATCCTTTTTGATAGTTGTAAACCTTATCTATAGGAGACCACGATTGCTCAATATTTAAGCTTAACCTTGTTAGATGAGTTTTTACCTAGGGTAGTCAACCCCAGAGCCAATGTTAAGTGGTCTCCACCTCCTACAGGTTGGTTTAAGCTTAATTTTGATGGAGCAGCTAAGGACAATCCTGGTAGAGCAGGCGTTGATGGCATTGTGCGAGATCATAATAGGAATATGATGCTTGCATTTTTTGAATATTTGGGAACAAGGACGAACAACAAAGCTAAAGCTAGAGCTATGTGGAAAGGCCTTCAAATGACTCAAGATTTAGAAGGCAATTTGATCGTAGAAGGAGACTTTATGCATGTTATAAATCCCCTCAATAATTATAAAACACCTCCTTGGAGGATTAAAACAATTGTTGAAGAGGCTAGGATCCTTTTCCAGGGAATACAGGACAGAAAAGCCCAACATGTCTTTCGGGAAGCTAACAAAATTGCTGATAAGCTGGCCAATTTGGGTGTCGATGGTGACAAACTTTTCAAATGGGAACATAGTGTCCCGAGTGAAGTAGAGGAGCTTATTCAACAAGAATGCCAAGAATGATAGTCGAATTTACCAATAAGGAAGGCACTGTAAGTTCGAAGGCTAGGAGTATTCTCGTCTCTTTTTTGAATTGGACTCACAATAAAAATTATCTAAGCTATCAGTCTTCATGGATACTGCTTGGAAATACCACAAAGACTAATGGGGATAGTCACATGTCAGATAACATGGCTCCTAGTCATCTTAGTAATTTGAGGTTGGTTGATAATCACAGGGAAGGAAAGAAATGGCAATATAATACTTTGAACCAAAGCCACGTGGACCACCAGATAGCCACCGCCATAAATCTAGCCAGGAGGTTCACTTCTCCAAGGCTGATTGGCAAAGATAGTATGTGGTACCAAAGCATGTCATATACGAAAGAAATCGATTACCAAAGAATTATTACGAGTAACTGTCAATACAGAGCTTGTGGAAGTTTTTTTCAGTACTCTTCTATGTGTGTTTGTAGCTTTTTGTTTCTCCATTGTCTCAAGGAAGGGATCCGTGTCTATTTCTTTTTTATAATTATGATGCATGTGTGTTTTCTCGGGGTATACCCAAAATGTTGTATGGGAAGTTTCTTTTTGATAATAGGCTATGTGTTTTACTGGATGTAATGGCTTTGGTGGCATGTAGATTTTACATATATAGGATCCTTAGTAAGGATATGTTCATCAACAGCCCTAGGCTGATTTTTGTAAAAGGTTTTGGGTCAACCTGTAAAACCTGGTATTAATGCTATAGTATCTTATCTACCAAAAAAAAATGAACATTTAAATCGTAAAGTGAAAACATCCCATAAGGAGTTTAAAAATAGGAATCATTCAAAATAGTCTATTGACAGAGCTCTCGTGTTTTCAATGGAATGAATAGCTCCAAAAGCCAAAGAGTTATATAGAAAAGAAGCACTTAATATAAATCAAGAAGCAAATGGAAGGATAAGAGCATGTGATAAAACATTCAAAGCATAAAATCAATCCAATAAAAAGAAAAAAAGCACTAGGGATATTGTTAAATATGAGATTTCCCATCATCAATATTTATATATCAGGCATGAATCACCTCACAAAAACAAATTCATTTTAAGAAACTAGAGAGGCTCCAAAAAAATTGTCATCCCTACAAAGAAGATTACAAGTCAAAATAAAGAAGTGTAACTCCAAAACATCCAAATAATTGAAAGGTTACAAGGCACCTTAGAATCAATGTTGGTGAAAGCACAATGGATAATCTAGAAACTTCTAATCATGAGGAGATAAAATACAGATGTCAAAGACATTAAAATACAAAGGTTGCAAGAAGAAAAATGTAGAAGGTCCAATAGAAACATGCAGTCCCATGCATACTCAATTCTCACTTAGAGAATGTCATACTAGAAGCAAGGAAGTACTCAATTGATGCCCAAAAGAATAAATCTAAGCATAAAGATCCTAAGCACACCTAAATATGCTTATTACTATTGTTGAAAGACAAAGGTACTATTTGGTTCCCAAAATATCATGAAAATACATCAACACTAATTCACAAGAAATTAGAGAATTGCATAAGTGAGTCAAACATACTCGAAATCACATAGTTAAATGTGAAAAATATTGCTCAAACACGAATATGAAGTAAACATGTAGATAGCACCAAGGTATGACATAGATTAAAAAACCAATATAGGCATGATAAATCATAAGGCAAAAAAAGGAAGTATTCCACATTGGTGGTGAAAATATAGTTAGAAGGTATTAAAAATTATCTCTCCCATTACACAATTGTAAGCAAAAATAAGGGCTTGTAAAATTTTGAATAAATCAAGAATATTTTGAAGAATGTTCTTTAAAATATTAAAGTAGAAGAAAAAAACTCCTTCATAATTATTTTGCATGATGAGACATCAAAAGTTTTACAATTTGAGGCAACTATCAAGACACGAATATAGGCATATATATACTTATCGAAAAGAATTGTTTTAGGTGGATTTAGTGAAAGAAGAATATTTAAATTTTATAAATTTTTACTATGGCTAGTGGAGCACTGAAGTTCTTATTTCCAAATTTCAAATTGTTGAGGGAAAATAATTATGTTTCCTAGAAAACTAAACTTAAAATATAGCTTGAGTTTGAGGAACTATGGAAAGTGGTATATGGGACCATTACTTGTCATCCTATAGAAGGAGAAAATCGAATAAAGTTTGACAAGCTAGATAGAAAGGCATGATTAATCATAATATTTGTAGTAGATGAAATCAAAACATACATTTGGGATTCAACTATGGCCAAAGATGCATGGAAGAAGTCAAAGACAATCTTTGAAGCAAATAATGAAAATCATATTCTCTTCCTCTAGAGCTAGATCCATTATTTGAAGATGAAAAGTGGAGAAAAACTAGAATCATTCATGAGGAGAATAGCTAAGTTACGAGCATCATTGCAAGTGCTAGGAGAAAAGGTAACTAATAAAACTATAGTTCCAATTATTTTGAGATCTCACCCATCAAAGTACAATGTTTTTATGGAAACAATAAATATCATTAAACAAACACAAAACTTTGAAAGTTAATAAATCTACTTTAGAAAGTAGAGGCCTCACATATAGTAGATGAAGAATAATGATTACTTCTTACAACTCAAAGAGGAAATCAACCATTCAGAAGAGGCATGAGACCTCCATAATGCTTCTAACAGAGAAATATTTTTCAAAGATATTAGAACCAAAGAAATGATTCTCAAAAGAATACTTTCCACATGCAAAATACATGTGAACATTGTGGTAGAAATGATCACACCATGAGGGAATGTTGGCATAATTCATTAAAAAATAGATCTCCTTCATGAGAGATAAACTATTATAAAGACAAATCATCTTTAGAATAGCAAAATCAAAATTGGAGAAAGAGACATCAAATCAATATAGCCAAGGAAAATCAAGTTAAAGAAGAATTAAAATTACAACAACAACAACAACAACAAGATGTATTTTTTGCACAAGTAATGCTAATATAGCACAGCAGTATTTGGTATGACTCCAAAGCAGGTCATGAAACTTGGATCCATTCAAATTATCCAAATAATTGTACAAGGAAAATTCCATTAGTTCATCACTTCAACCCAAGGAACCAATAGAAGGAAAAACTTCTACAAAGGTAACCATGACAAGCGCAAGCCATGTGATACCTCTAAGGCAATAGTTCATTACATTTGCAATGAATATGGTACATTCAAAGTTAATTCCTTTCCAACTCATTTTTCCAAGTACAAAGAAAAATATTTATAGGATGAATGGTGCAATGGATTAAAATCCAGCATATTGTTGTATTAAAAATGAGGTAATATATACAACCATAGATGGAGTATCATGAGATAACCATAACAAAAAATATAACAAAAAATCCTAATTTATAACTTTAGTTAACTAAGCCTAACAAACAAGCTAACTAAGATTATCTCAATCTTAACAAACTAGCTAAGATTAGGACTAATGAAACTACCCACTAAGGAAGCTTGATAACAATATGCCAACTAAAGGCAAAATAGAAGTTCATGCATAACAATAAAATAATTTATGCAAACCTAAGAATAATAAAATAGACCTAGGACTAAACTAATCCTAGAACTAACACATGATGTCCTCATCATACCTCCCAAAATATAAGCATTGGATTCCAATGCATTTACAATAGAATTAGGAGGTGATTCACCAAACATATACCAAATATAGGAGAAAGCAAAATTTGATATGCCACACCATTGAAATATTGGAGAACACCTGCTCACAACTCTATTTCCAATCTATGAATAAAATTGATGAGGATGAAAGACCTACTGTCGATACTGTGAAATTTACTACAAAATAGGAACCTATCTAACTGAAGTAGGCAATGAAGAGAGTCTCTCAATACCAAGAAGTGGCATAGCAGGTGGAGCAATAAGAAGAGAAGCAAGAGCAATAGATGGTAGAATATATGGAGAATGAGGGATAATCTCCTTGCAAGGTAATGGTGGTGTAGCTAGAGCTAGGGTGTTCTCGGGCCTACTAAATATTAAAGTAATCTTTTGTAATTGATTAGAGTGAAGTAATAGTGTGGTATTTCGAAGACCGTGAATAAGAAATATTTTATTCATGTGATGCAAAGTATATGTATTGTTATATGCATCATATTGATCCCTCTTATCATATTGATAGGGCTTGCCAAGAATTAAACCACAATAGTCCATCTGAGTCACATCACAAGTGACTTGATTCACAAAGTGAGGGCCAAAAGCAAAGGACACCATGCAAGTTTCTATGATGCAGGAGGTGAAAAATTATCCTTCCATCCAAGTGAGCATAGATGTGGATGTGGTACCATAGGGATTGACAACCTATTAATGATAAATTTTACAATCAAGTTCTTTTGTGATATGTTGTCAATAATACAATTCATAAAAAAACAGTGTTAGGTGGGCTTTAGTGACAAACAAATTGTCATGACCACCTTCATATAGATTTTTATGCATGTGTAGCATTATTCAATTTACCCTTCAAATAATCATACTCTCTTTCATCTCCTATTATCTCAATGGAGCCATCTTGTGGTTCCTCCTTTTGATATTTTACAATGAGGTTCTTCCTCTTCCTAAAACACTCAAATTCCACATGTCCTCTTCTTTTACAATGATTACAAAATTTATTGTTATTAAAATAAGAAGGAGAAGAGGAAGAGGAAGAAGAATAATAAGAGAAGGAAGAATGTGTCTTGTCCTTAGATGGTTGTAGTTGATTCGGAGGTCTAGAAGCTCCTTTTTATCGAGCCACAAGCTTCTCTTCTGTAAACTATGCATGATTGAAAATTGGATTCAAAGTAGCCAAGGGAGTACATTTCAACTACTGATACAAAGGTTCAATGATTCCAGTAGTAAATTTGATGATGAAGGAGCTATGAGATCTTTCACACAAAGCAAAATTCTTAACCTATTGAATTTGAAGACATAATCCTAAACATATATATTATGAGTTTGTCTTAACCTGTACCAGTCAAAATTTGGATATTGTTTATAATTTGAAGGTTAAAATGTATCCTTCAAGGCTTGGATCAAACCATCCCAAGTGGTGATGGGATTTTGACCCTCTTGTGTTTCCATAATCACAAGTTTGGATAACCTTGATAATTTGAGTTTTGCAAAAGATACCCATTCCTCAACAGGAATTGTTGTGTAGAATAACCAAGTCTCCATATCCATTATCCAACTTCCTAGGACATTAGGATATCTAGACTCATCATAAATTTTTACATCACTTTTGTTTTGCCCTAAGATCATTAGTATAGATCTTTACATCAGGGGCACTTTGGATTTTGATATCCTAGACCTTATTAGCTAATAGACCAATTATATGGCTAAAGTGGCCATTTGGTTTGCAAAATTAGAAGTTATTTGGGATGGGTTATAATCCTGGTGGACTAAAACAAATGGACACTTAAGGACCAAAAAGAGGTTTTACAACTTGTCATTTTACAAATGCTTAGAAAAATTACCTAGTCACAAAGAATTTAGTGAGTAGTTAAAATAAAAGCACAAGTTGAATGCTTCATTATAGGAAGAAAAATGCAACCCCTATAAATAATTATCTAAGGTTAGAAGATCTAAAAACAATATTCAAATTTCCACCTTAGTGTGGAAAAATTAAAAAAAAAAGTATGACCCTTATAAGGCCACCTGCATGTGTGGTTAAACCTGGTTTTGGCTCCATAAATGAGATGGTTTTCTCTCACCACCATGTAGCCTCCTAATATGTTCTACCAACAAGGGTTCGAGCCATGTTGAATACTATATCGGCCCTCACGACTACCCATCTGCTATGGTTGCCCATCACATGATAGTCATCTCTAATTTTGTAAACACCTTTGAAATTGCAATATTTGCCACACATCCTCATCAGCAAACATGTGCCACCCCTTTCGACGCTTCGTCCATATTTTGGAATAAGTTGGAAAAATATCCCACATGTATTGGATAAAAGGTATTTTAGCATTTTAAATTCATGCTTGGGAGCTAAATTAATTGTCAATGTACATTGGGTGGGTCTTAGCTCATCTTAGGAGGTTTTTGGGTACTTTCACATACATGCCATATGTCATCTTTCTCACCTATAACCACCATGTTTTCAAACCATCCAAGGTTTTGCTTGATAGTTTCAATCACTTTATTTTGTATGCTCTTGTAATCCCACATGCATAGGGGTGAGCATACTAATGCCCTTTTATTTCATTTCCTTTGGTGATATTTCTGTGAAACAAAACTTTTAAAAAAACAAATTCTTGTACTTTTAAACATTATAATATTTCATAGAATATTCTCAAAATATTCCACTTGGAGGGAATATGCTACAAATCCTGCTTGGAGGAAAATTAATCCCCTTTTCTTTTTGCCCTATGAGACCTGTTTTTCTTGCTTTTCGAGACACTATTATTTCCCGAGCATAGGCTTGCTTATACTCATAAAAAAATATCTTTTCGATTCGGTTCTATTAGAACCCTTATTTTGTAGTACCTTGAACTATGGTGATCTAAATTTTGGGTTGTCCAAACCTACTTTCAAAAACAAATTGTTGTAATATGGAGTGCATTCTCAGTTAAACTCGACACTCCTAAATCCACTTTCATCCTTGGAGACTTTTTGAAGCAAAATTTATTCACAACCATGGCTCTCTTGAGATTCTATCATGATTTTGGATGCTCCCACAATAGGAGGTATTGTTTTTCAATCATGGAAATCCTTTGGATACTCTAGTTTTAGAGTTGTCATTATCTCTTCCTTCATAAGACCACATCCCTTTTTGTGTGATAATGGATATAACATGGGTACTTCTTTCATCAGAGTTGTATTTGCCTCTAGTGGCTTGTCTCTCAATGGATTTTTCATCTTGGCTCATGTCTACACCAACAAAACTTTCAACACTCCTTTAGGAAGCACCATATCAAGCATAGTTTCTTCATTAGTTTTTGCTTCAGCTTCTTGGCTATTTTAGCTCCTAGATTATCTAAAGCCCTTGAGGATTTACTATCCTCCAAATTAGATTTGTGAAACCTTCTTGAAAATATTCAAAATTATGGATTTGTAACAAGGAGTTCAATCTTAGTGGTACCCGACACTCCATCCTATTGTTCGAATCCATGTTTATTCCAATTGGAAATTTTTATACTTCCTCAATAGGAGTTTAAGTCATCATTATGTTTTTTGAAGGCATCGCTCCAATCCATGCCTTCCAAAATTTTAGCAACCACCTTGCGAGTCACTCCCACCTTTAGCATTAGTGTATTTGTCTTGTCTTCCTACAATTACTTCAACCTCGACTTTGAGTGTGTCAGCCATGGTGAGTGTCTTGACAAGATATTCTTCATTCTTGGGGACATCCTTCACCTCATAATTCTATAGTTACTTAACTTTGACCTCGAGTATATCGGCCTTAGTAGGTACCATGATGAGGCATTGGTATTTTTTAGTCACAAGGATTATTGCCTTTATTTTATCGCAAGGATTTGTCTTTTTCTCTCTTTGTTGCCACCTTTCCTTACAATGAATGAACTCCAGTTTTAAGACGGTTGCTTGGTAGAAGGGTATGACTATTAGTTTGAGGCACATGCTTCCATTTTTAAAGCATGAATGATGTGAGGAGCATGCAACATTTTGTGGAGAAGATTGAAGAAAATTCCTACCATGGCCCTTTTGAGCATTGTTTTCTTTTGGGTACTCCATTCACAGGAGTTGTAGTGATTCCACTAAGGTGATTGTATGCAAAGCCTTTTAGAGGGTCTCTATCTTCTTCATCAGTTTGAGGATTGCATTTTGGGCACTTGCACATTCCCATATTCTTTCCCCCTTTATTTTACAAGCATTGGAGTCTAGTGCTTTTGTGGTGGGGAGGAATGATAAGGATGGGCATAGGATTTTAATTAGTTTTAGTTTACTATGTAAAGCATACAAAATAAGAAGCTTCTAATAATAATATTATTTTAGCTAAGTTGTTATCTATTAGGTAGGAATATCTACTAACAATAGCTATAGTTAGCTATTTGTTATCTTCCAGGGTGTAATCTCCCAAATTGGCTTTACGTTATGATTTGGAGATCATTTGTATTTCTATAAAGTGCTTTGATAATGAATAAAATTTTAGCTAGGATTTTCCCATATTAAATGGCCTATTACAAAGAAATATTTGAAGAAGCATGAGATAGCTTGAAAATTAAATTATGTTGAAGAATATTATCTATCTTTACAATTGGAACATCACATGCAAGACAAAATTTGGGAGCCAATCAATGCAATAAGTGACACTAGATGCATGGTAGAACATGCTTCACTTGAATACATTGAAGAAACACACAATTCATGCAATTGAATTCTATCATCATAAAATGAGTATTTGGTAATGTTTTTATAGTGTATGATCAGTGGAACCTGGCACTCCTAGTATCAAAGTAGAAAGTCTATATAAAGAGGGGAATTTCTCTCTCAAAATTCCAACATCGTTTGTAAGGAACCTACTATTGAAATAAAGCTCACACACACAAAATACTGAAATATAACTAAAATACATGCAATAACAAAATAATACTATGCAAAAAGTAATTGTAGAATTGAAATAATCTCACAAATAACTCAAAATCGCAGGCCTCTTCGAGGGGGCAACCTCCTTCAATATTTTATTAACTTGCAAAAAGATACATTGATACATGGCTTCATGTATTTTAAAGAGAAAATTGCATGTAATCCTACCTAAAGGCTCGATATTTGGCTTATATGCAAAATGCCACTCGAGCTAGAATCTTCTACCAAACATCGGTTACAATATTGATAACGATTACATGCGATGGCACCACTTGGCTTGGTGTCTTACTTACCACATACATTACAAAATAACATTATAATTAAAATACCCCCACGTTGGAAGTGGGTCATTACATGATAATGAGAATTACAAAATAACGTTAGGATGGGATCCTAACATGTCCTTCCCCTTCAAAAATCTTTGTCCTAAAATCTACAGGTGAGGAAACTAGTTTTGGAGTTGATGGAGAGACTCCCATGTAGCATCTTCTAGCTGGATTCCATGCCATTGAACAAGGACTTCAATAATGGTGCGATTATGAAGAGTGTGAGTGTGATGGTTCAACAACTATTCGGGTTCAAGCAAGATAGAACTTTCTTCATCTAACTTCGAGAGTGCAAATTGAACCTGTACCTGATTGCCCACCACCTTTTTGAGAGAGGAAACATGAAAAATGGGATGGAGCTTGGATGTAGGTGGAAGGGCCAATTTGTAGGTTGTGGCACCAATCCGTTGTAACAATTGGTAGGGCCCATAGTATTTTGCAGTAAGTTTCTGGTATCGATGAAGCTGGAGGGACAACTGTTTATACAATTGCAAGCAAAATAAAACCATAGCACCCACATCAAAACTATGCTCGCAACAGTGTTGGTCAGCCTGTTGGTGTATCTAGTTTTGGGTTGCATCCAAATTCATCTTCAATTGACGGAGGACATCATCATGCTGACTGAGAGTAGTGTTGACCGCCTGGACCTTGGAGCTACCTGAAATGTAGGAGGAAGGTGTGGGTGGAGGGCACCCATAAACTGCCTCAAAATGAGTAACCTTGGTTGTTGTGTGATAGGAAGTGTTGTACCATCGCTTGGCCAAAGGAAGCCATTTCACCCAATTTATAGGATGATCAGAGGTAAAGCAACGAAGGTAGGTTTCCAAACATTTTTTGACAATCTCTGTATGGCCATCTATTTGTGGATGATAAGCTAAACTCATTTTGAGCTGAGTTCCTTGCAACTTAAACAAATCTTTCCAGAAGTTACTAGTGAAGTTTGTGTCACGATCGAACACGATGGAGGAGGGCATACCATGAAGGCAAAATATAGAATCAAGGAAAATTTGGGCAACGGTGGATGATGTGTAAGGATGGGATAGGGAACAAAAGTGAGCATATCTCAAAATATGATTCACTACCACGAAGATAACATATTTTCCTCCAGACTTAGGTAATCCTTCAATAAAATCCATAGAAATATATGTCCAAACCTGGTAAGGAATGGGCAAGGTTTGAAGAGTGCTTGGAGAGCGCACCATTTCACCTTTCATCCGTTGACAGGTATCGCAAGCTGCCATAAAATCCTAAATTTTATTTTTCATACCCTTCCAAAAAAAAGTGTGCTTAAGTCATTCATATGTTTTGAGAAATCTCGAATGGTCGGCAGATGGGGCAGCATGCAGTTCTATCATGAAAAGTTCCCACAGTGGGTATTTGTGGGGAACAACAAGGCGTTGGTTGGAACGCAAATCTTGACCATGCCAAGTGTAGCCTGGACATGAAGTAGGCTCAATGTGTAGGGAAGCAACCAAAGTCTACAATTCAAAATCCTGAAGTACCTCTTAGCGTAAGGAATCGATCCATTGGGGAACCGATGATGAGATGGCACACAACGTACTAAGAGCCTCAAATTGGTGAGAGAGCATCGGTCACAATATTCTCCTTGCCCTTCTTATAGGTGATATCATAATCATAGTCCATGAGTTTAGAGACCCATTTTTGTTGTTCAAGGGTGGCAACTCATTGCTCCAAAAAGTATTTGACTCTGATGATCTATTTTAATGGAGAAATGATGCTCTATGAGACACGATCACCAATGAGTTACTGCAAGTAGAATTTCCATCATCTCCTTAGCATAAGTGGATTTTCCCAAATTACGGCTAGAGAGAGCTTTACTAGTGAAGGCCAAGGGTCTCCCTTCTTACATCAACACTGCACCAATACGACGACCTGAAGCGTCGCTTTCAATGACAAAAAATTTTAAGAAATTTGGCATGGCCAAAACAGGCATCGTGGTCATAGCATGCTTCAATTCTAGGAAGGCTTATTCAGCGGGTCCCATCCAAGTAAAAGAATCCTTATTTAACATAGAAGTGAGGGGATCTGCAATTTTACCATAGTTACGAACAATTTATGGTAATAACCTATAAGCCCTAAAAATCCCCTAAGACCTTTAAGAGTGTGAGGTTTCAGCCATTCTTGAACCCCTTGTATCTTCTTGGGGTCAAATTTGACGCCCTCCTTAGTGACAATGTGTCCCAAATATTCCACTTCTATCAACCCAAAAGAACACTTGGAACGCTTAGTATAGAGTTGATGTTGTGCCAACAACTGGAGAGTCTGATTCACATGAATAAGATGCTCTTCCCATGAGCGACTCTACACCAGAATATCATCAAAGAATACTAGGATAAACTTTCGAAGGAATGGGCAAAAAGTGTTGTTCATGAGACTTTGGAAAGTGGAAGGGGCATTAGTCAAGCCAAATTGCATTACCAAAAATCATAGTGACCTTCATGAGTACGAAAAGTAGTCTTGGAAATATCCTCATCCTTGAGCCTGATTTGATGGTACCCCGAGCGAAGGTCGAGTTTGGAAAAATACATAGTCCCATGAAGTTCATCTAGTAATTCATCCACCATCGGAATAGGAAACTTATCCTTGATGGTGAGTTGATTAAGCTCTTAGTAATTGATACACAACTGCCACGATCTATATTTATTTGTGTACCAGTAAAATTGGAGAAGAGTAAGGATTATTGCTTGGTCAAATGATGTCGGCTTTTAATAAATCTTGTACTAACTTCTCAGTTTTTGACTTAATAGTGTGAGGGTACAAGTACGGTCTAATTTTGGGTGGTGCATTTCCAAGTACCAAAGGAATAGCATGGTCATGAGAACGGCGAGGCGGTAATTCTAATGGCTCAGCAAAAACAAAATGTTGCTTGGTCAAAATAAGTTGCAAATCTTTAGGAATAGAATCCTCCTGTGAAGGATGAGGTTGGATCACAAAAATCTGAGCTATGACACCTCAAGATGATATTTTTAACAACTTCTCCATCCGGTTGGAACTGATAATCTATGAAGGCCCTGCTTTTAAGCCATGGAGAGTGTGGGACTGTCCATTCTGTGAGAATCACATTCAAAGCTTGGCAAATTGCCATGAGATGACTCCTAATGTGCTCAACCATTGAGCTTCCAACACGATATCACATCCCCCTATTTGAAGTACAAACATATCCTATTTGAGCTCATAATCCCCAATCTTGACCTTAACATTACGACATTTACCTTTGCAAGGTAAGGTCCCACCATTTGCTACCATAACCTCAAAGGAATTACATGTATGTACGTAACAATTTTCTTTCTTGGAAATGCGAGGATCAATAAAATTGTGTGTACTACCAGAATCAATCAAGATGGTAAAACGCAAGACCTTGAAATAGCCCACAGCTTTCATGGTCTAGGGAGTAGTAATGCCAGCAAGAGCATGAACAAAAATTTTAGCTTGTGGTTCATCCTGGTTTTCTCCCTCTAGTTTGGGTGGTTCCTCTATTGATTCGGTGTCATCATCACTGTGGTCGTTGGTGCCAGGCTCATCAACATCGATGAGGAACAACTTCTTTTGGGTGCACCTATGCCCATAAGAAAACTTATCATCACAATTGTAGCACAACTCTTGGGTGTGTCATGCATCCATTTCAACAGTGATTAGATGTTTAGGTGCAGCAGTGGGTGCAACAGGTTTTTGTTCATTCTGATTTTGGAATCTAGGAGGAAAAGAGGGTTCCTGTGGAAATTTAGATAGTTACCTCTAAGCTGAAAATTTAGACTCGACCAAACAAGCCAACTGGATATCCTACATCATGGATTATGGTTTAAACATTGTGACCTCATCTTGGAGATCTTTCCTCAACCCACTAACAAAACAACTCATAAAGAACCCTTCATTCATTCCTATAGTTTTCTTGGCCAATCTCTCAAATTGTATTTGGTAATCTCGAACTGTCGAAGTTTATCTCAGCTTTATCAACTATCCTGTAAAATCATCATACACACTAGAGTAAAAGCGAGTGAGTAATTGAGACTTAAAGTCCGCCCAAGAAGGATCAAGGAGAGTTTTCTGCAACCATTGGTACCACTATAAGGCTTCAGATTCCAAATTGAAAGAAACCATTTGAACTCGATGATAAATAGGGACATCGTGGATTCTAAAGAATTGAGCAACATGACATAACCACCCATCCACATCCTTCCCATTGAACTTAGGAAAGTCTAGTTTTGGCATCTTAAAGGTAGTATCACGATCAAAGCGAAGATGACTCATATGTTCCCTTTCCTTGACCTCGATCAAAATGTGAGTGTTCAATACGATACTCAGACTTTCTTGGAATAACTTGCAATTTGGACTCAACTTCTGCAAGCTGGTCTTCTAGGAAAATTCTAGAGGTATCTTGTTCAGTTCTTGAAAGTTTGAAATTCTGCCATCAAGGTGTCACTTGTGGTTTTCAAGCTTGTAACAACTCTCATTAGGTTATCCAGCATTGTAGAAGTGCTTTGCTCTACCTCTTTTTGATATCCGTGAGTTCCACTTGTCATTTGGATAGCCTTGAACCTTTTTTACTTAATTACTAAAATTAGAAGTGTGGTTGTATGAGTTACTATTTTTAGTAAGGAGTCCAAAAAAATCCTTGGGTGTTGTATATCAAGATGATCAACTTGAAAAGACAGTCACAATAAGCTATATCCCACCACACAATTTTTTGGGTACCCCAAACTCAGATTTTTTATTTGTGGAATATTTGACCAAGAGGGGCTAATGGAAAATGACAAATTTGAGGAATTTCAAGAAAAAAAAAGAGTTAAGACTCAAAATTTCTGTGAGAGGTGCAGAATGGGCTAACTAAGTTAACAAAACAAATTTGAAGATTTTTGGAGTTATCTAGGGCCTTTTATGAAATTTTTGGTGTTATTTTTTCCTATTTCTAGTTAAAAAAATTACTCAAAATAGAGTAATGATAAAACCACTACAACTTCTTTGTTATAGCTCCGATTTGCACGATTTTTTATTTTTTGGGTGCAGAATCAAAAAGCAGCAAAATACTCTCTTTTTTTAAGTCTACTGGTGCAGTTGGTTTTTTATTTGGATCTATAGTTCACAAGTTGGGTATTGGATCAATTGTCTATGATTTGTTCATTCTATCAACTGACCACCTTGTCACTATCCTATCACCTGTACCGCAATTATTGACACTGATGATTCTGGTTTTGGCCCTGACCACATTTTTTTTACTATTATAGTTGATTGTTACTGTTACTATTACTGTTACTGACCCGACTATTACTGTCACTGATCTGACTGTGACTGTCACTGACCCGACTATTATTGCCACTGACCTGACTGTTACTGTCACTAACATGACTGGTACTAGCACTGACCCAAATGTTACTGCCACTTATCTGGATGGTACTCGAATATTTCATACTATTATAGACACTTGTAAACTCTATCCTAATTGTCGGTGCATGCAAAGTATGTTCTTATGTGATAAGGAAGTCTTTCTCCGTATGCTAACTTTTTGGGATCGTGAATGCAGGTTCAATAGAACAGGAAGATGTGAGTTTTTGCAGGTTGAAGTTTTAACATAACCAGGGTATGTTAGGTAGAGGAATATGTAACACCCATAGGCCCTTTATTATACCGTAGTGACGAACAATAGTGCTCGGACCAATATTTCAGGCCACTACCCAAGGAGGATTCCACATATACCCTTGAGCACACTATCTGCATCTCTGACAATACGGGAGGGTAATCATTCGAGATGTTGTGTCTCGTGGACTATGGATGATATAAGTCCAAAAAGCTTCCTACTGGATAAAATTTTGTTCAACCTAAAATGGTCTCACGATACACTTGAAGATGCGTGGAAGCTCGATTCTGTGCACGAGTGTTGTCTGAGGCCTGGGTATTGGAGCTTGATCGCCCCTTACTTCACTATATGATTTATGGGTTATCTAGCTTAGCCAATAATGACAACTCCTTCACGATATTTTAAAACCCCCGGCACAAGGTTTCTAGCCTACTCAACTACGAAAAAAATAGACTATATTTTTTTGGTTTTTGTAGATTTTTTTGGCTTTTGAATAAATAAAAACAGAATGAAAAAACACAAGAAAATTATACGTAACAAGTAGAAATTACTGAGCAAGAATTGTCGCAGTCGCAACAGAACTCGGCACTAAAAAGCACTCTGATACCACTTGTAAGGAACCTACTATTGAAATAAAGCTCACACACAAAATACTGAAATATAACTGAAATACATGCAATAACAGAATAATATTATGCAGAAAGTAATTGTAGAATTGAAATAATCTCACAAATAATTCAGAATCGCAGGCCTCTTCGAGGGGCCAATCTCCTTCAATATTTCATTAATTTGCAAAAAGATACATTCATACATGGCTTCATGCCTTTTAAAGAGAAAGTTGCATGCAATCCTACCTAAAGGCTCAAGAGTTGGCTTACATGCAAAATGCCACTCGAGCTAGAATCTTCTACCAAACATCGGTTACAATCTTGATAACGGTTACATGTGATGGCACCACCTGGTTATGTGCCTTACTTACCACATACATTACAAAATAACATTATAATTAAAATCCCCCCACGTTGGAAGTGGGTCATTACATGATAATGAGAATTACAAAATAACGTTAGGATGGGATCCTAACATCATTCTAGATATTATTCTTTGCTTATAAACTAAAAATAGAGCTTCAACTATGATATAATAAGGGGGAAATGTTAGGAATTATTACATCATAGTCCATGTGAAGTGGAAAGTTGTATAACTACCCCTCACAAGGCATATGCATGTAGTATAGGACAGAGGTAATTGTAAGTTTGTTTGATCGTTTGTTTTTCCAAAAATAGGAAATTTATGTACTTAAATACCCATTATTGCATAACTCAAATCATCAATGCATAAGTTCTAACATTTATCAACACCTACATAACTTGCTTCCAAGAATATGTCTTATCAACCATGGTTTATTCCATTTTTGCTTAGTCATCTTTCTTATCCTTCTTCCCATTCTTGTATCTATTCTACTCAATTTAGGTGTTCTTTTTACTTTATTGTGCTTTAGTCATGGACAAAGTATGCTTAATTTTGTTTTCTACTTTAATCATATTTGGACTAGCCTTTATTTTTTTGTTAGGATAGTAATTATCGTCATCATGTTCAAGTCTACACCATCTACAAATCAATCATTAGCTATTTTTACTTGCATTATTTGGGAACTCCCTCCCTTGTAAAGTTCTCCATCCTTTGCACTTAAAATACTAAATATTTCATCTTCCATTTGCAACATACTAGATTTGACCACATCCTCTCCTTGGTTATAATTCTAATTTTGTCTATTACCATGTCAAGAATTTTGCAACCCATCGCTAGTGGTCCTTTCTTTTGAGGTCTTGGAAGTATTTTCCATTTATACTTCTGTCACAAAAACTATTGATTATGCTTCATATCAAATTTACATTCTTTCATTGAAATTCCTTTCACATCAAAAATATTATAAAATACCTCTTTAGACACATGTTATTAATGTGTTTTTCCATGTAACACTCTTTGCACTAGACTTGCATCGTTTCTTGGTTTCTTCCTTACTCGTTGAATGTGCATATCATTTATTTTTAGAGTGTTGATAGATGTTCCCCTCCACATTACTATTGACTTCATCAATGATTACTAATGCTTATACAATCCTAATCATTAGATGATGCCCTACTTAGATGTCTAGATTCATTTCCTTATAAAGGGCCTTAATCTAACATCAAAAGGATTACTTTAATCTCCTTCTTATACTTCCTCCACTTAAAACAAAAGTCTCTCAATAGATCATTATTTTAAACCATTTTCAAACTCCTTATCCAATCTCCTCCAACCCTCTATTATAGGATTAGGAAACTATGCTTTATTCCACTTTGTGTTATAAATTTCAACTAAGATTTCATTATCAATCTATAGTGGACTAAAGATTTTAAAGGCTTCTCATAACTCCCATATTTGGTACTTTTCCTTTTGCAAATAACATGTAATAGTTAACTGCAAGTCCATGCAATGTTGTATTAAATCCATATCTTGTGCATTATTGTGTATAGTACACTATAATTGCTCTCTTGCTAGCCTTTAGTTATATGTATAAATGAATAAATAATTCATACTACTAATTATAGTTGAACAATACTGGCAACATTCTCTTGTAGTTCTCTCAATATCATGGTCTTGATTTTTGTTTGAGATTATCATAATCTTTAATCGAATCAAATTTTATTGATATGCAATCTTGTCCTTGTTAGATAAGAAGTCTTAAAATTTGCCTTCACCACATTCTTTGTCAACATTAATGAAGTGCATTCTTTGTCAATATCAATGAAAATTTATGTTAATTCAATATCTTATCTCATAATTTCCTTTTTCTTGAGTGGGTCAAATACTTTCTTGTTTAAACTTTAAAATATGTGCACTATATGTACATCTTTGCTCTTGCTAGTGGGGATAGAGGTGTCTACATAGACTCTCTTGATCTTTAATTTCTTTAAATGTAACCTTAAATAGACCCTTTTGAATACTTAAAGTACTTCATGACTTAATTTCATTTGTAGTAAAAACTAGTCATTAGTCACTTGCAAAAACCTCTATTTTGGCATCAAAACTACTCTTCTATGCACAAAAAAATACTCATATATATGAAAATAAAATTATGGACAGTATATGAATTCATTGATGCAATGATAATGATAATTCTATTTAGGACATGAGAGACATTCTAAGAAATATTTAAGGCTATTATGGTTGGTCTTTAATGAAGCAACACCCTAACAAATAAGGTCGTCATTTCTCTACAACATGTGAAACAACTAATATTTCCTTCTCATAAGTGGATCATTCCAAATTCTTGCCAGAGAGTTGCTTACTTTCAAAAGTCAATGAGTGTTCATCTTACATCAAAACAACTCCAATACTTGTACCTAAAGCATCACACTCAATGACAAAGCATTTGCTCAAATCAAGGGTGGCCAAAACAGATTTGGTATACATAAGCTCTTTTAGGGTCTAGAAGGCTTGGGAAGCTACTTCAAACCAAACAAAGGCATCCTTGTTAGTGAGAGCAATGAGAGAAGCAATCGTCATAGTTGCAGACAAGTTTCCTATAGTAGCCTATGAGACCTAAAAATCCATGGACTTGTTTAAGGGACTTGGGCAAGGAAGTCGTGTGACTATAATAGGAAACATATTTAAGCACCCATAACTAGCAGAAAACATCTAGTAGCATATGGAATCGTGTGACTGCCATAGGAAACTCGAAGACTGTGACCATATGGCTGTTGTTGAAGAACATTGGTGTCCCTTCGATTTGGTTCCTATTGCATACCCAATGGGCTTAGAGACTTGTTGAGAATTATGATCAAGGAAATGCATAGTAGAGGACATTTATAGGAAGATTTGGATATAGGCTAATGTAGTCTTGATTCACTTTAAAAGATCACAATGGAATTAACCACCCTTTCTTACTTCTCAAAATAGGTACACAGACCATAATCAATAGTATCGAGAATAGTATTACCAATTGGAGGGGTAACAAGAGTGGCAAGGGAAGGGTTATTGAGAGGAGAGGAAAGAGTAGTGTTAAAAGGTATATCCATGGCGTTTAAGGAAGAAAAATGCATTCAAAACTATTGATATTTGGAGGTGTGTTTTTTTTGTTCATGCACACATCTTCGAAATGACCAATACACTGTAATTGACCATTGATTCGCAACCAACCAATAGGAGCAGCAAGTTCATTCATACACTAGGGACAATTGCAAAACCCAAAAGAATATTTTAGAACACTTCAAAAAAAGTATTGTGAGAAATACATTTTACTTCAATTAGTATGAAGAGACAATTGCAATGAGATAGGTCTTCCACTAGGGTCTTAGCACACCCAATTCTCAGAAGTATTGCTAGAAATACTCTTGTTTTGACCAACTAAGAATCACAATGGGATATGTCTCCCTTGCGGCCACACCTGATACTTTTTTTTAATTAGGTTTAGAAGGAACTAACAATGAACTCAATATTATAAAAGAAAAATACACTAAAAGATCAGCCAAAAAAAATGATTTAAAAAAAAACATGAGATATGAAATATAATTGTTCTATAAAGGTTTTGGAATAGTTTGCGTTCCCTTTTTCCGCAAGTTCACACTACAATAAAGAGCATACCACTTGTAACGAAACAACTTCACCAAGGTGCAATAGCAATTCAATAATATGCAACAACATCCACCGATAAGAATAGATTCAAGTTTAATGCTAGAAAAATTAGAAATGCAAGTAGTCAGATTCCAAATTCAAATCAATGAAAATCCTCAACCACTTAGAAAGGGCAAAAATTAGCCACTTAAAAAGAGCAAAATCTCTTAGCAACATGGAGAAGGCGAAGTCTGATATGCACAAGAGAGACACTAAGATTCAAATATAAACAACATAACGCTTCCTATTAATAGACTAAATCAACATTAAACCTAACGCTAATATTCAAGGGCTGACTACCTTAACCTAAGGCCCAAGTCAATAAAAATAAAGATAACTAACATGGCTACATTGTAGCTATTACACACATACTCCATATAAAACTTTACATTATCAAAGGGATACATATCAAAGCACAACACTTACTACAATTTATAACCTAAGACACATTAAATATTAATTCCTTCATTTGTGCATTGAGTTGATTGTATAAACCTTCAATTAACTCCAGCAGGGTGCTGTTGCTATGGATGAATGAACAATCGATTCAACTAAAAATTCTCTCACGTAATTCTTGCCCCTTTTTCTTCAAATTATCAATTATCGAAAAGTACATGTCAAAAGGCCATGCATCTTTGGTAGAATCAATTTTATCACTACAAGCTTAAAATGTGATTTTATCACTACAAGCTTAAACAAGATTATTAATTTGTTTGAGACTTTTCATGGACTCAACTACATATATTATTTGTATTTAATTAAAAAGGAATTTGTATTTAAACATGTATCGAGAACTCTCTTATCTTCCTGGCATTTTAATGCCATTTAAGATGGATTTTAACTATTTCATAATATGCATCGCTACTATCATCTTTTTTTAAATTAGACTGATAATTTCAACTTGTTTTGCAACAAATGTAGATCACCAGTTCGCACATTTGTTATCCCTGCAAAATAAATGGTTTGCAGCAGTCAAGTTTCTGCCTACAGGTTAAAACACTCGTATTTTCTAACAATGATTTGTATGACATTTTGTCTTAAGTAATTGCTGGTAAATAATGTGCTTCCAGTTGATGCATTTTGTACTGAGATGCACATTTGACTTCATATACATGCTGTACAGGCCACTGCCCCATAAATGAATTCATATAACTTACTCATCGTACTAAATCATTGAACAAGAGCAATAAAATTAAGACGGTGAAAATATAATCTCACTCTCACAAATTTAAGGGTTACAAATATGTTGCATATCATAAAACATGAGGTCAGTATGTTGGTAATCCAATGTAGAGGATCATAGTAGCCTCCACATTAAATAACAACCATGTCTTCATGACTTGCAAGTTCAGGAATTAAATGGAACCTGGAATATAATGAATGCTTGTGTTTTTAATGAATTCATTATGTTTCAAAACCCCCTTAAACAAAAGGAAATCCTTCCCTACCCTAAAATGGTTGGCCCATAATTACCTTTCTTTCTTTTCCTATGCAAGATCTGAATATCTGTTTACTGTGTTAACATCCAAATACAAAGATATTCTCTATGCATGAAAGATAACCACTACTTGAAACAATGTGCCACTTATAAAGCAGGTCACAATATCTGTTTACTGTGTTAACATCCAAATACAAAGATATTCTCTATGCATGAAAGATAACCACTACTTGAAACAATGTGCCACTTATAAAGCAGGTCACAACATGTAGAGGTTAAATGAGACATCAACAAAGGGCACTTCCCTCTATATGCCCAGGTGATCAATACATAAGAATTATCTGATCACACCTGAATTGAATACAACAATATGTCCTTTGTTTCTGTCCAGGTTGGGCTTTGCTGCTTAAAGGAGAATTGCTTATCCTCAGTACTTGTTCTGTTTCCTACAATCTTCTGAAGATATCAAATGAGGCAACTAAATTATTTTTCTGATAATTCTCTATAGTATTAACATGATATCTTTAATCGATTTCATTTGCAACAAAATACAGCTGCATTGGGAGAGTTGTTTACAAGGCTGCCAAAATGCAAAATGAAAACTCTATTGATGTCAACATCAGTGATATTCCACAAAACGTAAAATATCACATTTGTAATTGTACCCTATACAAAAAAAATCATAATTACAAGCAGTTCTTAAGAGACATTCAATGCCTATCATGGCACCAATACTCATGTAAATCCCTGATAATTCTTGCACAACTAAAGGTTATTCAGAACAATTTCTCAATCTATTTCTGAATAGATTTGTATTTATATGGCATCTGAATGTCAACTTGAGCTTTGACGAGTACTTAAACTACTCATACCACTTGAGCCTCTCATATTCGAGAGTGAACCTATTGAAGGTTTTGGCTCTGGGGATCCTGCATATACTGCACTCCTGTTGGAGGAACGTTTCTGAGACTGAACATTAGGGTTCCCTTTGTTGAGTACATCAAGTTCTAACAAAACAGCTTCTTCTTGCAGCAGTGTTAACTGTTTGTAACAACATTAAAAATCAATGACAGAATAATTACACATAAAAACAAGTCTTTATCAGATAAGAGATACAATATATACTTACCCTTAGTTTGTTCTCCTCTAGCCGATCCCTTAGTGAAGTAATGACTGGAGATAAACTGTAAAAAATTGCAGAGGACAATGATGCATTTTACGAAGATCTCATATATCAGAACGATATGCCCATGCTCAAGAAAATACTTCTTATCACAAAAATGTACACATGCTCAAGAAAATAGTTCTTCAATTTAAGTGTGCCTACATTAAACACAATTTCATTAACAGAAAATATTATTTACCAGTACTCCATAAGCTTGCACATTGACGACTGGTATTGTGACGAGTGATGGATAGCTGCTAGGGGATGAATTTTACCATCCCTGTGACACATGAAATGTAAGACCAGTGTCCAGACTTAATATATGAAGAACAGAAATGCGATAAAGTGAAGACCCTAAACAGATTTCCGTTTAACGGAGAAGTACCTACTTTGTACTCTGTGACAAAGCATGCTTGTAAGCAACTTTTTCCTCTGTAAAAAGAGTGCGCTGTAAATCAACATATGAACTTAAAGAAAAATCAAGTTTTGTGAGAGAATGGCCAGGAACAACTGTCAATGGAACCTCTTTCCTGACATATTCTGCACCACTGCATGCAATCAGAGGACAAGTGAGCTTTGAACCCCTTCTCTCGCACAACATTATAGCAAATAGCAAAATCAAGATATGCATAAATGCACAGAATCTGTTTTTTACTAGCAGTTCCTTTTGGTTAATGCAACCTTTTCTTCATCTGATCCATGTTTTTCATTTTCACAGAAAGCTCCACATATTCACAATACAGGACAAAGGATGTCATTATACAAATATATGGTTGAATTGCATGAACAGTCAGGTTTCAGCAACTATGGCAGATCAGCAAGGCCCATATTGGCACACTTCTGCTTGAAAACATCAACATCATCCAGCTTGTAGAGGACTTTTTATGTGATTTTCTTTTACAAACAGCATCTTATGTTAGGTTTCATGGCTGTCTCACCACTGTGGCAGAGTATTGCAGCCACTTAAATGTTTTGGCCACAGGTGAGTGTGATGGCAATAGTTTCATATTGATACATACCATCATAATGCCCCAAGAGGTGAGGCCCTACAAGCTTTGCATTATTCATCACATGTTAACTGGAGTGCTTCATTTTCAGATGTTCGGCTTATTCTGAAGAGTGCTTCATTTTCAGTTAAGCATTATATAGGGGAGAAGCAGGCCTCTTGAAGTAAAAACCATAAAGGATTCAATTTACAACAGAACAGATATGAATGGATGCCCCCCCTCTACCAAGTGGAAGAGGTGTATATAATATACAATTGGTATAATTTAGGGTCATAACTTCTCCTACCCACCTTTCAATAATTAACATCATCATAAGTTATTAAGAACGGGTATTTGTGTGTCCATGTATGTGCATATGTGTGTGTGTGTGTGTGTGTGTGTGTGTGACAGAGAGAGTGAGAGAGAGTGAGAGAGAGAGAGAGAGGGGTATTATATAAGGCAGGGACTAGGTCCACTTTATTTCCCTGTGCTCAAAAAGCTTCAACCTCAAAGAGTCACCAGAAATATTCAAACTCGGGATGAATGTCTTGTTCATTGATCTAACATCTTCCAGGTTTCCAACAAAATATGTTCACAAAAGATGGCTCTTCCTTGAAACCCATTAAGTTACATGATGATATAAGCATTACAGATACTAAGAAATCACCTTATTGAATCAGAAATAATCTAATGCAGTGTTGTTTCCTTGTCAGTAGATTGCAATGTGATTTTGGGTAGTAACTGTCAATTGTTCTTCAAATTTGTTACTTCTGTAAACAAGTTTATATTACGATTATTTATTCGAGTGAATTATTTGCCTTCATATAATAGCTTTTTGCTAATTTCATCAAATTTCATTATCTTTCTTGGAACTTTGTGTTGACAAAGTTTTACTTCAAACCATATCAGAAAATGACATAAAAAATAATCTAATGAACCCACAACCATTTCTGTTTATTGCATTCATGATTTGCAAAACAAATATTTGAAAGTCATGAGAAAAAAGTGTGTGGTTTGAACCTTGGAAGTCTAAACTAGTAGCTGCACTTACGTTTTGAAGCTTAAGACTTGTTTGCCTCACATGCATGAGGCTGATAAGCTTTCTTTGTTCTACTCTTATCCTTGTTTTGATAAGAATGGCAGAAATCTAAATATCCAGCTATTAGATCATACTATAAGCCCCCAAACAAAATCCCAATTACAACCATAAGCTTAAAAATAAGTCTAGAAGCTAGGTTGGGGCAAGTGCACATGTACGCATTTTGCCCTGCACTATTATAAAAGTGCAAAATCCAGGCCAAAGGCACAGGTAAAGTGTTACTTCTATCGAGTTGGAAAATTTATGGAACTCATATAATAAGTTAAAAATCCTTAAAACCACATATTAACTGGCAAATGGCCAACGAAATTATTCTCAAGTACATAGTGCAAAATAATAACAAGCCCAAAGGGGAGGCCAAACATGATACACCAACATATTGAATGGTCAACAAAGTTCTATGAAAATAATGCCAGCAAATGAATGTTTGGGGAAAATGGTACTCTCCTATGAATTTTTTGCAGGCTGACATCATAGTCACTGACCATTGATTGTGATAATCATTGCAGGTGTTTAAAAAAAAATACAAATACTAAAGCAAGATCAAGGAAAATAAGCCCAAAATAAGCATCAAACCCAACTCCATATTTATTTCACACTAAATTCTTGCCTCATGACCCTCCAGCATTTCAATTTTGCATTTTTGTTCATCCTCTACCTCTTATGGGAATAGGACAGTTAACATCCCTCTGCAAGGACAAAATTTCCAGGGCCTTCAACAAAAGCAATCCAATTCTTCAGACAATGATCTAAATTTTTAAGCTTTTCCCACTTTTGAGTGCTTGCATGTCCTTCAACTGTTACGAAACGTGAGCTAAAATTGTTTCCTGCAGTCAATATATTGACGTTCCTTCAATATGGCCAGACAACTGAATCTCTCCAAGTTATGTTGCATGAATAGTCAGCAAAATGTTTTTCACTGCAGCCTAAAATGTTATCTTCCTTCCTCATGGCTTAACCCCCCACCCTCTTTTAACTGTTTCAGAATGCAATTTACCAAAAAAACTTGAATCTTGTCACTACAACACATATGTCATGCATAGACCAAGGGTGAAGAATTTATATGCCTACCCCTATGCAAAGCACAGTGAAAATGGTATTAGGTACATAAATTTTGGTAGTTAAAATTTATGAAAAGCATACGCTGCAAATTTTAGGGATGAAAAAAAACGAGGACAATAGCACTTTTTTACAAAAGAGAGTCTCATTCCATGAAGACATACAAATAGAATTCCACTAGAATCGCTCATAAAATGTGGCGAACTTGAATTGATCTGTGTCAATTCATAATACCAAACCAAACTTAAATTGTTATAACATTCTTACTAAAAATTTATTGATTAAATCTACATCTGCAATAAATGCTGAAATAAATGGGTTCGTTGGCAGGATTGGTGGTTGGTTGGCTCCGTTGGCAGGATTTGTTCGGGCCTCGTCAGCATCATCATTGGTCCTAGTTGGCTTAGTTGTTTAGGCCTTGTGGATAGGCGTGGGGTAGTACGCTTTTCAAGTGTGCCCAGTTGTGGAAGTCTGCTCGCTGTTGGTGTCACGTGTGGGTTATGTAGCTCTGCATGCGACGAACCCTTTGTCTTTATCCATAGTAGTTGGTATCCATTTGTACGCTCGCTTGGCTGCTGCTCGGTGTGCCATGTTTGCATCTTCATTCTTTGGGCTGCTTTTGCTCATGATGGTTTCACTTGGGTTGCCCCGCTTTTTGGCCAGTTCTCAAGGTTTCATTCATCAAGATGGTCGGGTGTCAACTCTCCCTTCCATGATTGGTTCCGAAAACACCACCTCTTTGGCTTATCTCACACTGTTTTATTTTGGAAAGAGGGCAAGCTTTCTAAGTTCAAAATCTCCTCCCCGTCTGGTTGGTGCAGCTGTAAGGATTGTCAGACCCGTGTGTGGGGAATTGTTTCTACTCGTCGAGTCCATCCTCTGTATCTGTGGTACCGAGTTTTTGGGCATGTTTTTCAACCTCTCATTGAAAATGTTTGCCCAGGCTTGCTCAGCGGTTCCAGTTCTTTAAATCTGTGGAGGGACCTCTTCTTCGGCTCGAGTTGTCTTGGGGAGCTTTGCAGTTGGTTGGAGTGGTTAAAGCTTGTTGGTGGGTGGAAGAAGATGGGCTAGAAAGGGCGGATTATTCCCTTGGAACCCAACTCTCTTGTGGTGGATGACGATGTTAAGAAAATCCTCCGCAAAGATAGTCTTCTGGAGTGCCTTCAGGCTTTCCATGGTCACCATAGGGGCCTTTCCAGGATGATGGCGCTTTCTTGGAGAAAAGGATGGGTCCAGGTGAGGGGCCTCAATTTTGAAATCTCTGCGGCATTGATAGGAGATGTGACGGGTCTCCCAGCTGACGGCGCTTGTCACAAAAGGCCTAAGCACTCATTGCTTAGGGAGCTGGGTTTCTTCTTGGCGCAGGATGAATATCTACCCAAGTTGCAGAACAATTATGATGCTAAAGAGCTTAGGGACCCATGAGGTTGGGTTATCAACATTATTATGGATTTTTTCACGTTGGACTATAATCGGGATGTACTACGTAGTTTCCATATCATGTTTCTAAATCACCTTAGGTGGAAGAGGCCTATGAACATTCCTTCCTTCCTCTTCTACTCTCTAGAGAAGACCTTGATTGATGTTAGAGGTGGTAAAGGAACGGATCCAATTCACCAAGGTTTAATCTTGCTAATTTTTTAGCATGTTGCAGGCAAGAGAGGAGTGAAGGTGGATGAAGCATTAGCCCAAATTGAAAACCAAAAAATTCCTCAGGCTTTCGATTCACCTTCGGCGTCCTCTAATTCCTCCTCTGGCGGTTCTTCGGGTTTGGAGCCCGAGGTTTTCAAAAGCCCGGTGAATTCTGCTCATGGGAAAGCTAATTTGTTAGGAGGTGTTTCTGTTTCTGCTAAAGGTGTTTGGGGAAACCGAACCAGAAGATCTAAGAGGCCCTCCTCTAGCGCTTCTTTGGATTCGAAGTCCGAGGAATTCAAAAGCCCGATGAATTCGGCTCGTGGTAAAGTTAAAATATCAAGAGGTGTTTCTGTTTCTGCCAAAGGTGTTCGGGGTGGCCAAACCAGATGATCCAAGAGGCTCTCCTCGAGGGCGACCCGAAACACGTCTCCTCCTGTGATGTTGGATATGACCGACGAAGATATCCAGTCCCCAAGCAGGAAGAAAAGTAGATCTTCAGTTGATTTGGCTGACGCTAAAGATCAGGAGCCGGAGCCGGCTTCTTCTGATGCTATTTTGTTCCTCAGCTCTCTGGAGGATAAACATCAGGCCCTCTATGGTTCTCTTCAGGTGGCCATTGCCTACATCGATGATATCCAAGTGATGACCCAGAATCTGAAAGGGATTTTCCCCCATAAGGACTTAGGAGAGGTTGGCAATCCGCCTTCGTTGGTGTAACTGTCTCGGGTTTTCTCCCTGTGGTTTCTTTTCAAGCTGGGTTCCTTCCCTTCTGGGTTGTGTGGTCTTCTTGTTGGGTGGTTGGCCAGCTGGTGTGTTTTTGTGTCTTTCAGTTAAGCTGGTTGGTTTTCTCGCATGGTTCTTCAGGTTAGTTTGGAGACCAAGCTGCTCCTCTTTCATGTAATAAGGTTTGGGGACCCTTTCAAAACCCTTTCTGTTATCTAATCAAAAAAAATAAATGCTGAAACAAATATACTCTTTCTATGACTGATGAAACCGAGATCTTTGTGGGAAATGGATAAGAAAAATAATTGAAGGAAAATTTTGCAAAGAATACAAGATCTGCCCCAAAAGAAGGATCTAGAAGAAATAAAATTATATTTCCTAATATTATAATGAAGTAAACTTTAGGTCTTTTTTATTGGCCATGCCACTGGATGTCGATGTGAAAGTAAAAATATAGCACCCATATGTTGCTAAAAGAGATTTTAATATCAGTGGATAATCTTTTTGCTCCATAAGCACAAATAGATAGACCGTCATAAGGTAAAGAATAAATACATATGAAAGCAAAAACCAAATCCTGTCTCCTTTGTAACTGTACTCAAGAAATTACTTGTAAACTGCAATATCCATGACTGTTAGCTTTGACATTATTTTTACTGATATCCCTAGAGATAAACATTTTCAGATAGATTCAAAATATTTGAGAAATATCTAGAGTCATTCATCCGCCAGGTCCTATTGCTGTATTTCATCTACTTCTGATGGTAATTGCGTTTGCACCCAATTTTAAGAATAAGTTAATAGTCAGTATTGCCCAGGACAGGAACTACCTATGAGCTGTTTTTTCTGCACATAACATTTATTAACCACAATATTAAGGAAATGTGAAGGTTCCCATAGAAAAATATGTTGCTTTATCAATGTAAAGAAAATAATAACAAAAACACAGATAATATCAATAAGGAAAGGTACATACTACTCACACAGACAATGTCTTACCAAGAAAACATTTAAAACTGAATAAAAATATTCAGAAAGTCATGTCTACAAAATAGAGCTACGATAACAACCTCACATCAAGATTTGATCGAAGAACAGCCTCCTGCATTCTGGAAGTCAAATCCATTGAATCCAAATCATTAGTTATACTTCTCCCATCTAGTCCCATCTTATCCCTTCTCCCAGAAGATTCAGCATCAGCATGGTCAAAGAATTTGTCCAAAGCAGTTTGTGTTCTGTCCAAACCCTGAAAATGCAACACAAAACAAAATCAAAATAATGTGCTAGACCAGGTACTATTGATCATCCATGATTTGTAAACTGAAAGATTGCAAATATTCAAAAATTGGATTTACATTAGAAACAGAAATTACATTTATGTCTTCTAATATAAACTAAGGGGATAGCTCAAGTGTGCCAAATATAAACTAATGATTCTGTCTTCTAAGCTAATAACTAGCTTAGATATAAATGATATATATCTAAAAACGCCGAGAGTTATCAATCTCGAGGCGCCTATCTCATTTCTTGGTTAGTCGGCTGTTTTAGTTTAAATATTTTAAATGTTTTTGTTAATATCGGCTTTTTTAATAAAAAAAAAAAAATTGTTTACTGCATAACATGTATGACCTCTTTGCCTCCCACCCCCTGTCTGCCATTGTAGGAACGCCTCTCAGCGTAAAAAGTACAAAAATATTCTAAAATTGCTCCATGTGGCAAAGAAGGTCGGATGCTTCAATCATTAGTCCCCATATCAGCTCCACAGGGCCTAATGCCCAATGCACTTTACTCTTGAGGATAGATCTCGCATAAGGTCTGATTGAATCTCTTAAAGTAGGTAAAGGATAGCTGCACAGGCTACTCAAGCACATGAAAGAGACCCTTCATATTGATGAACAATTGGGAACGATGGGAAGTAGTGAAAAATTCACATGGTATATTAATGCCACATGTATAAGTATCATTTATGGCTGGGAAAAAATCACTACTCGGCCATGTTTTTCCTCTCAGGAATCTTCAAAGAAAGCCATGTCTTGCATCTGGAAGTAATGATTTATGTGGTCTTGCACTTTCTATGGCCCTTACTCCACTGTTTGTAGACGTCTCTCAAAGTTTGGACCTGAAAAACATTTAAAGAGACAAAACAACAACAATGTCTTGTGCTTGTTGTTCCCTGGTCCTGGGCCATTGCAATTCACAATTGAATATGATTATGAATGGATCTTATGCCAATTTAGTACCTGGGAGAAGCTCAGCCCAAGTTGGATGCGATAGGTATAACGAACAATGTAATTGGCCTGTATGTATACTGCAACTGGTCACATGGTTACTTCCATGAGCTTTTTATTGTGAAGGTGTTCCCCAGGACGTAAAGTGCCAAACATCGTCAATCATGATAGCCAGCCCCCAAAGTCCTTAAATAAGGAGTATTATCTGCCCTGTATTTGACTGTAGGCACAGTATTTAAAAGTAGATTGATCATAATATGACTATTCTTTAACATTGAAGTCAGTCCTCAAAGTTCATTTCATAGTTGAAAACAGAATGAAGCTACCAAAGGAGCTGAATTGTGATTGATTGGATGCAGGAGGAAACAAGAATAAGTGAACAAAAACATTTCCTGGATGACCTGCAGAACTAACGGAATAATAAGAATCATAAAACAATATATACAAGAAAAAGTATATCTGTATTTACCACAGATCAGCTGTTTCCTCTAAATTTTGTTGGATATCGAGAGGATGGAATCCTGTAAAAAAGAGGTCCTGAATAGTCAAAGTTAAAGAGTACTGCAAGATGTGTTCACATAATACTTTCCAGAGTTCTTACCCATATTTAGACATAAAAAATCAATGATAAGAAAAGGAAGGGCCATGTGTAGAAACCAAACACACTTGGAAAATTTGGAAGTTGGGAAAATTAAATAATTTGTAGTTTGTACACTGACAGAATTGTGGTATGAGGTTCAAGGTAACAATTGTCATCTTCACCACTTAAGTAGCCTTCAAGACAATCAATAGGCCCTTACCAAGACATATTTAACATTTGAAAAACACTGAGTGGTTACAAGAAATTATTCTATATTTACAAACATTTTGATGAAAAGAGAATTTGTTAACATGACATGACTATCAATTCTGCAAGGAATGAGCAACTTTGACCCAAAACTTGCTAGTATTGGAAGAGAGGATTGGAATAGCCGTGTTGTTGTAAGACTAAATTTCTGATCACAGGTCACATTAGTGTAGCCTGAAGATGAAGCCTTTTCAGTACCACAGGTGCTTCCGGCATATTCTCAGGCTTTTCCAATGGATGTCTCCCTACTAAATGATTCTGGAAGCTTAATTCACATTTAGTGTTCGTCTTTTCTTTCATCAAATTGCCATTCTAACCATTGTAGACATTGTGGATATAAGTTATTTTGTAAAAAGTCGAATTTTTTTGTTCCAGCTGGACTAAGTAACTTTTAGAAAGGAGAAAAATCCCTATGCTGTCTGAAAAAAAACATTTTGTATTGCTTCTGGGAGGAATCCATTAAAAGGTGTGTTGTTTGAGATACGTATGAAGAATAACAGCATTGATTAACTGTAAGAGCATTTAGTACCGAAAAAGATGAAGTGTTCAGAGGAGGAATGATCATGAAACACAGAAACGCCCAAGACAAAACAAAGGATGGGGCACTTCTTAGACACCCAGAATCTAGGCAAACCCTGTCCTTAAATTGCCTCATTGGAAAGAGATTTTGTAGCAGAAAAAGAAAGCTCACAATATGTGGGACAATTTGCTTGCTATTTGTTTGCAACTCACCATTCCTTCCTACAAAACTATTTTGATAATTTACCAAGAACTGATTTGAAATTGAACACAATAATCTTATCTAGGTAATGGTATCTTCATGATATTTTGCTCAGAATGCTAGTGCTGTGTCTTGACCTTACAGAGGAAAAATTGGGTCCGTGGACATATCCTTGGAAATACGACCAGAAACAGAAAAACTTTAGAAGATTTCATGCCTCACAGAATACTGTGATTCAAGAATGGAGGGAATAAAGACTCCTCCCATTATGGAGCTAGCTATGCAAGCCAAATTTGGTGAGGAAAGGGCATGTCAAGCCAAAGAACTCTTCAAGGTCTTCCAAAGCCTGTTGATCCCTTCAAGGCAGGACATTAACTTTTGCATAACACGTCGAATATCCTTGATAGGGCTTGGGCAGCCCCTGATGGCACTCTTCTCATCCAATTCCACTCATCTGAGGGACATTTGAAGGGTTTAAGAGCAAAGAAGAAACATTTTACTGTCCACAAAAAATTACTTGGTTGAGGACCTCACACGTCTTCAGATGGAAGAACTGCAGAAACCACGTGTGCAAGTGATAGCTGCTCGAAAGGACAACAAATGGGCAGTTAACCGTGACCGGAAAGCTGTGATTCATGATTCCCCTCCCCCAATGTGGTCATGTCCCTGGCCTGTAAAATAAAGGTGTTCTCAGGTCCCAATAGGTAATGGTAGCCTCTCCATCGCTTGCTGCAACTGTAATGAGGAGATATGGTCTTCGCCGGGTACATTCTAGGATGTCATTTTTCACAAATACCCATGAGAACCCAGAAACAATCTCTTCCACCAGTCAGTGGTTACTTTTTGGTTTCCGCTTTCAGGCTGGAGACACACCAATCACATGGCATTCTAGGTTTGAATGGTATGGACTACCTCATTCAAGACTCCCTTTGTCAACAAGTGTCATTGTTCATGTCTCATGAGCACTCGAGGTATATATGGTTTCAGATCAAGAGAGGCCCATCCCCTCTTAAAGACATCTTCATAGTTGTATGCGGTTTTGCTCCAGCGTTGTCAACTTCTGTCATCCAGTTTGATGGTTATCTGTACACGGATCACTACCTGGAGATTTCTACGTATTCATCATTGGGTGATGTAATTCTTTTAGGTGACTTTAATGCCCGCACTCAAACCCTACTGACACCTTCTCGTGATCTCACAGAGAAGGGGTTTTGTCTCTTCAAACTCAACCCCATGGATCTTGCATTCAACATGACCTCCCAACAGGACCTTCTCATGTTTCCACTTACAGAAAACAATTGATTCAGTTGTATGAGTCACATGGCCTTTTGGTTCTCAATGGATTCCTCAATTTCCTAACTCCTCCAAGTTCACTTCTTTTCTGCATGCGGGAGGTGCAAGTATAGTTGACTATGTTATCACAAACAAGAGCCTGCTTTCTAATATTCGATGCTTTTAGGTTTCTAGTCAGCTTCCCTTGGCTGATCATGCGATGTTGACTTTCTTCTTGAGTTCCTCTTCTTTTACCTCTGCCTTTTCCTCCTCCATCACCCAGTCCTACCAACCATCCCATTATTCATTTTGGTCCTTGTTTTGCTGATGATTATGTTGCTTTTCTATCCCAATTGATGTCCTAATACTAACTCTCTTTATTCCACCACAGTCAATCAAATATGAGTTTTGTCTCCCACGTTATAGAATGCAGCCCTTGACTCTTTTCCCCACACTTTTCCTCACCCAAAGCCTAATTGCCACATGAGTGCTTGCCCCATGAATTGTTAATATGATGAGGAATGTAAGGCTATGCATCAAAAACTCCGATTTGCTCTTATACATGAGCCTACAGCTATATCTTCCACCCAAAGGGAATATAAATGCCTCATTAAATAAAGAAGTGAGAGTTTCTTACCACTATGCATTGTGAGCTTCTAGATGCTCTTCATCACTCTCCCAAAGCCTTTTAGCACACTCTTCCTTGGAAGTGCCATTGGGGATTGATAACAAGTCCTGGGTCTCCTATGCTAATTCCTTATATGATGATCCAAGGCAGCCTACCATTCATATCCCCCCCCTCTACATCATTTCACCTCTTCTCTTTAGCGGACATCAAAAGAGCTATATATAAATTATGCACTGGCAAGGCTGCAGATTGAGGGATTTCAAGTTGAATTCTTGATATATGGTGTTGAAGCTCTAGGCTATCCCAATGCAGAATTATTCAATAAGGTTGTCTGTTCCGGCTTCCCTGCCTCCTATTCAGAGCAAATTATTCACCCCATCCAGAAATCTGGGAACTATACAGATCCAAATAACTACAGAACTATCATGATTGGGCACACATTTGAAGCTTTATGCAACAGTTTTGAATATGAAACTCTCAAACTGCTGGATAAGGGAAGCTTCAAGTAGGAGGGCAGGCTAATTTTTGAAGTGACCATCAGACTATTGATCATGTTTTCACTCTCAGGGCTATTATTGAGGAGGCTCATCAACAGTCTTCTAAAGTATTTTGTTGTTTTGTGGACTTCAGAAAGGCCTTTGACACCATTTCCAGGCATCTTTTATTTCAAAGACCACATGACATCGGCATCTCGAAGCTCTTTATCACTGCCATCCAGATACAAGGTAGTAGTTGGCCATTTTCGGACAGCTTTTAGTTTCTCAAAGGATGTTCTGAGCATCATTGGTGTCAAACAAGGCTGTCCTCTTTTTCCTTCACTCTCTGGGATCTTGAAGAACTTGTTCATCAAAACGCACATGTTGACGATGGTTGCCTTTTCCATTGTGTCTTAATAGCTCTATTGCTGTCTTAATAGCTCTATTGCTTTTTGCATATGATGGCATTCTTCTTGCCCATACTCCTAACGGCCTCCAAAGATGGTTATATGCTCTTGCTTGCTTTTGTGACTTAAAGCAGCTTGCAGTCAATCTTAGAAAGACTAACTTGATGATCTTCAACACATCAAAGAGTATCCTAAGTTTCAATTCTTATATTAGGGCAATTCATTTGAGATCATCACTGCTTACACCTACTTGAAGGTTCAGTTCACAGGTTCTTCCATTAATCTTCGGCCAGTTTCACAATCATGACTTTGCAAGGGATATGCATCTCTCTCAGCCTTGGAACACCAATATTTCCAGCAGCGCTTCCAAGATATACTTACAAGGATGCACCTCTTTGATTGCACCATCAAGCCCGGAGTCCTTTATGGATCTGAGATTTGGGGCCCAAGTCTAGAGTGTGTTGATTGGGCTCGCATTGATAGGGTCTTGACTATTTTGCTTCAACGGTTAATTCAATGTGAGAGAAAAGTTCCCCAACGTATTGTTCAGGCTGAGTTGGGGGCTCATCCTCTTTGCCTTGAAAGTATCTTCAGAATTACTTTTCAGCTTCAATGCCTTAGATCCATGGGTGTCTGCACCTCAGGCCAAGAGAAAGAGCCATATTTGGAGCTCTACTCCTTAGAATGGATTACCTCCAATAGAAATTTTTGGAGTCATAATGGGTTGTACTCAAAAGTTATTTCTCTCCTTCAATCAGTTGGCATCTTCATAGACCGATTCCCTCCATTCAAATACTCTTTAAATGCTCCTCTCCACCTTCTCCCAGATAAGAGGGTATTTAATTAAGCAATCAGAAATTATGTTCGTTAACAATATATTCAAATCATTTAGATGGACCCATCCCAGCCTCTTGTCCTAAGTTGGCCTTCTACACTAAACATTTCATGAGAATTAAGAATGGCACAGTTACTCGCCCTCATATGTCCAACGACATTGGATACACAGCCTTAGGATTCCTCTTGGTCAGCTCAAAGTGTGCTCACATTAGTTGCAAGTGGAGACAGACCCCCATATTCCTCAAAAGGATGGGGTACATCATCTTTGCTCTATTTCGAAGGTGGAGACTGAAAAATGTTTCATCTTTAGGTGTCTTGTTTATTATGAGATTTGAGGAAGGTACTATTGCTTGTATAGGGACTGAGGTGGATCACTTGCCGCTTTTTTCAGCTATCTTGACCAAAGATGCATGCCTTTGTACCATTGGGAAGCAATCACTCTTCGAAATCAGTAATTACAGGGGAGATCAACTACTAATCAACTAATCACCTCATTCTTTCACTTTATCTTCGTAGTCGAGAGTAATAAGCATTCATTTGAAGCTATAGCTCTCCAAAATGTTAATAACAGATATGTGTGCCCTTGTCTACTTACAAAAGTGGCTACTAACGCTTCAATCCTTTCTTCTTCTTGCACAAGGCAGGACAGGACCGCAGTTCCTTGGCGCCAGGTCTCAGCCATCCCAAATGTACCGAGGAGTTGTAGACAAAGGCAACTTACCAGTTTCCTATCCTGTTCTATTGGTTCCACGGCCATGGACGCTAGAAGAGTCTTGATGGTTCAAACTCCATGTCCTCCCAATATTAACCAACCAGGCCCTCTTAGTCCTGGCCATTCTCCTGGAAGAACCATTAGATCCTATGTTGGCCATTTTTGGGATAGTTGTTAATGACAATGATTATGCTTCTACTTTACATACCACTACAGATTAGTGTTGGCGCTTGGATCCACTGAAGCTCCTTTCTATCTAAGGTTTACCTTGACTTCTAACTCTCTCTTCATCATTACTTTAGCATGTTAATGTTTATCAATTTTGGGTAACCCTCAACACTGTGATTTTATGTCATACAGTTGTTCCACTTCAGTATTGTTTACACTTGATTCTTTACTCCAGTTTATCTTATTTTCGTATTACTTTTTGGTTACCACAGTGCATTGTAACAGCTCTTTTCAAAAAGTCCCATTGGCCTACTTTGGCCAGCCATACGTTAATAGAATTATTTTTAAATCTAGGTGAAAAATTAGAACAGAAAACAGAAAAACGTATAATTTGTTCAGTGCATGTTATGTATCTCTCACAACTAATAACAGTGGCATTCATTTTAATACTACAGTAAATGCAGGAAGAGAAAAGGTATGGAAATTGATTTTGGTTTAGGTAGTCACTTTGAATGCTTCCACTGCAAAAGCAAATGCCATTAATAGAAGAATCATCCATTCCTACATGGGAAATAAAATTGTAGGGTCCTTAGTCGTAGTAAAAGTAAGGAAAAAATGTAGAAAAAATTGCATGCAACAAATAAAATATTTAAGAGAGTTGTGCACCAGAATTACATTCAAACAATCGGCTAGTTAACGACGCACAAGAGAACAATTCAACATCTCAATAAAGCAAAGGTAATTAAATTGAAGTTTTTAAGGATAAGAGAAGAAATTGGAAGAAAAAATGTAATTAAAAGTAAAATGTAAATAGTATGATAGCAATCAATGGTCTTCAACCAAAGAAAACAATAAGAAAGAGCATACCAGAAAGGCTGATACAGTTCTGTCTGTTTTTAATAGGCTTGCAAGGTCTAAATCTGCTAAAAATAGCAAATACGAAGGTAAAAGTGGATGATGTGGATATGGTAACAAATGCTGAAGATCAGAGTGAACAAAAGCTGATTTTACTTCACAGACCTTTATAATAATCTTATGTACTAGGAGATGAATCATGGCGAGATTAGAGGTCATCTTCTATTGTTGTGTTCTGTTTTTGAGTTTCTAGTGGGATGTGACCATAAAGGTATAATTTTACTCCACCCTTATGAATATCTGTATCCTTGGCAAATCATTCTAACCCTTTGGCATATATGTTAGTTTAACATGATTTTAATTTAAATTTTAAATATTAAAAAATATAAACAAACCACAATACACAAGGGTTTAACAGTTAGATAGAACAAACAAAAGGGTAATATATACACCACGTTTTTCGTGAGATGAGGCTTTTTCTAGTTAACAGAGAAGCAAAGAAGTCAATACAGGTTTTGCTGATTAACAGAGTGATTATTGGTAAGCAGGTGAAGATTTGAAATTGTCAAAATGATACCCGACAATACACAACATCTAGTACAAACTGTGCTGGTATTTAATATGTAGTAGTTTCCCAAAAGGTATCAGTCTTCTTTGCTTCCAGAAACACATATAAACCCACCCTTACAGGGTTTTCCAGTTCCTTGTACATAAACATGTCAAACCTTCACCATTTGGTAGTCACTACAATATGAATGTATGAACGAAAGCATGAATGCGCTATAATATCAATAAAATTGGGATCCCATTACCTTAGCAACACCAGATGACGCCTTTGGATTCACAGGATCTAGATCAATGATTTCTGTCTGTACAGTGGTGGATTTTGACATAGGGCTTCCTAATGAAGTTCTTGCAGACTTGGATTCTAAACCACCAACAATGTGTGATGGGCCTACTTGAACAGGAATTCTTGCTAGGTGTCTTTGTTTCCCATCAAGGGCCTGAAAAGCTATAACTTGAATCCTGCCAACCTGTCAAGTTCCAATGAAGTTCTAGATAGAAATGCTATGCAAACTGTACACAAAAAGAACTTTTCCAAAAAATCATTCATCATCTTACAGGTTCATTACCTTCTGGGCATCCTCGCTGAAACAAGAAAATATCACACCAATAAACCCCGGATCTAACAATTGATACATTGCTTGTGTGCGCACATCTGCCAGAGAGTGGATATCACAAAATCTTACATGTTGCAGAGGTAAAAAATGTTTACAAAATATTAACTTCGAAGAACAGAATTTTATAACTCTACCATGTATTGGGAAAATGCTCAAAGTAGGATAGAAGGCCAAGGTTCTGACAATCATTCCTTGATAACACTAAAAGAAATTTTGCAACGATGAATCTTGCTTTCATTTAGCTGGATAAAAATAAAATATAAGCAGACTTCAAATATATTGTTCAACTGAATTTCAGGCCAAATGAAGCAACAAAGCATGCTTGTAAGGGCCAACATAAGAGCACAATAAAACAGAGGATATGAACATATCATAAAGGTGGAGCAAAATAATACCTTCATGGTAACATCCCACTCGACATTATAAAACAGAATACAAAAGAATACAATATAAACCTAATTCACCTTTATAAATTTTGAAAAATGTTTAGGACTATGTTCTTGACAAATGTCAATTGTGCTAGTAACCTGATTTCAAGTCCAATCTAAGGAAATACTCGGCTCATGTTATTCATCTACCATTATACCTGGAAGAGAATAATAAATTTGATTTTAATAGTGACCTTAATTGACCCATAATAATTGATTCATAATCAAAATGAGTTGTCTCTCTTTCCTACCAAAAAGGATTTTGCTATGTAATGGGTTTTTTTGTGAAATATTTTCTTTTCACACCAATAGAATCGATCTGTGTCAGTGCTCTAAGGCTACTTAAAAATTGATGGCTTGACTCTGTTGCCAATAGTCATTTCTGCTAAATTTAATGACCCTGTTGCTGATAGTCCTTTCTGCTTTTGATTGATTGATGATACTGAATGGATATGGTCAGCTGTTTGGATGAGCTGCAAAGCATAAAAAATGCATTATGTAACGGAACGAAAATGTGCTATGAAGGTCAACTGTATTGTATGTCTAATTGTCATGATGCAAGGACTTGAATTCCTCCCCTGGTTGAAAGTGCCCAAGGTGGCTTATTTTCTGTTATGGATGGCAGGCCTGTGACCAACCAGCCATTTACCATTGTTGGAAGCAAAAAAAATACAATTCTGCTATCAGATTTTGATCTACTATTCTCATTCCATTTGAATGAGTTATTTTGCATAGATACTAAAACATTGTTGATAAGTATGCAGACTTAAATTTTTTCTAATTTTTAATTCCAACAAACCAGCATAAAAAAATTTCATGAGGTTCTGGGGGTTCTTATTTCTTGTTGCATTCTTCTCTAGTATTTGTCAGCAAATGCATGTGAAGCCATTGAAAGCATGGTCATCTAATGCAAGGAAAGATTCCCAAATAACTGTAGATACATTGTTTTCTTCTGACCACCAGAAAAACCATATCTATTGAGATCCTTCTAGTTAAAAGGAGGTTGTTGTGATTGCTTCTATATCTAAGTTGGGTCAGTTGATTGTAAAGTGGTATACATTCTCCTTCCCCTGTTTAATGCCTCAGAACTATCTTTCCCTTTAAAATTTTGCAGATTTATTTTGATATTGATCTTCCTGAAATGAACATTATTCCCAAAGAACTATGATTAGATTTTGTAATCCAAAGTAATTTGGACCCATATGTAGCAGAGAAAAAAGGACAGTATATTCATGGTCCACACGAAAGAGAAAATGATGAATCCAGACAAATGATACAAGCAAAAATGTAGCAAATATTGCAGTAATAAGGGTAAAAGCTACCAGAGAAAAATAGCATTATAGTTAAGGACAAAAGACAGGATAATTTGGGGAAAAAGCATCAGTGAAAATGAAGAAAAACAATTTAGATTACCTGAGGCCTATAGTCTCTCATATATCATTTGGACGGGAAGATGCAAAAGAATCACTTAATCTAAATAATGATAAACCAAAGAGAGTAGGCGACCTCATGGTATGGATGGTACATGGTATGGGAGATGCATATAAGCACACTATGGCATGACTGTTAGCGACTCCTTAAGTACCATGATGTTAGGCATGTCTCAGCAAGCATCCTACATCATCGCCTATAGTCTCTCATATATGATTTGCAGGGAAACATGCAAAAGCATCACTTCATTTAAATAATGATAAACCAAAGACAGTAGGCAGGCCTCATGATATGAATGGTACATGGCATGTGAGATGCATATAAGCACTTTAGGCTATGGCTGTTAGCATTTCCTTAAGTACCACAATGTTAGACATGTCTCAACAAGCATCCTACATCATCTCCTAAGGATAGTCCAAAAATAAACAAAAGAATAAGAAAACATGAAGAAAAGCAGATCCTAAAAAAACAAAGCAGCTAAAAAGTAGAGAGTTAATATTTGTTCTTTATTATATAATGCTTAACAGTAGAAACAAAAGAAAAATGAAATATTGCATTTGTAAAGGCAGAAAGGAGAAAAATTCAAACATCATATATTTAAGGCAGAAAGATAAAATGGCAAAAAAACTACACTGTATTGTTTATATTGTCTGTTCATTGTTATGATTTTCATAGTTTGTTAATTTGGATCAGCTGTCATTTAATTGTTGGTATTTCTTTTACAATTTTGAATATGTATTGTCAAGAGTTCAGAAACCAGAGACATTTACATGGTTCACAATAAAAAGAGAAAACAAAAACTTCTAAAGAACTAGTCATTGAAGTGAGTTTATCAGTAAAAGCAGCCAAGTTAGACTTTATGTATAATGATTGAAATATAGGGTTGACTTAAAGCAAGATCATAAAAAAAAATGGCAATAGCCAACTACTTGCAATTACCAGTAAACTTGGTTTGACTGCAATTGCAATAACTGCATTTGAATGAGGTTGTGTGCTTATGTAAATAATAATATATGAAACCTTATTTTTTATTCCCTTGCCTTTATGTGCATCTGCCATCTATAGCTTAGGTTCATTTGTTGGCGGTACGGATAGAGATTATTTTTCTGGATATTACTATTTTTTGTTGTAGATACAGTACAATTGCCAATGTTCATGTTCATTTAAATTAGAGAAATTTGTGAGCAGGCGAATGACATACCACCCCTATGCCAGCATAGTTGGATATTAAAAATGGGTTATTGCACAGACCCATACACTGGTAACAGTGATCATAGTTAGAAAAATCACCGGTTTCCCACAATTTTTCACAAAACTCACGAAGAATTGCAGGCAGTGAGTTCTTTTTTCTTTTATTTTTTTCCGGCGCCAAGAAAATCGCCAACTCACAGCAATATTTCTCGTGATTTCTCTCCATTTTCTCACAATAAACTCGACAAGCCTTGGGCAGTTAGCAAAAAATGGAAGGAAAAAAAGATTTTTAAAAGACCATTTGGCCTTATTTTTGCATTTTTTCTTCTCTCCAACTGTACATCGTAGGTTGAGAATATAGGAATTTATAGTAATAAGTTAATCACTGGTTTCTTTTGTTTGCTCTTCATATAAGGAAAGCACGTGTAGCATGTTAGAACAAAGACAGTCAAAGATTTGGATGAGCACAAGGGCCTCGATGGAAATAACTAAACGGTGTATATTACTGCAATTTGCAAATACTAAGTATGGTAACAAGTGAATATTATTGATACCTATCCTCTAGTCGTTACATAGATGGTCTCTAAATTACTAGAATCCATCTTAACATTCTGTGGCAATTTCCTCCTCTTTGTAAGTTCATCCCCTTTTGGAAGATTAGCAATACTGTTAATACTACTACTAACTTTTACTCAATTAGTTCATTCATCTGATTGTGGATCCTCTCAAGTACCATATTAAAACACTCTGAAGTATATCATCAAGTTCTTCTCCTTCTTGGGGTTTTATGAATACTATGCAAAATGAAAAAATGGATTTCAGGCAATTTCAAAATAAAACTTTAAAAAGAGAAAGGCAAAGGACTGTTGCTCTTACCAACATGCGAAGGAAGAACAGTAATGTGGGGATGTGAATGGTACCACCCAATGACTCTGGTCGTTCTTCCAATTGTCGTTGACATTTTGTGATATGTAGTTAAGATAAAAATATCAACAAAAACAGATGCTTCATATTTAATCTAAAAATAAAATATGTGAAATTCAAACCACAATGCCATAAATAAACATTAAAAATGGATATCTCGGCTTGTGCAGATGCTGCTGCCAATTGCTCAGGATTCGTCTCAACACGGTCCTTGCGGCGGTCGGAGCGGGTTTGTGGAGCAGCACCCCAAACAAGCGCAGTGGCACTCCCATTGCTCAAATACTGCACACCGCCACCAAAATCAAAAGTCAGGGACACTCCACTCTCATTTGCATATTTAACCCCATCTCAAACATGTGGCCATCTCTTCCACTCCTCAAAGCCTCCCAATGTCCCACCCCAATAAATATACAATTATATAACACTAAGTTTTCAATTTGCTATAACTGCTTCATAGGTAGATAGCACAACACTAATGCACAATGCCGATGGACCTTCAAAAAACTAATTTATTTATTTTTTCAGACAACAGCACCTCCGGACAATGATCTTTGTCAGATCCAGCAACCTGACCAAACTAAATTAAAACTTCAAGAAAGAAGAAGCTCTTTAAGGAGTCAACTAAACCAATGACGTGTCAGCTTAATCTTCACCCAATGGAATTTGATTCCAAGCCAAAATTCACATAAAAAACTGATCCCTTAAAATCTATAATAATTGTTAAATGAACTTAAATTATGTCGAAATCTACAGAAAGCCCCTGGCTTTGAACCCGGATCTCCCCAAAATTACCCCTCCATCAAGCCCAATAGACTCATTTTACAACTATAATTTTAAAAAGAATTTCCACAAAAATAATGAAAAAAAGTTCCACCCTTTGGAACGGATTGACCTTAAACCGAACTTATTTATTTTTCTTCTTCATTTTCATTCCCCAATTGTTCATGCTTTGTTGCAAAATTCATGGACAAAGGTTTGCTGTGAATCATAGAACTTGAAAGAAAGAAAATTTCAGGAAATTGCAGATAATTAATACCAACCAACCTCGATATCTCCGAAGAGAAGGCCCATGATTTCTTCGGTTTCGGTCGAAAGGGCATGGGTGAGGCATGTCAGCCATACCTCCTCGGACATGTTCAGCCCTATCAACGACATCTCTTCCCTTCTATTTCTGTGTCTCCTACTCTGCCGGTCGAGGTTGCAAGTTCGAATCTTGCCCTTCTTCCTTTTCTAATTTTGTTTCTGTTATTTCCTATTTCCAAGTGTCACTAATTCTGCTGTTGAGCAGGTGACGTATCCTTTACTTAAAAGGTAGGAATGTTGCGTTAAAAGCAGAGGGTGGAAAACAAAATTCCTGCTAAATTTTGTGGGTCCTGCGGTTTTTCAGCTTTTATTGGAAGCCGTGGGTTCTAAATTACCGTATGATTCGCATGAAGTTGACATATAACTAGGCAAACACATCTTTTAACTAGGCAGAGCAGTTAACATGTGGTTAAAATTCTTTCAATGATATGAAACTATATATTTTCATGTCTCGAATTTTAATATAAGACCAGAGTAGGTGTATAATAGTATTTTCCTTGATATTTTCGCAAAGGGTTGTTCAATTAAGCTGAGTTTTGAATTAATTTATTTAAAATTTAAAAAGCTTTAAAATAAATGATGCTGACTTCTGAATTAATTTATTTAAAATTTAAAAAGTTTTAAAATAAATGATCATAAAAAGGAATTTGTGTAATATTAAGAGATATGATACTATGAAGTTAGACATTCGAAAGAAGGGTAACGATGATTTTTCAGCTACACAAACGAAATTGCAAATATTTATTATAAGAGGAGCAATGAAGGAGACATTTTATATGGGCATAAAATTTTTCAGCTAAATTTATTTTTCCCTTTCTTTATCTTAAAAACTTTACATGCAAATTATTATAATTTTTTATCAAATATTATATTTGTTATAGGATATTTTAGTAAGTATTAGTAGATGTTATAGGATACTTACTAAATTTATTTTTCCCTTTCTTTATCTTAAAAACTTTACATGCAAATTATTATAATTTTTTATCAAATATTATATTTGTTATAGGATATTTTAGTAAGTATCAAATGATGCTGACTTCTGAATTAATTTATTTAAAATTTAAAAAGTTTTAAAATAAATGATCATAAAAAGGAATTTGTGTAATATTAAGAGATATGATACTATGAAGTTAGACATTCGAAAGAAGGGTAATGATGATTTTTCAGCTACACAAACGAAATTGCAAATATTTATTATAAGAGGAGCAATGAAGGGTTAGAGACATTTTATATGGGCATAAAATTTTTCAGCTAAATTTATTTTTCCCTTTCTTTATCTTAAAAACTTTACATGCAAATTATTATAATTTTTTATCAAATATTATATTTGTTATAGGATATTTTAGTAAGTATTAGTAGATTCTAAGTTTTAGTTTTCTTCCTATGGACCAATTTATAGTTAAATCTTTAGTATCATCTCTAGTAATAGAGGTTAGTGAGTGTATCAAGAGGATTGATCCTTGTTGCTTAAAGATAAGGTGGTTTTTAGTAAATTTAATGGGTATTGGTCAACGGCTTTAGAGTTGAGCAAATGAATTGATAGGAGTTGAAGTCTCCAAGAATAAATCTATCCTTTCTTCTCAAAGGTTTCTTTTTAGACACTTTATGTTTTAGGGAAGAAATAGATAGAATCCTAAAAGGAGGTCCTTGGTTTATGGGAAGAGCATGACTCTTCCTTACTCGTTGATATGAAGGTTTTTCACTTTAAAATATAAATTTGTCCCTGGTACCAGTCTGGGTTAGGATGTATAGGTTGTCCATTGAATTTTGGCATATGGATACCTTCAGGACAATAGGCAACACTTTAGGAGAATTTCTTGAAATTTTAGAAACTACAAAAGATGGATTCTTGGCTATTTATGCTCGGATATTGGTCATGATTGATATACATAAAGCTTTACCATAATCAATCATTCTTAAGTATGGGGATAATATGTGGATCCAAATTATAGATTATGAAAACATATCTTTTAGATTTAGAAGATGTCATGAGGTGGGACATATTGAGAGACCATGCCCTAAGAAGATTCCAGCATAATCATATGTGGAAAACCGCAAGAGAAACTTACAAATGGATATGGATGAGGATGGTTTTCAACTTCCAAAAAAAATCTAGACAAACAATTAAATAGTGGAGACCAATAAGGAAGGATATCGAAAGAAATACCAACTCTTTTAGGGCTTTAGCCTATTAAGAAAAAGTAGATCAAAGCTTAGAGGACATAGTACAACAGGTTCAACATATTAACAAGGAATTATCTAGATCCAATTCCTATTATTAACGCTTCTATAGTAGAACCAAGAGAAGATGAATCTAATGAAAAAGAAAGTTGTGAAAGAATATTGAGGAAGAGAATAAAAATACCTACTCCTAATACAAGCAAGGCAAAAAGAGGAAAACCCTTAAATTATTAAGTGAGATCCAGGGAAGCAAGAGCAAACATAGAGAAAGAAACACAACTAAGTTGGTTGAACTTCTCTTTACCAAACAACAAAATGATATTGGTAATTCGCAGGTAGGCCAATAACCCCTAATGAGACATGATTATCATCTCATGGAATATAAGGGTTGCTAATACCCCTTCAAAGAAGAGGTGTATCAAGGACCTTTGTTTAAGTAATAAGTCTGATATTCTTTGTATTTAGAAAACTAAAATGACAAAAGAAGTTTCCAAAACTATGAAAGTAGTATAAGCGAGATGTCAATGGGATGCTATGGATTTTGAAGGAGCGGCAAGAGGAATTCTAACTTGTTGGAATCCTATTAGAACCTCATGTGTAACCATTCATAAAACTAGGCATTTGATAGCCTCATTAGTCACATGCTACTTTGCAAATATTTGTTTCATCCTTATCAATGTCTATGGACCTACAACTTAGTCAGGCATATTAGAAGTTTGGAGTGGGATTGAAGCCTTTATGAGAAGTAAATAACAAGAAACCCTATTCATGGTCATATGAGAATTTAATACCATAACCAAGTTGGTGAAAATTTTGGGGGACTTAGAAATTAAACCCAAAGTATGAGTGATTTCTTAGCTTTTATTCAAAATAATAATCTATGGAAGGTTGAGTTTGAAAAAGATAACTATACATGGACCAACAACAGGAGAGGCTAGAACCTAATAGCAGAAAAATTAGACGGATACCTACTCTCATATCATTGGCTAAATGAAGGAACTTGTGTTAAAATTAATACATTGATAAGAATACCCAGGTGTTGTAGGTGAGTTGGAGAGGAGAGGGCAATCCTCCAAGGGAGGTCCCAGGTTCAAATCTCCACCCTACCAAAAAGCTGAATTGGGTACCCAAAATCCAATTGATAATGTTGGTGCGGGCAGGGCTGGGTGCGACTCTCGGGTGACTTTGATGGTATAGAACCCCCTGTTCGTGGTCTCTTAGACCAAGGCGGCCCCACATGGGGTTTTTCGCTAAAAAAAAAAAAATACATTGATAAGAATTGGCTCATATCACTAGCCAATAAGAGTTAAAATGGTGATAAGTGAATTAAAAAAGATCATTTTTAAGTATGAGTAGATGTAGTAAGACCATCCTCATTTTGTTGATATGATAGCACAAACATATAATTCTCTAGGAAATTATGGGTTGTATACACTTCCAAAACAAAATAAATCAATAATATCTAGATTAAAATAATGGAACAAAAACACTTTTGGAAATAATTTTGAGAAGAAAGAAGAACTAAAATATAAACTTTCAAAATTTCAAAAAGGTGATCATAATAATTTAAGCTTGAAGGAAATGAAGTTGCTTAGTAAATGTCATAATATTTTGAGTAAGGAAGAGAAATTTTGGAGATTAAAATTGGGATAGATTTGGTTAAAAGGATAAAAAAGTACAAAGTTTTAAAATGGGATGGCTATGGTACATAGATCAACATCTAGAATTAGTAGAATTAAATCAGTAGAAGGGGTTTAGATTGAAGACCAGAGTGAAATCAGAAAGGAGACAAGGTCTTTTTATCATAATATTCTAGGATCAAAGAAGTTTGAAGTTCTTAATGATAAACTTCTACAAGTACCTTCAGTTATAACATATGAAGACAATAGGAAATTGATGGAGTCTATTACTCTAGAAGAAGTTCAATAAGCCCTTGTATATTTTAATAAGGATAAATCCCTAGGTCCATACAGGCTCTCTACAACATTCTATTAACATAATTGGGATATAGTGAATGATTCTTTATTGGTGGCAATGGAACATTCTAGGGTAAAACAATGCATACCTTATAAAATAAATGCAAACTATCTTATTCTAATTTCAAAAAGAAGGATGCATAATTGTTTGATTCATATATGTAATAAGATTATCTCCAAAGTGATGGTGAATCAGCTAAGACCACTACTAGAAAAAAATATTTTATAAGAGCAAGGAAGATTTGCGAAAGGAAGACAAATTTTAGACGAGATCATAGTAGCTCATGAAGTTACGTATTATGCAACTTCAAGAAAAAAGAAAGCAATGATCTTAAAACTTAATATGAGTAAAGTCTATGATAGAGTTAAATGGAAATTTCTTTTTGTGGTACTAGAAAAGTTTGTATTTGGGAAGATATGGGTTAGATGGATTAAGGCTTGTGTCTCTACAGTTTCATATTTAGTGTTGGTCAATGGGTTAGTAATAAAATCATTTAAAACCAAGAGAGGTCTTAGACAAGGAGATCCTCTATCACCATATTTGTTCATTATTATGGCAGAGGTTTTGGATAGAAACTTGAATAAGGTTAACAAATATGGGCTTATAAGTGGACTTAAGGCTAGTAAAAACATTGACAACATCACACATCAACAATTTGTAGATGATATAACATTTTTTGGAACGACAAGGATAAATGAGGCTAAATATTTGAATAACTTATTAAAGAAATAAAAAAGAGCATAAGGAGAAAAAATTAATAGTAAAAAATTCAAAATTTACTTCCTAAACACCCCAACTAAAATCAAAACAAGGATATGCAAGTTACTTCAAGTAGAGGAGGCAAATTTGCTAGCAACTTATCTAGGGATACCCTTATTTGAGGGGAGAATAAGTTTAAAATTATGGAATCTAGTTATAAGTAAATTTAATAATAAACTACCAACATAGAAAGGTAGATGGTTATCGTTAGAAGGAAGAGAGAAACTAATTAAATTAGTCTTACAAACCATTCCAACATATAATATGTCCTTGTATACTATGCCAAAATCGATAGAAAAAAACTTAATCTATACTATGCGATCATTTTTGAGGTTAGGATTACATGATAAGAGGAAATTTCCTTTGGTGAAATGGAGCAAGGTGTGTGATGACAAAACTAGGGGAGGTCTCAGCTTAAGAGTTCTAACAAGGTATGATTTTTATTTTTCTTAAAAACTTTAGGATTTCCTAGGTTTGTGCATTTTAGGACTTAGTCATAGGTTTAATAAGTCGACTTATACATGTGAGTTGATTTTGTCACTCATGATGGATTTGGTCTAAGTCTAGGTGTCTTCTTTTTCGTAGAATCATGGGCTTTTCCTTATCGGTTGTATTTTGGATTAAGCCTTATTTGCGTAATCCTTGGTTCCATTGTTGCTTTCCAGGGTTATCGTTTGTATTTTGGGCTTATTTAAGTCCTCATTCATAAATATATTTTGCAGCTTCATTTTCCATATCATTTGTGGTATCAGAGCAGGATATTTTGTGAGGTTTTGGATCATTTTTGACCTCATTTGGTTTGGGTTATTTTCAACCAGTTTTCGTCCTATTTGAAGCTCTTATTATTTATGCAAAAATTGTTGAACATTATTTTGTTGTTGCAAGTTTTGTTGTCAATTGTTGGATAGTTGCAAATTATTTTCTATGATTTTTATTTGTGTTGAAACCCTTTTGAGGTGCCAATTTGTTGCCCTTGCTTGATAGTGATTTTTCCTAGTGGAGGAGTTTCCCACTGTCTATACAGCTCATAAATAAAGTTGCATGCAGACGAACACCCGAAAATATGCACTACCATTCTACTACATCTACGATAGGACACTTTTGTCCTATCTATTTTTAGATCTACGATTTTCTTCATGCAATGCCTTTCTAACTGTGTTCCACGCTACAATTGCCTTTGGTGCCCGTACTACAATTTTCATTGTTGCTCGCACCCCCACCTGTCGTCAATGACAAGAGGTCACTGTCCTAACTATCGACAAAGTATTGGTCTCTCCAATAGCCAACGATTAGATATACCTGCTATATATGACTTGCATCTGACAGCATTTACGACTAAAAAATCATGCGACACCTAACAGATCCCAGTGTTTCTATCGCAACACCTGATGCAAGCTACAACACTAGCAACATTTTGTGTCTTTGCCTGACACGGATAGGCTGGGGTTAATCACCTTGAACTATAGTTCCATAACTTGTTCTCTTCACACTCTGACAAGTGGTTAGAAGCACAAACCTTCTCATTACACGATTGGTTTGAAACTCATTTTGATTTTCGCATCCACCGAAACACAAAACTGTGACTTACCGATAAAAATCTCAAAAATTGGTACGACACCACTTTACATCGAGCGCGATCCCACATTCTTACACGCAATTTGATGCATCATTTTGGAAGTCACATGAACAGATGCGATTCAACATTCATGTTGGCAAATTTGTCATGGTGTTCCGCATACCACGTGGTGACCTCTATCTTCTTTTATTTGTTTGCACCAATGACATAAACCAGATGTGGGTCTTAAAATCCCACATTTGTTGTGGGAAATGCTTAATAGCCTTTATAAGGGCCAAGTCGCCCTTGGAGATATAGCCAACGCACGTTGGTTGTGAGCACGTGCACCGGCTACACGGTGGAGGTGCTTCCTTCTATGTAGCATTGATTTGCTTTGGTTGACATACTTGTTGCTTCGATTGTCAAAAATTGTTTCAATTTTCAAGTTACGTGCGCCTTCGTGCCAATATTTTTTTGGTAAGATGCATACTAAAAAAAATAAAAAAATTGCTATCCAAATTTTGACAAGTTTGAACAACAATTTTTCTCACCACGACAATTGCAACAAGCATTTTTTTCATTTTGTAAACAAGGGCTCTAACTAAGTGCAATTCTCTTTTGCCTTATTCCAATATTTTATAAAATTGTAGTTTTTTTTGCAATTCTTTTGGGCAAATTGTAATTTTTGTACTCTTTTTCACATTTTGTAACCCCTTTTTCCTAATTCTTACTAGCGCGTATTCGGGCCCAAATGATGTCTAAATTGACCGATAATATGGCTCAACTCACACAACTTGTGAGTGTTTTGGTCGACAAGGTCACTTCCACAAATATTCAGCTACAATGTGACGTTCCAATTTATGATGGCTCCCATGATCCGGAAGTGCTCAACAGTTGGATTCTCGACATGAGTAGTTGGTTTGATTACACCAAATTGGTGAAAGATCATCAAGTTGCATTTGCCAAGCTCAAGTTATCTAGCATTGCTAAGATCCTCGTCATTGATTGTCAACAAACTCAAATCCTATTGATTCATGGGATGAATTAAAACGAGTTTTGAAGAGTAATTTTTACCCTTCAAATTACGTCAAAGAACTTGACATCAAATGGCTTTGTATTCGACAAACTTCTCACATGAGCATCCATGATTATGTTTTTCATTTTAAAAAATTACGCATTTTGAATACAGTGCATGATTCCACCATCAAACTTGTGAACAAATTCAAAAGTGGGTTGCAAGAACCCCTTTACAAGAAGTTGAAGTACAAAACCATTGTTAGCATTGACATGGCTTTCAATCAAGCTATTCTTGAGGAGGAGTTGCGAGAGTCATCGCGTGGGTCTCGCTCTTCATCGTCTAGAGGAAATCCAAAGGTTTCTAATCAGCAATCCAAGGCAAATAAGTCTTCTTCTTCTTCTTGTACTCCTTCTCCCTCTTCTTCTTATTTTTCTTCGTATTCTTCTCAAAAAGCTTCTTCAAAATCCCTTGTGGAATGTAGTTATTGTAAGAATAAGGGTCATAAAAAACATTAATGTTTTAAATTGAAAATTTTGAAGAAGTCCCTAGTTGTAAAGCCTTCACATGAGGATACACAAGATGGCCCTATTGAGGCTACAGGGGAGCAAAAGGCATACAAGGAATTAGTGGGGTTGAACAAATTGACCCTTATGAATACTTATCAAAGTGATCATGAGAACTTGTTTGTGACCACGGTACACTTGAATGACACCTTCATGGTTGATTGTATCATCGATAGTGGCTCATAGAAAAATATAATTGCGAGGTCCATTGTCAATAGACTAAACTTACTGATAAATCCCCATCCTCATCCTTATCCTTTAGGGTGGAAGGACAATGGGATTTCATTCGACATCACACACACATGCATGATAAATTTTGCTTTCAATCCTACTTTTGTGGACACAGTTGTGTGCGATGTAACTCCAATGGATTGTTGTGGCTTTTTGCTTAGCATAACCTATCAATATGATAGGAGGTCTATACATGATGGGTATAAGAACACATACACTTTGCACAAAGATAATAAGGCTTACATCATCATAAGTATAAAACAAACACCACAAAAATTGATGTTAAGTTGTAGACAAGCACGAAAAGTTGTTAATCAAGCAAAGGAAATGGCACTCATCTTTATTAGACCAATTAATGAAGACATTCAAGCACCTAATCATACACAACAAATATTCTTCAGTTAATTATTTGCTTCAATCATATTCTGGTGTTTTCCAAGAACCTTCAAGCTTCCTCCTAAACGACAAACTGATCATAACATTGATATTGTCCCTCCAACTCCTCTTCCCAATGCTTCAATGTATAGACAATCAATAATGCAAATGGAAGAAATTAAAAAGCAAATTCATGATTTGTTGTCTAAAGGTTTCATAAAACCTAGCACTTCTCCTTGTGCTTCACCTATATTGCTTGTGTTAAAGAAATATGGAACATGAAGGCTACGCATTGATTTTGGAGCACTCAACAAAATCACCATAAAGAATCAATATCCACTTCCACGAATTGACGATCTCTTAGATCAATTCCAAGGAGCTAAATTCTTCTCCAAGATAGATCTCAAAAGTGGGTATCATCAAGTCAAAATTCAGGCTAAGGATACTTGGAAAATAGAATTCAAGACTAAAATGGGGCTTTTTGAATGGCTTGTCATGCCCTTTGGTCTTACGAATGCTCCTGCCATATTTATGTGGCTCATGAATGAAGTGTTAAGAGATTGTTTGGACAATTTTGTAATCATCTATTTGGATGACATCCTTGTATTTTCCCAACTTGGAAAAGTCATCTAGAGCACTTGGAATCAGTTATTCAAACTCTTCAAAAGAACCAATTGTATGCCAATCTTCCTAAGTGTTATTTTGGGTAAACTTCCATTGCCTATCTTGGTTTTGTAATCAGTGAGAAAGGCATTCAAGTGGATCCTGCTAAAATTGTAATCATCCTCAAATGGCCAAACCCTACTTTTATCATAAAGTTAAGGAGTTTTATTGGACTTGCCAACTTCTATCTCAAGTTCATAACAAGATATTCCACCATTGCCGCTCCTTTGCATCGTTTTACAAAGATCAAAATTGAGTTTCAGTGGACAAAGGATTAACAAAAGGCCTTTGATAAATTGAAACGCAAATTGTGTACTGCACCTGTTCTTGTTATTCCAGATCTTGCTCAACAATTTGAGATTGAGACGAATGCATCATAGTTTACACTTGGAGTCATGCTCAAACTGAATGACCATCTAGTGGTCTATCATTCCAAAATATTTTTAGAGGTAAAGAAGAACTATTCTACATATGATAAGGAGTTATATGCTTTGGTTTAGGCCATCAAGTATTAGGGGAACTATATTCTGGGTAAAGAAACAATAGTTCACGTAGATCATTGCCACTTAAGTTTCTTCAATCTCAAACAAAAAATGAAGAGGCTAAACACATGAAATGGACATCATACTTGCAACAATTCCATTTGGTAATTGTTGGGAATGAACAAGATGAGATATATTATACATGAAATGAGTACAATATATATGCATAAGCCTATATGAAAAACATAACACTTGTCAAGATAAACTGATAAGTGTCAAGATAGAAGGCATAGTGCACATTATATTCTAACATTCCTCCTTAATGTGCACTATCCTAACTATAGAGAAAAACAAGTCAACATTAGATAACATTTCCCCTTAATGTTGACTTCTCTAAAAGAACCTTATCATCTACATGATTTGGTATAGGCTCGTGCTCTTTGCGCTTGGCTCTCCAACTGCGAATAATGTTATATCAACGGTGTATAAATCTTGGTCTGTTGCCTCATGGTCAGCCACTTCCACGGGTCTATTGCCTCTGGGTCAACCGTCTAAGTGCCTCAGGGTCATCCTGGGTGCCTCAAGATCAACCACTTCCATGGGTTTGTTGCCTTTGTAGGTCATCCTCTAGGTATGTTGCCTCTCATAGGTCATTGACTAGATTCACCATGAATATCATCCCCCCTCATGGTGAACTCAATCTAAAAGGTGTCAGTCTTACCAAAAATGCACCTTAATACAAAATAAATACAAGTCATATGAGAGTGTCGGTCTTTATCGAAAATGCACTCAATACAATAAAATGAACCATAGAAGCCAAATGTGGAGGAGGAGAAAAAAGAAGAGAATATAATATTCTAAAGTGTCTTTGTCTATAGTCTTCAGAAGTTGATCCGAAAAATCCTCGGATAGAGTCTAGGGTGTTTATTTTTGTAGTCCCTAGAGTAGGTGTCCTTATGGTTACCTCCTCATCCTATTGAAATGCATGGGTAACCAACCGTTGCATCCACCAAGTCCTATAGAGAAGGTGACTAGATACAAGGATCACTTACAAATTTGCCTTGGGAGTGTCGGGTTCAACCGAGAGTGCACTCCATGATACAATAATCTTTGAGGCTAAAAAATATAAATGAAACAACCTCAAAATTACAATTTGACACCACCAATGTGTTCGTCTTGGAAAAATATTTCTGATGACTATAAATAACCCTATATTTGGATTTCAATGGGGCCTTCATCTTTGGGAAAAACAACAACATCAGGAATATTCTCTTGGCATCGCACAATAACGATATCGCACTCTAGCTGAATAAAAAGAACACAATTTTCCCTCATAGGGGAATTACATGGGCTATGTGGACCTTTCATCTTTAAAATTTCTAAAAACTACAATAAAAAAGGCCATATGAATTTCACTTTGAAAAAAGGAACGTTTCCTTTTTAATTAAAAAATGCCCCTCCGCATTTTTGAATAAATAGCCCTCCTTATGATTTCATTAAACAACAATGCCCCATTTTAAACAAAACTGCCCCTTATGCATTGAACATATAAATAAAATTGGACCTATGATCGATCACATTATCACTCTTAGTGGGTTGAGCCCACTCACATTCTCCACGAGAAAGAAACAAATTATCTTAGAACTCCAAAAAACACCAACGTCCAATGGCTAAGGAAAGAAGAACCCTAGGTGCGCAAACTGACGCAACAATTTCTAATTCTCGCGTACACCTCCATCACATTGCACTCATTCATCATCTATGTTATCTGTTCCCAATCTAAGCGAGGCACTCATCATTAGGCGCGTGCCATGAAAATGCGGGGTCTTCTTTGGGAGTAGGGATCGCGGCTCCACTACGACTCTGCCCGTTGCAAATGTTAGAAACTCATGCAGAAGCGGTCAAAAAAATAGAACCCATGTGATTCCCTTCTTGGATCTGAAAAAATGAACCCACTACCTCCGAGCAACCTCTCCATTCGTTTTGGCTCTGCGAAGAAAAACATAATCATCAACCACAAAAATGTAGCAAAATACTCAGCTAGATTTGGTTGAACGCCAACCGAACGACACTCTAGGAGCCACCTCATTCCTTGATTTATCATCTTCTATCATCTGATCTACGACGGGCTCGATTTTGGCTCCAATGTGAGAAAAAATAGACTCATCACCAAATGGATAGGAAAGCACCACATAACATTTATCCACGTCCTCCAGCATCGATTTCACATTATACCTTGCAACTTCAACAAAATAAACAAGATTACAATTTAAGTCCTTGGAATGTAAAATCACAATGAGATCACATGTGAAACTATGCCACGAACTTTATGTAAAAACAACGGGTATTTACGTCATGAAGCTCTCAAACTACATAACCAAAGAATAATTTCAGTGCACGAAGAATTTTTGGCATGATTTTGAAAACTGCATTGAGAATGCTATAGTCGAGAGCACAAGCTTTCTTGATTAGGATGAATAAAATATCCTCCCATTAGAAGAATATGACCATCATAGCAAAACAACAGAATTCAACATCTGGGGCACAAAAAATACATTGAGAGTACCTAGAAAAAAATTTGAATTTGGTACTTCGCAATGAAATCCGCATCCAAATACACGAGTCTGCCTCCAACCGTGTTTCTCCTATGACAAATACAAGAATGAAAAATAGCAATTTCTCAAAAACATGGGAGCAAAACGTAGAGCACACAGATGCACATCATTCATAGATGTCCTAAATATCTTTATTTACTCTTCATGAGAACTCCATGCTCTGTGGGGAAAATAATTTTTTTTGCTTCCGTGGATGACTAGGTCTAACATGATGGCACTTTTTGACTCCACCTCATGAATGTATTGTACCAGGAATGACACCTGATGCAAGTCTGGTAGATTCAATGCCAGAAACAAGATAATGTGTAAATGCAAATCCATCATCAATACATTGGTGCACTAAGTAAATTAACCCAGCTATGATCTACTTTGTGCCAAGCAAAAAACCTCATTCTAAATATCGATGAAAACGACGAGTAGCTACGTTGCCTGGGCTTTGAGGAGGAGATCTCGAGTCATCAAGTTCACGCATCGACTCTGAGATGCATCTCGGTAGATGCTACATCCAAGTTGATCAACTGCATAATGGTTTTGGGAGAGCATCGTTATAGGAGGAAGCTTCGAGATCTTCGAGAACAAGTTACACCATTATAGGAAGAAGCTTTCGAGACCTACGAGAAAAAATGCAGCAAACACGATGATATGGTTCCATCACCAAAAACATTCCTCATATGGCCCTCATTCTCTTGAAATCACAAACACTGGACTGTTTGATGGCCACAATGCCGCAATCATTGCACCTCACTAGACTGATTACAGCAACGTCTTTTCGAATAATGTGCGGCATCTCCAAGAAAAAATTCAATCTACATATTGGTCAAGCCCATTGAATACGATGGATTTGCAAAAGGCACATCAAACTCAAAAGGCTCTCACACCATTCAAACTCTCCAGCCTGCATATGAAGGCTATGGTTGTCTCATTTTGTGCTACTTCAACAGAGAAAAAAATCTGGCACTTCTCGGGCATCGCAGGCAAATAGGGACAAACTGGTGCTCAGCAAATTCTCCATGCCTAGCATATTCAAATGCCCTTGCCTACAAAAAATAAACCCAAAAAAAATATCGCCAAATCAGTATGGCTTACGACATTTGTTGACAGGTGGTCTTCAATTTGTCAATCTCCTCATCACGACATCGAACAACTAGCTTTCTCCCACTGAATCATTCATCCTTCTCTCCACATGCGCTCTTAGTCGTAGCAAAAATTTGGTGCATCTGTGTGTGCCACTACTTTCAAAATCTTGATCTCTTCTAACAAGGATGGTATCAAATATTAGTCAGTCAACTCGGCGGCTCCAAAACATAGTAAATCTACCTTGCTGATCTCCATGTCATCCGAAAAATAGTTTTGGGAAAAAAAAATCATGCGACACAGGAAGGTCACATCGTGGACCAGATGCACCATATTTAGATTATCACAGCTCCCTTGAGCATTGGCGGGTTGTGCACCCTTTGCTGCACCTACATGACTCTCCCCGACGTGATGGCATTGATGACATTGTCAAATATACTGCAACCAGCATCATGGTCAAAGACTTGAGTCATCATAGAGGATTTAAAGCATAATAAAAGTAACTTCGAATGCCACATCTCATTCCAACAACTTAGATACAACACTGAAGTCTTATGAGGTTATTAAAAATAGAAAGTGCCACGTTTCATTCTTTATCCATCATACCATAATAACAACACGCTCAACATTAGAATAAAAAACATCACACTACTGATTAAGGTTGTAGCATAGGACCACTCTGTTCAGTCTTCTCGAACTTTCCATGGAAGCGCACACTAAGTTTGGTAGCTAGATCTTCTCGTTGACCGAGGGCGAGTCCCAAATCACCAGACTAGTAAGTCTCACCAAAAATTTCAACAGTAATGCACCATTAGAAAGGGCTATTCAGTCTAGGCCGTAGGAGCAGAATTAGGTGCCACATCGTGACTTGAAGGGAAACTCGTACGACAATAAAGGAGAAAAAATCCACGTGCAATGACATCAACATTGCAGAAGCTAAAAATAGAGTATATACTACGATGGTTGAAATCTAAATTTCATAGACAATCAAGTTTTCTCGTCAACCGGATCAAGTGCTAGATCGTCTCCACTTGCGTTGATCAACAATGCTTGCTCAATGAAAAAATACAGGCTATTTTCATCATCGAGAACTATTTGGAACTCCATGCTCCGTCGCACCCTAAATTTCATCACCAACATCAACGCCCTATGAGCAAAAGGATCTGATCTGACCGGATGCAAAAAAACTACGACCATCCACCCTTAATTGGCATATATCAGATAGTAGCGGCGCCTGCACATCCATGCGACGAAAAAATGTCGCTTAGCCAAACCCATGAGTAATAATGAAATTCATGGAATCAAAACATGGGTCTATGAACCCCTCAGGCGTTGCCCTCCATAATACTCATCTTCATCACACAAGCATAGTGGGATTGGCCTGGAAAAAAAAACATATACCTTCAACTGTAATAGAACCCCCCATCAAATGGAAAAACCTGCAAAACAGTGGAAAAATAATCCCAAAAAATATTCAGATCTTGGAGTGTATCCCATTTTTCATTTCTCCGTGGAGAAATTACTTCTACGGATGGATACCTCCCAAAAAAATATATCCTCCCCAATAACTCAAAAAATAGACTGCCATTAATTTTTCGAGCTTCTGGTTTCTGATCCATTTCATGGATGGGGAGCATACTCCCTATCTTGAAGAAAAGAATGGAGGAGGAAAAAAATGGGGGAGGGCAGAGAAAGTTTGCTCTGATACCAAATATTTGGAATGAACAAGATGAGATATATTACACATGAAAATGATTACAATATATAGGCATAAGCCTATATGAAAAACATGACACTTGTCAAGAGAAACTGACAAGTATCAATATAGAAGGCATAGTGCACATTATATTGTAATAGTAATCAAGTATAAGAAAGGGTAAAATAATGTAGTGGCAGATTGTTTGAGTCGTCCTCCATCGGCCCTTGCTTTGACTATTGTGACAACATCCCATATTGGCTTCCAAACTTGGCCAACACAGTATCCTTTGGATCTAGACTTTGGCAAATATTTTTAGTAACTTTCACGTCATTCTTCTTCCAATTTGAGATCCCTTCAAGACTTTCACATCAAGGATGGCATGTTGTACAAAGTGGACAAACTTTGTGTACCTCATGAGGGAGTCTCTCTTGAAAGAGTCTCATTCTACACTCTATGGAGGATATTTTGGCAAGCAAAAGACTCTTCATCACCTTCAATGATTCTTCTTTCGGCCTCACATGTAGAGAGATGTACATCATTTCTTGTGATAATGTGTCATTTGTAATCATTCCAAATCAAAAAACAAGAAATTGGGTTTGAGCATGCCTTTGACCATTCCTTCTTGTCCATGGGAGAGCATTTCCATGGACTTTTTGAGCAGTTTTTTATGATAGTAAGACAACATGATTATATCTTCATCATTATGGATGGATTCAATAAAATGACCAAATTCACTCCATGTCGTAATATGAGTTATGCACAGGACTTAGAATAGCTCTTCTTTGAGATAGTGTGGTGCTCTTTTGGTCTTCTAACCACCATTGTTTCTAATCGCGACTCGCAATTTGTGGGTCACTTTTGGAGATCTCTTTGGAAGATCTTAGGAGTAACCCTTAACTTCTCTATTACCTATCATTCTTAGTATAATGGGTAGATAGAGGTAGTTAATCGTACTCTTATATAGATTTTGAGGATCTACCATCATTCCACTCCTACCAAGTGGAATTCGAGACTCACTCACATCGAGCCCGCATACAACAGAGTCGTACACAATTCTACTAGGCACTCTATATTTGAGGTATGTGTTGGATTTCAGCCTTTGGCTCCCTATGAGTTACCTTTATCCTTACCCTCTCTAGCTACCATGTACATTCAGAAGGAGCAAGATAATGCGAACTCTTTTATTTAGCATTTGCAGAGCCTACAATATAGAGTGGTTAAGATTCTTCAGGGGACTCAGCAAAAGCAAAAACAATAGATGGACATACACCATACTCATCCCTTTCAGGTTGGTGATAAATTATGGTTTCATCTGGATAAACGATGTTTTGTGGACAAGGCACATAGAAAGATCAAACCTCTTCGTTATGGGCCATATATCATTGTTTAGTAAATTTATGAGAATGCCTTTCACCTGGATCTTTTGGCTCATCTTGGCATTCACAATGTCGTTAATGTGGATCTCCTAAAACCATACTATGATTCCACATTGGAATCTTCTCCAGCTATCAATCATCCTATTGATGGTCTATGATGCATAGATTTCGCTTGATTTCTATGCACTCTTTGATATGAAGACTCGACAAACTCACCATGGTACTACTACTTCATATCTTGTAGGATTTTGTGACCAACTTCCTCATTAGGCTCGTTGGATCTCTGCTCACCAAATTTCCTGGGATTTTTCTTCTTTGTTAAATGCATTGGATTCCAATGCTTCTTTTTTTGGGATGAATGATGAGGCATGATTTTTATTTTTATTAAAAACCTTAGTATTTCATAGGTTTTGTGCATTTTAGGACTTAGTCATAGGTTTAATAAGCTGCCTTGTACACGTGAGTTGATTTTGTCACTCATATGGATTTAGTCTAAGTCTAGGTGTCTTCTTTTTTGTAGAATCATAGGCTTTTCCTTATCGGTTATATTTTATATTAAGCCTTCTTTGTGTAATATTTGGATCTATTGCTGCTTTCCAGGGTTACGGTTTGTATTTTGGGCTTATTTAAGTCCTAATTCATTAATCTATTTCTTAGCTTCATTTTCCATATCAAGTTCTTACGGATGTAAACTTAGCTCTTAGGGGAAAAGTAATATAGAGTTTGTATAAAGAGAGTCAAAGACAACGAGAAAGAATTCTTCTAAGTATATTTATCTTAATGACCCAAGCTTAATTTTTATTGCATTCTCTCTACCAAATGGTTTTGCACTATGAAACAATTTAGTAAAATCAATTGATCTGGATATTAAAGGTTTAATATGGGTGGTGGAAATTGGAGAAAATATTTCTATTTGGATGGATACTTGGTGTGATAAAAAACCACTCAATCTAGATCCAATTTTGAAACCATGGATGAGATTACTTCAAGACAAATATGGTGGTTGGATTTCAAACATTTTGTAAAAAATCAAGAAGGAAGATATAAATGAAAATAACATTGATGCTAGGAGGCAGTTGAGAAGAAATAAAATAACAATGATTATTCCAAGGGGAGCCAAGGATAAGTTGATTTGGGATTTGAATAGCTCAATAGAATACACAACAAGATGTGGATATAATGTAAAGCACCGACAAAGTAGGAATATGGAGAGATATTTGGGATAGCCCAAACATTCCTAGAGTCAAAATTTTTGGTTGGCTAGTAGGTCATAGAAGAATTTTATACTGGGATAATCTTATGAAAAGGGGTTTTCATGGTCCCTCACAATGTGTTATTTGTAAAAAGGAGGAGATTATAGACCATCTATTGGGACACTACTCAATAGTCTAGAAACTATGGCAATGGATTCTTAATATGTTTGGTAAATGCATGGTGATGAATGGAAAATTTGAAGAATGGTTAAAGCAATGGTATAACACTTTTAAAATTAAGGCTCTATAGACAATTTGGGATATATCAAAAGATACAATACTTTGGATTGTATGGCTATAAAGGAATAGAAGAATATGTGAAGGAAAGAAAAGTAGTTTAGAGGCAATGAAAAGGAAGATTTGTTTAGTCATAAAGGAGTCTAAACCAACCTTATAAACTCACTCAATCAGTAATATGGAAGTAGAGAGCCTTGACAGATGGAGTCAAGTCATCAAATGGAATTATGATGTTAAGTACAAGAGAAACAAAAAGAAGGCAAATAATATAAAGTGGAAACCACCAAATGTAAAGTTGGTCAAATTGAATTTTGATGGATAGTTGTAAGCTTACTGTGGTGGTAAGGGCTTTAGCCTCTCTTTGAGAGGTCCAAGGTTCAAACCCCACTCGGTATGAGGGGACCGAGACTCCATAAAAACCTGTGTAAAATCATTGAAAAAAATGAATTTTAATGGATCCTCTAAATAAAATCCAAGACTAGCAGGAGGAGGAATAATTAGAAATAACAAAGGAGATATTTTGTCTCATTACACTTTCAATAGTTGATTTAAGATAAATAATGAATTTAAATTTTAGGCGGACTTGGAAGGTTAAAAAATATGCAAACAAATGAAATGGAACAGAGTATGGTTAGAAGGTGATTCACTCATAGTAATAAATGCAATTTTGAGGAAAGCCAAGTCTCCATGGAACATACAAGAGATAATTGTGGAAATTCAAGATCTTATTATAGAAATTTAAGAAATCAGGTTAACACATACGTAAAGGGAAGGAAACAATAACTAACTAATAATGTGATTAAGCTTTGAATGGAGGGAGGGCATTGTGAGCAAATTTTCATGGCTTATAGGGGCTAACAACTTCTATCCAGCGGTGGTAAGATTTTGGTCAAAAACAAACCTAGCAATGGCTACAACCTCTCTATTCAAGAACCCTAATAATGTAGTCTTTTTGTTTTTCTCTTATCCGCCTGTGTTTGATCAACAAAAGTTGGATCTCTTGGCTTAGGCCTTTCCTAAATGTTTGAATTTGACCCCAACTATAGTTAGAAGCACTTTCATTCCAAAGTTAGATGAAGCTCCCATAATTGAGGTTCTTCCTGATCTCATCATTCATAATCCAAAACTTATTGTGTCTTCTCAAGCCCTAGTCTACAAGTTCATAGGAATGTGGCCAATCCCATATTCTATTAAAAAATGGATAGACTCCAAATGAGGCTCGCAAATATCTAGTTATGAACTCATGCTAGCAGGGAGAGGCTATTTAGTGGTAGTATTTTCATATTCAAAAGAAAGAAGCTTCATCTTTCATGGGGGTATGGTTCTTCAGGTCAAGTCCCCTATACATGACGTCATGGTATACCAGCTTCAACCCCCAAGTGGAGGAGCCAGAGGAGATATCCATCTAGGTAAGACTTCCATTTCTTCCATTACATTTTTGGAATAATCCCACTCTGGAGCTTATTGGAAACACTATAGGAAGCTTTGTGGACTGGTCACCACTAAAGGCCAATAATGTTATTTATTCTAGAATGTGTGTGCAAGTCAATTTAAAAAAGGTTTACTAAAGAGTATCAAGATTAAAATGATGGATTGGATCCATACACAACCTCTTGGTTATGAACATATACATTTTAAGTGTATTTTTGATCACAAGTACAAATGCTTTTCTAAAAACTGTCCCACCAAAGTGCAGCAAGAAGAAAAGGATGACAATAAAGATTTTCAACTAGTTAGACGAAAGTAGATAAGGTTTTCAAGGAGTTGCAAGAGAAACACTCAAGGTATAGATAAAAAAAAGGAAACAAGTTTGCTATTCTCTCTTTGGAGGAAGATGAAGCACCCTTAGAAGAGGAACAAGAGGCTTAGGTTAAAGAGGTAGAAACCCTATAATTAGAGTCTAACGAAGTAATAGAAGAAACACCAATCAGGAACAAACAATACATTAAGGAAATGTAGAAGAGGAAATAGTAGAAACACAAGAAGTGAAAATCATAATCCTAGGAGGTAATATGGTTGGAAAAATAAATAATACACAAGAATAAAATTTCGAGGAATAGGCGGAACGAATTAGAACTCTAGCCACAAGGTCTATGACAAAAGAAAAAAAATAAATCAAGAAATCAAAATGGAACAAGCAAAAAAGGATAAAACTCATAAAACCTTAGAGGACTTCCCTAAGGCAAAAAAGACAAGTAAAAAATGAAATACATATCTTGGAATGAAAGGGGATTGGGTAGTCCCCTGAAGAAAAACTACCTAAAATCCTTAATAGAGCAACAAAAGCCAACAATAGTGTGTATTCAAGAATCAAAGATGTTAGAGAGTACTACCAAAGGGGAATGGAATAGGATTTGGTACCATTCAAAATTAGTAGCACTTGGGACCCCCAAGGCTTGACTTACAAAAGTGAAACAAAAAATTGAATAGCATTTATGCCAACAGGTTTGGAGTTAACCTTAGTAAATTTCTATCGACCAAATCATTTAGAAAAGAAAAAGAGGCATGGATGCAACTCAATGGATCAAAATAGAGGGGCCTAATAATATAATAATAAGAGGATGTTTGAATGTAATCTTAGCTCAATGGGAGAAAAGAGGAGGAAACAAAACAAGAGACCCAACCAAGGAGATAGTAGACCATGTTATGGCATGGGTACATCTCCAAGACATCATTCTCAAATAAGGTAAATTTACTTGGACAAACAGAAGAGCAAGTATCCAATTTATTACTGAGAGACTAAATAGATTTATATGTTCATGAGGATATATTATCAATGTATCCCCTCATCTCCAATTAGATTATCCAAAGTTCAATATCAAATCACAAGCCTATCATTCTAGATAGTGGAAGAAATATGGAATCAAAGTATCCCCTTAACTAGCCCACAAGTGGTTTGGAATACAAAATTTTCAAACCTCAAGCAGGCCATAAGGAAATGGATTTCGAAGAAAAAATCAACACTAACAAAAAAGGAGGAACTCATGCTACACATGGAGAAGTTATAAAATGAAATTAGAGAGCAACCTCACACAATACTTCAAGAAGAACAAAGAAGACAATTATATAAAGAGTTAGAGAAAGTGCATCAAATAGAAGAAGCAAATTGGCATCTTCAATCCAAAATGACCTGGTTGCAAAAAGGAGATAAAAATACAAAATATTTCCACCTCAAGACAATGCAACATTATCAAAGGAACACAATTCAAAAAATTCAACATGGAGTCAATTACACTCATGAGGACCATATCAAGGAGATAATACTTGAGCATTTATCTAAACTTCTCACCAGAGCTTCAGGGGATGAACAAGCTCAAGAAATTATCCAAAATATTCCTATTGTTCTTAATAACAAGGACATAATAAAATTGACTAAGGAGGTTGGACAATCATCGTTATCTAATGACAAGTCCTTCCACCACTGAGTGTGTGAGGTTTTATAAGGGATAATCATTGTTATCCGATGACAAGCCCTTTTAATTATTTGATGTGTGTAGTTCTAATTGTTTACAGGTTCTATTCGTGGGAAAGACATCCATTGATAATCAAAGCCTATGTGATTGTGGCCTTGGATTTGGTATCACACACTATTTTATTTGTGGGAGCTATATCTTCCTTTCTAGCAGTCAAATTTAAAATATTCTTGCACCATCACAGATTGTTTTGAGTACCATAAAAATGAGTCGTCATATGCCAAATTTTGAGCAATATTGAAAAGTTATGATTGTTTGAAGTTGGGCTATCAAAGTTTTTTTAGCTCCGCAAAAATTATTTTGCAAATCCAAATCTAAATCCAGATACAAATATAGATACATCCTCAAGTTTGCAAGTTTTCAATATTTTTTATTTAAAAAAAAAAACTTTATTATTTTTTAAGTTTGTTATTATTTTTAGAAAAAATAAATGCTTTCTTTTAAAAAAATAAATAAATTAAGAAAAACCTTTTAAGCTTATTATTTTTAAAAGTGTTTTCTTAAAAAAAAACGATTATTTTTAGAAAAAAAATAAAAATCTGAGCTTTTTTTTTTAAATGCAATATAGAAAGTACTTTATTATTAATGTGTGTTATTTTGGAAGGGGACTTCTTTTATGCAATTGTGCAATTTGATTTAATCAATTGTGAAATTGTGATTGTAAAAAAGGTGTAATATCGGTGGAGTCCGACACCTTCCCCCTTCTTGCAAAATTCATCAAATATTGTAAAAGGTGCATTATCAATGGAGTCCAACACCTTCATTATTTCTTCCATGTTTTCTAAGTTTTGTAGGTGATATTCTACAACTTCACACAAATGGCCTCTCCCAAAGTGTTTCTCATAGATTCTCAACTCCTAAAAGGACCTAACTTCAGAGCATGGAAGACAAAGATGTTAACTATCTTGATAGTGGAGAAACTATGGGACATTGTGACAGGCATCAAAACACAACCTCAAGGCATGGACCAAGCAAAGAAGTTTGATGATGTAGATCAACGAGCATTGATGTTAATCACCCTTGCTACAATTGATGAGATCTAACCACACATTTGTGATGCATAAACTTTCAGTCAAGCATGAGATGCTCTTACAACCATTTTTGCAAGAAAGAATCAATCCACTATTCTTTACCTTCAATCCCAACTTCACACATTGCAAGTGGACGATGGACATATTATGGAGCAATATATTTGTAGAGTGGCATACCTGAAGGGAAAACTAAATGCTATGAAAAAAATATGGAAAACAAGCTCTTAGTTCCATTCATACTTTAAAATTTACTTGATTTTTTTGGGTGCTTATTACCTCCTTACAGGTCTCCAACAGGGCAGTTTCCTTTGAGGAGTTGGTCAATATGCTTCAACAGGAAGAAGAAACCAATAAACTAAGGGACCAGTTGTTGAATAGTGCACTCATAAGTCAAAAACCTGTAAGTTAAAAATTTAGAAAATAGAGGAGACACAAACGTTCTTAAAATAAAGGTCCTTCCTCCTCATCACAACAACAACCTCAATACCAAAATAGGTATTACCATATCTGTGAACATGATGGCCATGATACTAAATATTATTGGTACAATTGTTACCACATGAGGAGGCCAGGTTTGCATACCTCAATAAAAGCAACATGAGTATAGGCCACGAACCCAACAAGAGTAACAAAAAGGACATGTTGTCATTGAAGTTTCAGATTCAGATTATAAACAAGCACACAAAGAGTCATTCAAATCCTGAATAGACACACACAATACTCATGACCAAAGTTTTTACCAAAACTAAGGATGATTCTTGTTATATTAATTCTCGTGCTATCCAACACATGATAGGGGACAAAGACTGGTTTGATACCTTTAAATTCAAATAAGGGAAACCGGTGATCATCATAGATGATAAAACCTATGAGATCAAAGAAGTTGTTGATATTTTGGTTCAACTTCCATATTGGAAAAACACCATCAAATAGGTCCTTTATGTCCCAAGACTAGCCAACAACTTGTTGTTTATATCCCTACTACTAAAGAAAAATATGAAGGCTGATTTTAGAGTTGATAATGGCCATAAGAGGTGTTTTATCACTAAGAATGGTAAGCTTATAGCCATTGGTTTCTACAAACATGGTTGGTTTACCCTAGATGTCCAATATGCTTCTAATGTAGCACTATTAGTAGCTAAGATAATTACAATCTCCCAAAAGTAGTCCCCAAGGTAGACCTAGAGGCAACTAACCCAAAAGTAGGCCAAGAGGCAACAAACCCAAAGGTAGGCCCAAAGGCAACTAACCTATAAGTAGACCAAGAGGCAACAAACTCATAGACATGCCCAAAGGCCAACCCAATGGCAGACTCAGAGGCTAAACCAATGGCAACCACAATAGCAAACCTAGTGGTCAACCCATTGGCATACCCAAAGGAAAACCCAAAGGAAGAGTCAATGGCCAACCCATTGGCATACCCAGAGGTAAACCCAAAGGAAAATTCAAACCTAGAGGGAGAGCCAATGAAAATCCTATAGGTGGACCCAAAGTTGGTTACCCAAGAGCCACAACAACTAAATCTAGAGCCTCTAGAGCCAAAGTAGTTAGAGCCAAGAGCCAGAGCAACCAATGCTAGAGCTAAAGCCAAAGCCAAAGCCAAGAGCTAGAGACAAAGCCAAAGCCAAAGCCAATAGCTAGAGACAAAGCCAAAGCCAAGAGCCAAAGCTAAGAGCAAGAGCCTAGACTCCTCTGAATTAAGAGGGGGTCCTAATATTTCCTAACCTGAATAATGTAATAAGGGGGGATGTTAGGATATTTTATTACATTATTATTAGATCATGCATTATCAACTAAAAGGTTATTAATAGCTAGAAGATTATTTTAATATTTCTTACATGTAATGATCTCCTAAATTTAGAGTATCAATCTTCCAGTTTGTAATCCTAAAGAATGTATTAAATAGTCTCTTGCCTCGATGAATGAATTAAGGCTTTTTGCCATCATCTGCAACATTCTATGAACATAATTGGGATATAGTGAAGGATTTTTTATTGGTGGTAGTGGAACAGTCTAGGGTAAAACAATACATGCCTTATAAAATAAATGCAACACATCTTACCCTAATTCTCTAAAAGAAGGATGTAGAATTGTTCGATTTATTTAAATCCACAAGCCTATGTAATATGGAATATAAGATTACCTCCAAAGTGATGGAAAATTAGTTAAGAGCATTGTTAGAGAAAAATATTTTAGAAGAGCAAGGAGGATTTATGAAAGGGAGACAAACTCTAGACGGGATCATAGTAGCTCATGAAGTTATGCATTCAACAACTTTAAGAAAAGAGAAAGCAATGATCTTAAAACTTGATATGAGTAAAGCCTATGATAGGATTAAATGAGATTTTCTTTTTGTAGCATTAGAAAAGTTTGGATTTGGGAAGAAATAGGTTAGATGGATTAAAGCTTATGTATCTATAGTTTATATTCAATGTTGGTCAATGGGTTAGTAACATAATCATTTAAAGCCAATAGAGGTCTTAGATAGGGAGACCCTCTATCACCATATTTATTCATTATTATGGCAAAGTAAGAACTTGAAGAAGGCTAACAAAGATGGGCTTATAAGTGGAATTAAGGCTAGTAATAACATCGACAACATCGCCCATCAACAATTTGTAGATGATACAACCTTTTTGGGGAGACCAAGGATAAATGGGGCCTGAGTTTTGAATAACGTATTAAAGGAATACGAAAGAGCATAGGAAAAAAAATAATAAGATAAAATACAAAATTTACATCCTAAACATCCTACATAAAATCAAAGTAGGGATATTCAAGTTACTTCAAATAGAGGAGGCAAATTTACAAATAACTTATCTAGGGATGCCCTTATTTGAGGGGAGAATGAGGATATAATAATGGAATCTAGTTATAAGTAAAGTTTAGAATAAACAACCAACATGGAAAGGTAGGTGGTTATCATTAGCAGAAGGAGTGCAACTAATTAGTTCAGTATTACAGGTCATTCCAACATATTATATGTCCTTGTATACTATGCCAAAATCAATAGATTTTTTTTTAATATATATTATGTGGTCATTTTTATGGTTAGGATTACATGATAAAAGGAAATTCTCTTTGGTGAAATGGAGCAAGGTGTGTGATGATAAAACTAGGGGAGGTCTTGGTTTAAGAGTTCTTATGAATGCAAACTTAGCTCTTAGAGGAAAAGTAATTTGGAGATTGTACAAAGAGAGTCCAATTACCCAAGCTAATATTGAGCCCAATTACAATGGACAATAATTCTTCTAAGTAAATATGTTGAGCCCAATTACCCAAGCTTAATATTTAATGCATTCTCTTTACCAAATGGCTCTGCACTATGGAACGATTTAAAAAAATCAATTAATCTATTGATTAAAGGTTCAATATGGGTCGTGGGAACTGGAGAAAATTTTATTTTATTGGATGGATACTTTGTGTGATAAAAAAACTACTTAATCTAGATGTAATTTTGAAACCATGTATTACTTCAAGATAATAAGGTGATAGGGTTTCAAACATTTTGTACAATGATCAAGAAGGAAGATACAAATGGAAATAATTTTTTTACAAGTATATAAGATATTGATGCTAGGAGGCAGATGAGTAGAAAGATAACAACAGTGATTATTTTGTATGGAGCCAAGGATAAGTTGATTTAGAAGTTGAATAACTTAGGAAAATATACAACAAGAAGTAAATATGATGTAAAGCACCAATAAAATAGAAATATCACAAGAATATAGAGAGATATTTTGTATAGCCCAAGCATTCCTAAAGTCAAAATATTTGTTTGGCTAGTAGGTCAAAAATATTTTTTATCCAGAGATAACCTTATGAAAAGGGGTTTTCATAGCCCCTCAGAAAGTGTTCTTTGTAAAAAGGAGAGAGTATAGACCATCTCTTGGGACACTACTCAATATTTTGGAAACTATGGCAATGGATTATAAATATGTTTGGTAAATGTATGGTGATGAATGGCAAAATTTAAGAATGGTTAAAGCAATGACAAAGCATTTTTAAAAGTGAGGCTTTACAGATAATCTAGGATATATCAAAAGATACAATACTTTAGATTGTATGGCTAGAAAGGAATAGAAGAATATTTAAAGGAAAGGAAAGTATTTTAGAGACGATGAAAAGAAATATTTGTTTAGCCATAGAGGAGTATAAACCAATGCTATCAACTCACCCAATCTCTAATCGAGAAGCAAAAAGCCTTCATAGATGGAGTCAAGTCATCAAATTGAGTTATGATATTGGGTACATGAGAAACAAAAAGAAGGTAAAGAATATAAAGTGGAAACCACTAGATGTGGAGTTGGTCAAATTGAATTTTGATGGATCATCTAAAGGAAATTTAGTACCAACAAGAGGAGGAATAATTAGAAATAGTAGAGGATATATTTTGTCTTATTAATATTTCAATAGTGGATTTAAGACAAGTACTGAAATTGAAGCTTGGGTGACTTTGGAAGGTTTAAATATATGTAAACAAATGAAATGGAATGGAGTATGGATGGAAGGTGATTTACTCATAGTAATAAATGTAATTTTGATAAAATAAAATGCTTCATGGAACATACAAGAGATAATTGTGGAAATGCAATACCTTGTTATACAGTTCGAAGAAATAATGTTTACACATGTGTTAAGGGAAGGAAACAAATGTGCAAATAGGCTAGCTAATAGAGGGATTCTTATTGAGAATCGTGAAGTTAAATTCTCTTTTCCATGGTTAGAGGAAATAATAAGTTTAGCTAAAGTTGACAAGATAATGTTGACTGCTTGAATAAAATAATAATTAAGATTTACTTTAATGTTTTCCATTGGTCATAATTGTTTTATTATATAACATTGATGTGTTTTCATATAATAGATGAAATTAGGCTCACAAATCAGTTAGAGAAATGAGAAAAAAAGAACTCTTATGGAAGCAAAAATCTAGGATCCAATGGCTCAAAGAAGGAGATCGAAACACAAATTTCTTCCACAAATCTCTTCTAGCTCGAAGATCTCACAACTTTATTTCTCCCCTGAAATCAGATTTTGGAGATGTTGGCTACTCTTGGGATGACATGAACTTTATTGTTGTCAATTACTTTTTCAATCTATTTGTTGTTGCACCTCTTGACTCAACTTCTCGATAGAATGTTCTTCAAGTGATCCCTACTCTTATCACTTTTTAGGAGAATTTTGTTTTGACTACTCGAGTTACTACCAATGAGCTTCAACAGGTGGTTTTTAAACTGCAAAAAGGAAAAACCCTAGGTCTTGATGGTTTTTCCATAAAGTTCTACAAGAGTTTTAGGATATCCTTCATGCTGATTTATTATAGGTGGTGGAATAACCCAAGAAATCCAAAGAAGTTTTGAAGGTTATTAATAAAACCTATGTAGTACTAGTCCCAGAAGCTCAAGAAATAGATAATATCTCAGCTTTTAGACCTATAGCTTTATGTAATGTTCTCAAAATCATTACAAAGGTCATGGTGAAAAGGTTGAAGCCTCTTTTGCATAAGATTATTTCCCCTAAATAAGGAGGGTATGTAGAAGAGTGATAAATAGTGGATGAGCTAATTTTTGCTTAGGAAGCCATCCATTCCATGGAAATGCAAAAATCTCCATCTATGTTCATTTATTTATACTTATCCAAAGCTTATGATAGAGTGGACTGACACTTGTCAAAGTTCTGAGGTAATTTGGCTTCTCTTGGGATTGTATGGAATGGATTATGGGATGTATCTCTTGAATGTACTACTCAATTCTTATCAATGGTAGGCCTTCACAGTTATTCCCAGCTTCTAGAGGTATTAGGCAAGGTAACCCCTTCTCCCCTTATTTATCCATCATTATTGTTGAATTCTTGGGCAAGACTATAACCAAAAATAGAGAAAAAAAACCCTTGAGGGAGTTACCATTGCTCATGGATCCAGGCCTATCTCTCATCTTTAATTTTTTGATGAATCTACTTTGTTGGGTAAAGCTATAGTTAAGGAAGCTTCTAAAATTAAGCAAATCATTAGCTTTTTTCTAATACTATTGGGCAATTGATCAATGAAGACAAATCTAAAGTCATTTTCTTTCACTGCTCTCCCATACAGGAATCCATGGTCTTGGATAAATGAAGATATAAGAAGACCTCCATTTCGATCACTTATTTAGGTATTCCTATTAATATTCAAAGATAACAAAAATACTAGAATTGGTTGTTGGACAGAGCTAAGTAGAAAATTGGAAAGTGGACCAATAGGTGGCTTTCATTTGAGGGTAGAATTACCTTGGTAAAACCGATCCTTCAAGCTATACCTATTTATGTTTCTATCGTGTTGAGTATCCCAAAGGCAGTTCTTCAAGAATTAGATCAAATCAATCATCGGTTCTTTTAGAGTGGTACTAAGGAGAAAAGAAAATGGGCCTTGGTGAAATGAGATACTTTATGCCTTCCCAAGAATGAAGGGGGGTTAGGATTCCGGTCTACTATTAATAACAATAAGGCTTTAGCTGTTAAATTGTATTGGAGGATTTTGAATAACCCAAATGCTCTTTAGGCCAAGAATCTTTGCGCTAAATATGCTGAGAACAAAAGTCTTAAAGACCTTGTTTGCTATCAATTGCCTACCAAAGGTTCTCCTATTTTAGCATTTCTTAATACTGGTGAGGATTTGATAAAGCAAAAGTTATTTTGGATCATTCATAATGGTCAATAGGTCAATTTTTGGACATATTCTTGGGATGGTCACCAACCTTTGATTATTTAATTTCTTGAGGCCTTGGATCGAGGAGCTTCACCGAGCTAACTGGATAAAGGTAGCTAATTACTATCGGTACCATACTGGTAATTCAAATATTGGTAGATATTGGATCCTTGTTGAGGAATGGCCTATTCAAATGCCAATTGGAAAAGAAAATCTATCTAAAACATCCTTCATATGAGATCTCTCTCTTGGTCCCATGATAAAGACTTTTTGGATGGAACAACACTACTAAAAGTGAATATTCAGTTGCTCGAGGTCATTTGGATTTGCCCCATAATAATCCCTACCAATCATATGATATATTTAATCAATTATGGGTTCAAAAGCTCTAGCCTAAGGTGAGGTTATTTACTTGTATTTTATTGCATCATAGGGTGGTAATTGGTGAGCAACTTATAAAATGTGGTTTTCATGGCCCGTTTAGATGCGAAATGTGTGGAAAGAATATGGAAAATCTCAACCATATTTTTATTGAGTGTACCTTAACCTCTGAGCTATGGAGGAGAATGGCCATCTTACTAGGCTTATAGTGGCCTAATATTTTTACTTTTGAATAGATTTGGAGGGATTAGCCTAAACATGAGGGTGTTGATCATTTTATTAAACAATTAGTTTGGATGGGTTCTACCATTCTACCTTGGAATATTTGGAAGGAAAGAAACAACCAAATTTTCAATCAAGAAAGGAAGGATATTCACTATATCTAGCAAAAGACCATTTCCAACTTAGTTGAATTAGTCCAACAACTCCTTAATCACCCCCAAAACTCCCACCAAATATGGGATCAAGTGATGCAAAGATTGAATATTAACTCCTCTAAGGGCAACTAACTTAAAAAGAACGTGAGTAATAAAAATATGGATAGAACAAGGAATTGGAAGCCTCCTCCTAAGGATTTTGGAAAATTCAATATTGATGGAGCCTTTAAGGGAACCCTGGAAAAGCTAGTGTAGGAGGAATTGATAGACTTTTAGATGGTTCCTTGGTTTTCACTTTTGTTGAGAATCTGGGTATCCTTTCCAATAACCTTGTTGAGGGGTATGGTATCCTTAAAGGCCTTCAAGAAGCTGCTAAGGTTGGATGGAAAAAGGTGTTGGTTGAATCTCGCAAGTCATGATTAATTTGTTGAAGAAGTTGTATTCTATTTTTTCATTCTAGTTTTTCTATGTGTGTGTTGTTTTGTATTATTTTTGTTCTATTTTGTTTTTATTTTTTGTGTTGTTTTTGGTGTTTTTTATGTTTTTGTAGTTTCTTTGTGTTTATTTTTGTTTGTGTGTTATTTTTGTGTGTTTTGTGTTTTGTTGTTGTTTGCTATATTTTTGCGTTTTTTGTTGGTTTTATGTTTTTGCGTTTGTTTTGTTGTCATTTATGTTTTTTTTTTTGTTGTGTTTTTTGTGTTTGTTTGTTCCTATTTTTCTTGTTTTAGGCATGCTCTTTAAGTGTGCCAAAGGGGGCAGGCCAGGTGTGAGTCCCAGGAGATTTTGGTAGAATAGATACCCATGCCTCCTTGGGACTTACCCAAAATTGGCATCCCAATTAGGATATTTTCCACATAAAAAAGTGTTTTCATATAACCATTTATTACAATTTTCATGGTTGCACTTATATTTCAGGAAGGAAACTAATAATCCAAATCTAGTAAAGCAGGATATTACAATGCGATGTATTGGAAATATTACTCTATTAAAATGCAATTCATAAATGGTAGAGGTAATATTTGGTATTATGAAGGTTGTTGTAGGAAAGAAGGATGTTACATTTTAGAATATTTGTATTCACACTAAAAATTGAAAAAGATTCAGAAAATGAAAAATCAAGAATTTAGACATTTTATGTAAAATGACGTAGGTTTGTAGCTATATAAACTTAATTGAGATGAGAATTGAATTTTTTTGTAAACTCTAAAACTCTAAAGAAGAGAATTGTGATTTGTCAATGGCAAGGGACTTGAATACACCCCTTGTTCTCTAGCAAAAAAATAAATGAGGAGTGGTGGGGGTATTTATACCAATACCAAAACTCCAGTTACATAATAAAGTTTAACCTAAGTCGACATAACAAGAGGGATTAAGGTTAATTACAAGTTATAAAGTGGGTTTAACCATAACAAGGTTAATTGTGACCCATAGGGATTACATAATAAAATATTACAATAAATTTAATATATTGTCTAATAAAATGCCCTTAGGCCTATCCAATACATTATATGATGTGGTCTTTGGTCATGAATCAAATTACATTTTCAACAACCCCTCATAATATGAATTGAGAGGCCAAGGAAAGAATCCATTAGTAATAATAATACCTCCCCCTCGTAATAGATGTTCTAGTGGACCTCTACATTTTTAGGTAGACTCATCTGGATCCCCCATCATCTAAAATCTATTGCTAAAAAATATTTCTTATACAAGAGTCTCCTTAGGTTGGACCTAATCACCACTACCACTATTAGACACTCCCACACACATCCAAAAAACACTTCTACTAGGACTTCAAGTGAAGAAGAGAAGTCAATATCACTACCTCCTTTAAAGATAAGCTCCTTCAATATTCTTTTATTTGATAAGGTATGTCTTAAGAGATAAATTTTCCACTTATGACATATATCACCCTATTTGAAGACTTTATTATGACTCAAATAATGATAGCAACACCCCCATGAATCCAACTGATGCTTGTGATGAATCCAACTCTTCCTATTGCCCTTGGACCACCTAATTTTAGTTACCAAAAGAGGTTTTACATGAACTTGCTTAAAAGAAGAGTTGTAACAAACTTCCAAGAGTACCTAGACAAGAAATAGAAGGAAAATATCATAAATATTTGATCTCCATGACTAAGCTAAATCAATAGCCCAAAGGAGGAAGAAGGATTGACTAAAGCACACCCTAAATCCTTTTCCTATAAGCCTTCAAAAGACTCAAAATATAATACAACTATCACAAATCCATCTATATCTTCCAAAAAATTAAGCCAAAGATATTGATTGCATAGAAAAAAGTAAATCTACCTTTTTAAAATAGGATAATAGGGCTTGAGTATTATTTCATATAATTTGGTCCTAGACACTAGAATAGGTCGATAAACTGATGTCACCAATGTGTAGAGCTAAAAAAATGTAATTTGACAAAAGGGAACAAAACACTTTCGTATGCAAAAGTTATGGCCTTCAAAATTTTTGCAATAATAAACCTACAAAAATAAAAATAAAATAAAGCTCCAAACCTTAGAGAGAAGAAATCCAATTGCCTACTGTCACTTGAAAATTTGTGATTCGTTGGTGCCTTCCTCTTATTGCTTGCCACATTAGCATCTCTAAACCTATGTAACTATGACACTTAGTCTTCTCCAAATTGTTAAGTTGGTATAAATATGATATAAATGTTTTAACATGACATGAGAGAAGACTAGTTGATCACCATGTCAGTTGAATCTCCATTATGTTGATTAGATCTTGCTATAGGTAAGACTCAAACTTGGGTCTTATGAATGATGGGCACCTTGGTCTAACCAAGGCGACCAACTTGCCTTTGAGAACATTAGTGCCTTTAGATATGCATAATATTTACTCCTTAGTGAAGAGATAGAACAATACCATAAAAAGGTACCTCCCAATGATTTGATGTAGGGACCTCAAAGGCATGAATAACTTAAGGAAGAGTGACCAATTGGGCTATATGCCATATTGGTATCCATGCCATGATGCCTCCATGAAGAATGACAATGGCTCCAAGAGAAGCATTTTCCACTTCAAAAAAGTGTGATTCAAACCTTGAACCACATGGCACATAGGCCTAAACTTTTGCTTAACTAACCAATTAGACTCCCTGCTCCATCATATTGAGAATACAAAACTTTTTCTAATCTTAGAAGTATCTTGTATCAAAAAATAGCAAGACCACGATTTGATCCCATGACTTGTTATGCAAAGTGCCTTCCAAATCCATTTTCTAACCATATTAGTGTGTCCATGACACCACACAAAGGGTGTTTACTCCCCATGAAGAATAGTGCTAGTGCCCTGAGTTGCATCGGCGACTAATGTGGTTGGAGCATGCATAAACCGTTTTGTGCACACCCAAAACACATTTTAAATTTCAAATGGTGCTCCATATTTTTGTTGCTACATTGGTCCTAAAGAAAAATTGAGAAGGATTTGAAAGACAAAAACAAGTTTTTTGTGCATGGATTTAACAATACCTTAATGATAAATGGAGGGAGAGAAAAATATATCTTCTCCACTTCTTATGCAAAAAAAACTTATGAAGTTTTGAAGATAAATTTGTCCAAGGTTTCAAAATAAAAGTCAAGGGCTCCAAATAAGCTCCTTGCATGACCAAATGAAGCTACTCCATACTTGCTTTGATACCATGTTTAAATTCACAATATTTTCTAGAAATGAATAGAAGCAATCCATCCACTCAAATCTTATAGAAAAAGTGAAAAGGACAAAAAAAATAAATGTATGGTGGGCACCATAAATAATCACTATATCCATAGATAAAGTTACACAACACTCTCATTAATCGAATGAGGAGTGGTGGTGGGATATTTATACCAATACCAAAACCCCAACTACATAATAAAGTTTAACCTAAGCTAAAAAAACAAGAGGGATTAAGGTTAATTACAAGTTATTAAGTAAATTTAACTATAACAAGTTTAACTGTGACTCATAGGTCTCACTTAATATTTTTTTACAATAAATTCAATACATCATACAATGAAATGCCTTTAGGCCTAGCCAACACATTATACAATATGGTCCTTGACCATGAATCAAATTACAAATGCATTAGGTAGCGCCATAAAAAAATTTGATAAACCAAATTTTTAAAAATTTATATTTTATCGTGAGATCAAAACAAATCCTGTGTTAAACCATTATCACAAATGACCCTTTCGTATATCTTCAAATCATGTAACTAGTAGGTTCACATCTCTTTATTTGCACTTGAGACTTCCCACGATGGGCACCGTTTCTATAAACATTATGCAAGAGAGGCAATAATATGATTCTAAACTTAGACATAATTTTAAGATTTATTTTTTTTAATTTTTATTGTTCCTTTTAAGCCATAAATTTTAACAAATAATGATAGGACTAGTCCTCCACAAAATGCATAAATTTTTAGCTTTGAAGTAATTAGTCTGTCATTTCATCTACTCTTTTTGGTAAGCTGGATTTTGAATTACTTAGAGGGTTTTTTGAGAGGATCCCAAAACCTTATAACATCGCAGGCCATAACCCTGGCATATACAAAAAGCCTCATGGGCTGGAGCAACACAAAAACCTTGCTTGACACTTACCAAAATATAGAAACAGATGCCCATATGGCTACATACAAGATTATCCCTAACGGGAGGTAGACATAGTTTAAAACCTAAAAAACCAAAACCGGTTACAACCCACACATCCATCATCAACAAAACAAGAAACTCCGGGGAACCTCCATCAGGCTTCAGTTTCCTCCTGGTCGTCCTGGGCCTGGCGCCCCTTGTAATGCTTCAGAGCTCTGACAATCGCATTGGTGGAGGCCAGAATGTTAGCTGCCATGTCCTCCAGGAACTGAGCCAATATTACCAACCTCCACTTTGGATATGCGCCAAGATGACGAGGAGACAGGTGGCATGGTAGAAGCAAAGCCATCGAGGATCATCGTCGACCTCCTCCTAGGTGGTTCCATGAAAACTGTCTTGGTTTGCGGCTCTCACCACGTCCGTCGGGAAGCTCTGACGCCATACGACGAGACACGTGGAAAAAAAACCTTTGTTTGCCATGTGGTCTACCAGACCATTGCCCTCCCTGAAAGTATGCCGAATCTGGACTGAGGAATGTTGAAGAAGGAGGTTCCTTGCCTCAAAAATGATGTTGAACACCTTCCAGGATGGGGTCTTGGAGTTAAGCAAGTAGTTGGTAATGTTCATCGAATCCCCTTCAACCAGTAGAGGACGGGGATCCTCCGAGATGAGCTCGAGACCCCTCAGGACCCCTCTGGCTTCTACGACGTGATTTGATTGGATCCCTAGATTTTTGCAGTAAGCGAGGACGAGCTTCCCATTATGGTCTCTGATGACACCACCTGCTGCTGCTGGACTTGGGTTGCCTCTGGCCGCTCCATCAAAGTTTAGCTTTATCCAACCATGGGGGGCCTGATCCACCTGGTCTTTTTTTTGGATAGAGTCGGGTCCGCTAGGCCAGGATCCCCGTCAAGCTTCAGAGTCATGAAAATTTCCTCCTCGAGGCCAAACTTTGGGATTGGGCTGGAGAGGATCTTGGAGTTCTCAATGGCAAAGGCCAGGGCTCTGTGGGCAATAGAGGGAGGGTCTCTAGGGGAGTTTCCAAACACCCTACCATTTCGCTCCAACCAGATCTGCCAAATGAAATGGTGGAAACAGGCATTCAACAGGAAATGGAGTTTCGGGTTTCGAAAAGGACTGGGCCATTGAAAGAAAGCTTCCTTAATTGTCTTGGGAGGACTCCACTGAATATGAAAAGTGGAAAGGATGACTCCAATGATGGAATTGGTGAAAGAGCAGTGCAGGAAAAGGTGGTCAGAAGACTCACAGGCTGACATGCACATGTAACACCTATTTGGGAAAGCAAAGCCCCTTTTATGGAGGTTATCAATAGTGAGGGCTTTATTCTAAAAAGTGATCCAAGAGAAAAAATTTACCTTGGGGATCAAGTATTTCCGCCAAACCAGGTTGCAAGGAAACTCCACCCTTGGTCCGCTACATAGAATATTGTAAGCTGACTTGACCGAGAAGGTGCCACTATCTGTTCCTCTCCAAATCCTACGATCAGCTCTCCTTCGGGAAGGGATGGTGACCCCCTTTAGGAGAGAGGATAGCACAAAAACCTCCTCGTCACACCCATCCACTTCGTTAATCGACCAATGTGGGTATCCATTCCTCCAAACAATGAAGTCGACCACCTTCTGATCACAGTTGGGGTCCACCACGGATCTGAGGTGACCCAACTCGGTACGTTGACACAGAGGATCCTCCTCAAGCCACCTGTCCTTCCAAAAGTTTATCTTCTGCCCATCGCCCAAGATCCATCTAGTTCCATCCGCAACCAAGTGTCGCGAATGGATGACAACCTTCCAGAAAGTCGATCCACCCATGGGAATGCCTTCATCGAGGATAGAAAGGTTGGAGAGGTATTTATTTTTTACTATTCTGACCCACTCAACTGAATCATTGGAGATGATCCTCCAGGCATGTTTGGCCACCAAAGCAAGGTTCATCAAGCCCATTCTCCTTAGGCCTAGTCCCCCCTGGTCCTTGCTTTTGCAAACCTTTTCCCAAGCTACTAGGGAAATTCTGCCCTTGTCCTCATTGCCTGACCACAGAAAGGTCCTTTGGATCTGCTCGATCTTGCGAAGGGCCGAAGTTGGGAGCCTGAACACCGACATAAAATAGGTCGGGATCCCCTGAAGGCACGCCTTGGTAAGGGTGGCTTTACCTGCTTGGGAAAGAAACTTACCTTTCCAGGTAGCTAATTTTTTATGGATGCGCTCTAAGACCATATTCCACAAACTCTCCTTGGCCCGACCACAGAATAGGGGAAGACCAAGGTATGTGGTAGGAAGGGATTCGATGGAGCACCCGAGGATCCTGGCTAACTGGTTCTACCGTCTTACCGGGGTGTTGAGGAAGAAAAGCTTACTTTTGATGAAATTCACTTTCTGACCCGCAACACGCTCATAGAGGAACATGATCCTTTTGATGTATCTAGCCTGGGCTACTGATGCATAAGTAGACAACAGAGTGTCATCCATGAACTACTGATGGGTGATCGCTTCAATCCCAGAAGCGAGAATAATGCCAGTCACCTTATTCCTCTGAAGCGCCTCCTTAAGTGCTCTGCCTAGTACTTCTGCCAGGATAATAAAGAGGATGGGCGACAGGGGATCTCCTTGGTGAAGCCCTCTAGTACTTTGGAAGAACCCGATAGGGGAACCATTGACCAACACAGAGAAGCAAGGGGTGGAGATGCAGCTTCGAACAAGGTCAATCCAAAGAGGGTGAAAGCCAAACTTGGAAAGGACTGCACAGAGGAAGCTTCTGTCAACTCTGTCAAAAGCCTTGTTCATGTCGAGTTTGAGGAAAAGGGCTGCCTTCTTAGCCATAGAAGCAGAGTGGAGGGTCTCATGAATCGTGATGACCCCGTCCAAGATGTTCCTGACTTTCACCGAACTGCCCTGGCACGGGTCAATGAGGAGGGGGAGGATGGGCTTTAACCTATTGGCCATGGTCTTGGTTAGAACTTTGTAGACAACATTACAGAGGCTTATGGGCCTGAAGTCAAAAAAGGTTCTACAAGCAGATGATTTTGGAATCAAAGCCAGGAAAGTGGAATTTAGCCCATGGTGAACAGTTTTGGAAAACTGGATTTCCCTTATGGCAGCATAGACGTCCTCTCCAACGATGTCCCATACTATTTGAAAAAAGTGAGGGGGAAAACCATCAGGACCCGGGGCCTTATCAGGTTGCATGGAGAAAAGGGCTTCCTTAATCTCGTCCGAGGAGAAAGGTTCCATGAGCTTTTGATTAGCCTCCTGGGTGACTCTGCATGGGATGTTAGCCAGGAGCTCGACCTGGGCCTGCTGGTCACTTTCAGGAAGAGCTCCCAGTAAGTCCTGAAAGAAAGCCACTGCTTCGGCTCTTATCTCCACTAAGTCCTTGGTCGAGGATCCGTCACTGCGAATGATCTCTCTAATTTTATTGGATCCTCTATGCCGCATGGTCGAAGCATGGAAGAAGCTGGTATTGGAGTCACCCTCCTTTAGCCATAAGTCCCTAGATTTCTGCCTCCAGAAGGTCTCTTCCCTGGCTAGGATGTTATGATAGTCTGCTAGGAGGATCTTCTCTTCATTTCTGATGGTTGCGTTGTGGTCCCCATTTTCCATTCTCTTTTCTATCTCTTGCAGCCTTTCTGAGATGGATTTTTTGCATTCAAAAATGTTGCCAAAGACCTCTTTGTTCCAGATTTTGAGATTTTCCTTGACTATCTTGATCTTTTGGGCTAACTGCATCGAGGTTGATCCTCCAACCTTCTGTTTCCACCAAGAAGCAACTTGCCCTTTAAAATCCTTATGTTGAATCCACATGGACTCGAACCTAAAAGGAGTTTTGAAAGAGGGAGCTTTCCCGGATTCGAGGATGATGGGGTTGTGGTCCGACCCGATTCTAGGCAAGGCGAGCAGGGTTGCATCGCCTAGGAAAGGAATGGCTTCTTGAGAGATGAAGAATCTATCTAGCTTAACCTGGATAAGCCCACTGCCCACCCTCCTGTTGCTCCAAGTGAAGGAGGATCCCTTGAGCTTAATGTCCATGAGCTCGTTGTTGTTGACAAAGTTTTTGAAGTCCTCCATACTTCTACTGCACAAGTCAGAACCTCCTTTCTTCTCTGATGGGTGCAAGGGGTAGTTGAAATCTCCACCGAGGATCCAAGGTATAGTCCTGAAGTTGCTTCTCATCTGAGTAATGGTTTCCCATATCTCAGCTCGCTCTACAGGAGAGTTAGGGGCATAAATGTTGGACAGGATCCATGAATGATTGTTGGTCTTTGAGTGAAAAAGAATGTTGAGGATTCTATTTGAGGAAGACAGAAGCTTCCCTTCCACTAGGGTCGGATCCCATAGGCACATGAGCCCTCCCGATGTGCCTTGAGCAGGGCTAAACAGGGTTTCCCCTTTGCTCCAAATGACTTTGGCAGCCTTCCTTGATGAGAACTCATCATTTTTGGTTTCTTGGAGAATGAAAATAGAAGGGTTCATCCTTTTTTTGAGGTCAACAACCATCCTCTGCTTGGTTGCATTGTTTAGGCCTCTCACGTTCCATGAGATGACCTTCATTTCAATAATTTAGGGTTTTTCTTGCCTCCCTTCACCAGCTGGAAGGGGGTTTTGGTGCCTTGTTTTTCATCCTTCTGTGTGTCAGAATCATCTGAGAACAACGTTAGTTGAGTCCCATTTGCCACATCCTCCACCGTTTCTTTGTTTCGTTGGTCATTACCAGAGGGTCTTCCTCTCTTCCGTTCACTATCATAGTCAATAGCCTGCTTTTTGCTTCTGGTGTTCCTAGGGCTGATCCACCCCGATAGGGAAGGCCCTCCTTCGCCTTTATCCCATCGAGGTGGGGATTTCCTGTTACTTTTTAGATATTCTTCCATGAAGGATTGCGAAACACCAGGTTCGAGGAAAAATTATACCTGGGAAACCGAGCCCTCTGCTCGAAGACTGCCTTGCGGCGAGGGTTTTGAAGGAGCCTCTTGCTGGTTTTGACTTGGTGAGGGAGCTTCTGCATGCGCGTATTCCTGCTCAGGATTGTTATCAGGTTCCTCACGGTCCATAGAGGGTGGGAGATGATCCTCCCTCTGTTCAACTTCAGCTTCGCCTTGAGAAGGAGTCTTGGCTTGGTCATAGGATCGGTGGGCAGGGTTGTGTAAAATGAGTTATGGCTGAGACTTTTTGTTGCTGGCCCCAGGACCCTGGTTCCTCTGGTTTCCTCTCTTAGCCTCTTCTTCCCATTGCTTTTGAGTCCTCAGATTTGGGCATTGGGGCTGGAGATGCCCCTGAGTACGACAATGAGTGCAAAAGGCAGGTTTATTTTCGTACTCAATAGGTTGCCTTTTGATTAGGGTTTTCCCTCTGAATAGGTTGATGAAAGTGGGGAGCTCAGCTTCTAAGCTAGCAGTAACATAGAACCGAGCATGTACCATCCTGGACCTGACCTTGGTGGAGGAATCAAAAGCCACTAACTCCCCAATGGACCGAGCAATCCCTCTGATTACATTCTCATGCCAACATTGAAAGGGGAGGTTTGGAAGTCTCACCCACAGTGGAGCGACATTTATGTTTTGGGTCTCAGGATTAAAGTCCTCCCCCCATTTCCTGAGAAAGAGGCTCCTGCGCCCTAGGAACCATGGCCCTCCGACCAAGATGTTGCAAAATTTCATCTGGTTGTTAAGCCGGATAGCAAAGAAACCTCGGGACAGGGCCACAATCTCCATGTTGCCACTGGTTTTCCACTTGGAGGAAGCCCATCTGTGGATAGTGTCCATATCCGGGCATCCCCCCAAGAACTTCCCAATCAGCGTGAACTTCTCCATCTCCATATAGCTTTCCATCAAGTCTTCGAGAATGACTAGATCCTCCCCTGAGGGGTGGAGCTCCTGGGTGGAGAAATGTGGTAGGATGCCTGAACCCAGAACCTGGGCATAGGATCCCTTACAGGTCTGATGGGGGCCTTCCTTGTCAGGGGGATCCTTCCCGCTACTGCCCATCCCATCGGTCTGAGCACCCGCCGCATTAGGACCGGATCCTTCGCTGCTGTCAGAGCTGGTCCCCCCCGGAACCTTGCCCGTTCGTCCATCCTCCCTCCTCTCGCCTGCTTTCGCTCTGCTACCATCCTCCACTCGCTCGCCCGTCTTCTCTCCTTTCCTGTCGCTCATCCTCTCTAAGATATTTTTCATCTCATCAACTCTTTTAATGTTGATAGAGCTACCCAATATATTATTATATTTGTTAAAAAGTAACCCAAATGGTGTAAGTAAATGGACTTAAAGAAGTAATTGATTTGATAATTCTATGTCCTTTTCAGAAAAGGCACACCTAAAAGGTCCATGATATCCTCTTCTTTGTAGATTCTCTCCTATAAGAATCTTGCATTTGATTGCCAACCAAGGAAGGTTGAGATATTAAGGAGGGCTTGAAATGATGAAACACTCTTTAAGAAAATTAATGAGATTGGGAAATTATAATTGCTCGAAATCCTCATATCCCAACTTGATGAAGTATCCACTTTCTTTTGATATAGTTTTAACCAACTCATCCTTTTGCATAAAAATAGGTAAATAAAACTCTTAAAAAATATTTTGAAGATCATCCACGATCTAGAGCCATTGTTCCTCTCCTTCAACCAAATTACTAATAAAAATCCACGATCTAGAGCCATTGTTCGTATTAATATAATTTTTTACCTTCGAACCTTTACAATCTAGACATGTCAAAACCAAAAGTTATTATTTTGGATAAGAAATGAGAGGATAAGGTTTCAACCAAGCATCAAACCAAAAATTTCTTAGAATCCTTATCATTAAATAACCATCTATTATGTTTCTTAATTAATTATAAACCATTTGATATAAAGTTACATGTTGGTGATCCTCTAGGTAGGGTCCATTTCGTGAATAATTTCATTGTACTAAAACAACCCATATATTTTTTAAGTAATAATTTTCCCAATTATTTTCTTGATCTTTAAATAATCCCCAACTAAATTTTGTCCTTAATGCCACACTTATAAGCTTACAATTCTGCAAGCCTGACTATCCAATATTATTTCCTTTCCAAACCCTATCCCACTTAGAAAGAGGAAGCCTAAATTTTTACTCATATCCTTTCCAAATATATTCTCTTTGAATTTTATAAAATTGAGGTGTTGTACCTATTGACAATCTTGAAAGTGATGTCATATATATATATATATATATATAGGGATAGATTTCAATGTAGTATTTATGAGTTGTAACCTTCTAACCATGTTTAACAACTTTTCTTTCCACCCTACCAAACAAAAATTATTCTATCCAAAATTGAGTCCCAAACTCCTTTTTCTTTCCTTTATTAGACAAAGTAATTTCCAAGTATGTTGATGGAAAATATCCAACTTTAAACCTTAAAATAATCACAATGATCCATTATTATAGATGAATATTATTAAAAAAATCTTGGTTATTGTAGTACTAACCAAGTGTCCAACAACCTTTGCGTGACATGATAATATTGGTTTAAACTCCATGGTCTTACTGAATAAGGAAAGAACCAAAAGAAAAGTATCTTCAATTCTTCCTTTGCAAAAGCTCTCCCCAATGCCTTTGCAAGAATAATAAATAGATAAGGAATAGTGGGTCATGTTGGTACAGTCTATGGGATGATTCAAAATATTTAGTACGGGATTCATTTATCAAAATAGAATAATTTGAAGTGCTATAACAACATTTAATCCATTCACATCAACCTTGATTAGAACATCTTTTTTTGAAAATATCTTGTAGATAACTCCAACAAACCATATTACATGCTTTGTTCATATCTATCTATATAAGCAAACCTAAGTTTTTTCATGGAATGAAAAAAAATGTATGACCTCCTATACAATTATTACGCCATCAAGAATTTGTTTACCACAAACAAAACCACTTTCTTCCTATTAGATAACACAATCTAGAATGCTTTTCAATTAGTTTGCCATATTTTTTGAAATGATCTTATAATTCTTGTTGTAAAGGTTTATTGGATGAAAATTATTAAAATATTTTATCTTGCCTTTCTTGGAAACCAATGCAATAAAGGTAGCATTCATATAACTTATTATAGTTTTTTTTCTTGGACTATTTAACTACAACCACCAAATCACTCTTCAAAAATTCCTAAAGTTTTGATAGAAAATTAAAAGAAATCTATTGGGCCTAGGTGCCTTGTTAGGGTGGAAAGAGAAGATTACCTCTTGAAGCTTTTCCTTAGAGACCTTCCTCATAAAGCTTTCATTTTTTTCCCATGTGATAATTGATGAAATGTCTTATAAAAACTTACCTTGATCCTCCTTGTCTTGCCTAACATCTGATAGAATATCTTTGAAATAATTAATTTCTTTCTTCTTGACATCTTCTTCTTCCTTGGTATTTCTTCCATCTAGAGTTGGAATATTTTTGATGCTATAAAAAGAAAAAAATAATATTTTAGTTGTGACATGAAAGAATTTGGTTTTTCTATCACCTTCCTTAAGCCATCTCTCCCTAGATTTTTGGGACTATATTGAATTTCTTGTTTAATACATTATGATAATAAGAAAGTAATTATTTTTCTTGCACATAAGTATTGGTCCATTTAATTGAATTATACTCTCTTATAAAGTTTTAAGCTTGAGTTCAATTTCCTCCATGTTGCCTAAAGATTTGACATTTCAAAATTTCATTTCCTCCTTTAGATATTTTATCTTTTAAACAAACCTACTACATATGATTATTCAAACTTTGTTTCATCCCACCATAACATAACCATATAGAAGTCAGGGTCTTGGAGCCACATAGACTAAAATTGAAACGACTTTAGATGACCATTATTAAGTAAACCACATCTCAAGAGAATGGGTTTGTGATTTGAATAGATTGAAGAGATTGTATACTTTTTTTGCAACCATTTATTAAATAACAAATGTCTATCCAGTATTTTTGCTATATGAGTTTGCACAATGCATCTATTATCCCATGCATGAACAAATAACAACCCAAAGGTCATTTTAATTTATCAATGAAACAAAATTTTATATTGATTTGGACCATTCAAGAGTATTGTCTTTCTTTTATGAAGGAAATAGAATTGTGTTGTCGTTCTCCCCAAGAATCTATAAATCACAATTATGAATCATAATTGTATTTGACAAAAATATGTTAAGGTCCTTCCAACTTTTTTTGTAATAAGCTATGTATGGCTTCTATTGGGGGCACTCCCATTACAAAAACAAAACAATACATTGCTCTCATTACATTTCTAACAAGTTAATTAAAGCATACATATCTTTGCTTTTCTATCAAAGATATTCTCCATCTTCCTCAAACTGCTAAGTTTCCATAATCAACTATTTTTTTGAAGGAACTAACAACAAGAACAACCCTTACATGACACATAACTCCAATAGATAGAAGGAAAACAAACATAACAATCATCCATCAAAGAGGAAATCGGTTTGATTATTTTTCTTTTGTAGCAAAGGTTCTTCCTCCTTTAGAGTGGCAAGATCTGAGAATGCATTTTTGCACTTCAAGCTCTTGAGGTAATATCTAGTTGTAACACATTTTGTAGGCTATTTATTTTCAAAAAACTGATCATCACCGATTGTTTCATAATTAGCTTCAAGAATACCATATGAGGTGTTAATATTTTCCATGGAATCGTCTGGATGGTCTTTAGTAACCATTTGGATTTTATCAATGTTTTGATTCAAATTCTTATTTCGGGGTTCAGTCTTTTGTTGCTTGTATAATTCCTGTTGGACAATTGGTGCATATGGAGGATGAGCTTCTTTCTTTTAAACTGGGATATTTAAAGGTTTTGAATCATTCACATGTAGGTCTTTCTTCACCAAGGAGGAATCAAAGCATGATTGAATGTTTGGGCATCTCTTTTTAGGTGGTCATATTGCTGACAACCATAACATCTTAGGGAGAAATTTTCATATTCAATATTTTGGATCCTTTCCCCTTTACTCAAGCAGATAGTAATGGATTGATATCTAGGAACTGAAACATCCATCCAAACAACCAATATTGCTTTACTCATATTAATTTTACTAGATAATTTTTCCTTTGTTTGGGCATCCATATATTGGAATGCACCAATGACATTACCAATTTTGGTGAATATCTTCTCTCCCCAAAACTCCACAAGGAGAGCATAAAGATTCACCCAGACTAGGAAGCCATTAACTTCTTTTGTAAAGGGGTTGAAACTAGGAGTTCAAGGTCTTATATAGACATATCTTGTCCAAAAAACCAATTATATCTATAATCCATTACCTCATCTCTATTTGCTAAATTATAAAAGGAAACAAAAAATAAATTTTTGGGTAGGAGAGTTACTTGGAATTCTATACTGGTCCACCAATATTTAATGTATCCTTTGAGCTCCTCCAGGACTGGTCTTTTGCCCTTGAGTTTGTAGATAATTGTTCAAGCTTCATGATTAATCAGATCCAACCCAAATTCTTCCTCTAAAATCCTAATAAAGGGCAGGGGTTCACCCACTCGCGAACCCAAAGATCCTTGAGAGATATTTCTTCTAATAGAAGAGGCTTTTTCACATACTAAAGAGACAATATGTGAATAACCCTCTTCCTTCAATGCTTGATTGCACCTAGGGTTTGCATCCCTTTCGTGAAGACTGTAGCCAAATTTATGTCTTTGTTCCATCACTTGACTGAACCTAGGGATTACACCCCTTTCGCAAAGAGTAGTGTCGATGAAACTAGAGATGGAGACTGTGAGCTGAGACAAGTTGCCCAAGCCCATCGTGTTCCACAACATATGGCTTGTCCAACGCTCATCACCACTGTTGGTGCTTCTTATAATTTTTTGGTTCCCCATGGGCTTCACCCTCGCTTGCCTCCACATCGCCATGAGAGCCCTAAGGTCCTTCCAACATTTTAAAAAGGAGTAAATTAAAAAATTGTTAGGCAAACCACCATCTTCCAAATATTTATGAATGTATCCTTACACTCCTCACTACTTGATTTTGTTTCTTGTATTAAAATAAGCTTAAGACGATAATAACCTATTAATTCTTTAATAACTTTTTTTTGGGGTCTTATTCATACTCCTAATATCCCACAATATCATTTTCATTGTCACTTTTACTTTTATTTATGGGATTAGTTCCCCTTCTTAATTTTTCAATGAGTTTACATAGGTTTTTATGAGGGGTTCTGATCCCATTATATTGAGTGGGGTTTGAACCTTGGACCTCTCGAAGAGAGGCCAAAGCCTTTACCACCGTAGTAAGCTTGCAACTATAGTCCCCTTTCTTGTTAAGACCTGTAATATTTTTTTCTCGTTGTTTTTAATCTAAGGATCTTCCTCTCATTTCTCTATTCTCACAAACACTTTCTTTTTTTTTGGTATATAGAAGCAATGGTTACAATCACGATTTTTAGTAACTACCAAAGACAGCTGGTAGGGTTCAAACTATCTACGAAGGCTCCCAGGACTTCCACCGTCTCGGTACATGGTAACCCGGCGTGAGATGGGGACTGCCGGACGCACAGGGGTTGCACCGTCATTATCATTGTTAATATTTATATTTTTTCATATTTGAAACTAACAATGTATGTAAAAAAATTATACTTCTTTATATAAAATATTTATACTCTTATATCAAATGGTATTAGCTCAACTAATTAGATTCCTTAACTTTCAAAGAAGAGACCAAGGTTAAAATCTTGACAAACAATACAATATGCTTGTTGTAATACCATCATGTGGTTATAATGTAATATAAGTGAAGTTTTAATCCCATATAATACAATATGCTTGTTGTAATACCATCATGTGGTTATAATGTAATATAAGTGAAGTTTTAATCCCATATAACCCATTGAAAGAAACTTAGACTTTTGTTTGGTCCATTGGTTCTTGGGTTCACAGTAGTTAATCAATTAAAAAATTACTTTTTTGTCATTGTCTTTTGGGTTCTAAGTAATTAACGACAATCAACTAAGGAATTTTATATCTTAAACTAAGGTTTAAATATTGAGGATAAACCTTTACATTTTAACTTCATCTATTAGTTTTTTTATAGGAAAAAAATATATTAGATTTTTAAACTTTTACTTTCCATATGAGTCGTGTGTCTCTTACTTCCCCTTCTAGGTCTCGGTTGTTGATTCACTAGGGGACCCATCATCAGCCACAACCCTTTGCTACTAGACATTGGTCTCAGTTCTCTACAGTGCAAATGTGGAGAATATAGAGTTGAAGGTCCATCTTGCCTGACCTCTGGTTGAGATGTTCGACCTACTGAGCAAGATGATGCCCCTAGTTGGGGTGAAATTGTACCAAATGCAGACTTGTAATTTTAGTGGTACTACTGTTGATGGCTGGGAGGCTCCAGCTTCTTCAACCGTTGGATGAACTTATGACCTTATGGAGGAAAACTTCAAGCCTTCTATCTGGTAGTGATTTCTTGACTCCTTTATTTTTGAATGCATATTTGACATTGTTTTGACGGTTGTAATATAGCTTTTTATGAATTATTTTTGACACTTTTGTATACTCCTAATCACAGTGGTTAGTGGGTTGGTTTACGAGGTGTGCTAATCCCACCCGCCCTTTTTTTTATGATTAGACATTGTTTTATTAATATAATGATTTTTTCATTAAAAAATAAAATTAAGATAATCAATTAGATTTTTAAAATTTGAAACAAAAAATAAAATTAATTTTTTAACACATACCATGGTCTGAACCTTGGACCTCCCAAAGAGAAGCCAAAGCTCTAACCACTTCACTGTCAAATGTTAACAAATGATACATATATATAGATGAGAATACCACATTAATGTCTTTAGTTTTTTGTCAAGGAAAAATTCAAATCATAAGATGAGAGTGAGTGCAATGCAACGGTTCGGGCTTTGGCTCTTCTTTGGGAGGTTTAAGGTTCAAACCGCAGCGTGGGCGAGTGTGTGAGGAGGTGGGTGTATGATGGCTTTGTATTAAATTCCCTAGCTATAAGTATAGCTCTCAACTTTTTTTTTTTTTTTTTGAATGAATAAGCTAAATTATATTAATTAGGAGGGGTCATGGTTGAGAGGAGACTGCTCAACCCTGCACGTGGGTCATAGGTGTTTCTCACAATTACCAAATAAAAAAAGAAGAAGATAAATGTGAGTACATTTAATTTTAAAAAAGAAAACTGTTCAACCCTACACGTGGGTCATAGGAGATTTGTCACAATTAAAAAATAAAATGAGTACATTTAATTTAAAAAAAGAAGATGAACGTGAGTACATTTAATTTAAAAAATTATTAAATTATTAAACTTTCAAGGAATTTTATTTATTTATTGTTATTTTTAAACTTTTAAAGAAAAAATTAGGATGATCTATTAGATTTAAAAGAAAAATTCAAATCTAAACAAATAATACATATGTAGATGACAATACCACATTAATATGTTTTTAGTTTCACCTTTCAATTATAATACTAATTAAATTTTTTAATTTTAATTTTTTTTTGATTTTATATAGTGGAATCTACACAGAATAAAAAAAAAGTTAATTATATTAATTAAGAGGGTTCATGGTTGAGAGGAGACTGCTCAACCCTACACGTGGGTCATAGGGGTTTCTCACAATAACCAAATAATAATAATAATAAAAAAAAGATGAATGTGACTACTTAAAAAAAAGATGAATGTGCATATATTTAACTTAAAAAATTATTAAATTATTAAACTTTCAAGGAATTTTATTTATTTATTGTTATTTTTAAACTTTTAAAGAAAAAATTAGGATGATCTATTAGATTTAAAAAAAAAAATTCAAATCTAAACAAATAATACATATGTAAATGACAATACCACATTAATATGTTTTTAGTTTCAACTTTCAATTATAATATTAATTAAATTTTTTAATTTTTATATATATTTTTTTGATTTAATATGGTGGAATCTACCAAGAATCCGAACAGTCTCTTTGGTTTTTATGGCTGCCATAGTATTTTACGTTGTTCGTATCGGAACGCCATACAGATCTTTGTGCAGTTTGTTCTTATGTTAGGCCATTTTAAACCTTTTGGTACAGTTTGTTCCTATAATCACCATGTTAAGTCATTTTAAATCTTTTATGCCACTGAAAGCACCAAGAAAGAGATAAGCATTCAGTCTAGTGAATCCCGAGATTTGAACATTAAACCTCAAGGTTTGGGGGAACCAATTGATCTAAACCTCAAACCTAAATTCTTTAACTTTCAAATTAATTATAAAACTAATTAAATTTCTTAACTTTTTTTAAACTGCAGGTGGGTGAGTGTAGGAAGGTTGTGTGTTGAATTTCTTATTGATAAGCATAACTCTCAACTGTACAAAGGTAATTGTACTTCCATATTTGAGGTCCCATAGACCATTTTTGGGTCTCGCGGACGTAATTAAAATCTTTCATTCATTCAAAGGTCATGGTTGGAGAACTTGTTCAACTTTAATAGTAAAAATTTCTCACATTAACTAAATTAAAAAAATCCTTAGACTTTTAATTTTATATAAAAAATAAGATAAAAAGAGCTAGTTTTTTCAACAAGCTTAGTGACATGCACATACTTGTTTGAAGTTGAATCTCCCATTTTCAATTCTATATAAAACATAAAGAATAAGGTGAAAAGAGTTATTTTTTTCCATACTGGTACATATACCGTAATTTGAACACATATCTGTAATTTGAACTTAAATCTTAAACCCTAACCACGAATCAAAAGAGCTAATCAGATCTTCCATTCTTTTGCTTTCCATGTTATTGGGAGCGAAACGAGGTAACACATCACATTTACAAAAACCCTACTATAAACACAAAAGACGAAGCGGCGAGCTATAAGAGAACACCCCCAGGCATCGGCAACAGTGGCAGAGCATTGGCAGGGTTTAAGGAAGGGAGCAAATATGTCTCAGAGAAAGGAGAGAAGGGGTCCAACACTCACTCTTCCGAGCGGCAGCGGGAGCAGCAGCAGCGAGGGCATCTTGGCGAGAATGAGCAACAGCGTCAGACAGTCGGTGGTCTTCCACAAGACGAAAAGGGCTGCCTCCAACACGGCTCGCTTCAGCAAGAAGATCTTCCGGAGCACCGGCAAGGCCGCCTGGATCGCCGGCACCACTTTTCTTGTTCTCGTCGTCCCTCTCATCATCGAAATGGACCGCGAGCAGCAGCTTAACGATCTAGAGAGCCAGCAGGCCTCCCTCCTTGGTGCCCCTCCTGCCCCCCAACATCCATAGGGTTAGGCTTTATTTCTCTCTTCTAGGTTTTTGGTATCTGTGATACCCACCTTTTGTTTTTCAGTAAATTTCATGATTTCGGTTCAGACAGAGATAGTTTATGTTTTTCCCTTGGACCGTTCGGTTCTGGGATCGAGAGAATACTTTACTTTGCCATGTGGAATCGTGGCTTATTATTTTGGGTCTACATTAGTTTTTCATGGTATAATGAAATGAAATAATCCTCCTCTTGAAAGCTGTTGGTGTGTGCTTATGCTTGATGGGTAGAATATGTGTTTAGCACTTTGTAAATTAAGTGCGGAATTCAGTACCTAAAACGAAATGGTAAAATCCGTTAGTTTTGTTAACTTTTTTATGCTTGTATCCTTGTTTAAATGAGTTCTTAAATTTTTCCCTTAAGGGCATGTACCTTTTTTTGATCGTATTTAAGAGTGGAAGAAATTAGTCGTGAGCAACTAGTGAAATAGTCCAACTGACTTTAGAGTTTACGAGTTTTTTCTTGGACGAGTGAAAATTGAAACTTTCAATTTTCTAGAAATATACAAGGCTGTAGGTCCAATCATTGTATGTATGGTGTTGGCATGAGTAGATACATGGTTTTGGTGAATTGAATGTGTTCTATTATCATTTCATGTAATTGCCATGTGAAATGTGAACTCTATTTCTACAGAGGCATAAGGTCGAACCCTATACATTACTGTAAGTTAACAGTAAACGGAGAAGTTTTGATTAATTTATGAATACATGCATTTGTTGCAATGAATTTATGGATGTACATATTTGATGTTAATTACAACTATTTTACAAATACGATAAACTAAGATGTGGAGAGTTTTTGGGTGGCTTAATAATTTTAATATTATTGCATAAGAATTTCTCTAAGGCTTGGATGTGGCCAGTCATGATGAGGGACCAAATTTTCTTTTTCTTTGTGCTCCAAACCTTGCTAACATGCATTTGATGCAGTGAACAGCCTGTATGATGATGCAAGGTGTGAAATTTACTGAACGTGCTAAGTTTGGAGTGATAGATATGAATTTAAGGAAACTATAAGTGTTCTAGATTCTTTATTCAGTTTTGTTTTTCTTTATGCAGTATGAATTATTAGTTTTTGCTACATATTGCATCTTTACACACAGAAAATAAATAGTTACAATATAGCTACGTTGCATCAGAAACGGGGAGTTTTAAACAGAATGACAGTAAGTGGAAAATTAGTAAGAAATTGTGTTAAAATATAACAGGAACTTTATAAGACAAATAAGATTGGGAAGTTTTAGATATTCCTGGGAATGACATTAGAAATTAAGTTGGTTTCAGTCCTAGACACTTCGGGAAACTCTTGTAGAGCAGCTGAGAGTTTTTTTTGGATCTGTCAGGACTATTTTTGTAATTTCCCATCTTTTCGACAAGAGTTCCAGAAAACTTCGGGAATAAGACATATTCCAGAAATATTTATATAACTATATAGTAATATTGTCGAGCATTACTGTGATGTGATGGCTAAATCATTACCTGTCTCCAATGTGTGGAGTATGCGATAGAACATTCTTGAAACTTCCACTGAGCAAGAACTTTGTATGTTTAAGAATCAACAAGCATGCTAGAAAAAATGACTAATGGAAAGCAAAGCTCCCTCCCAAGTAAATGCCTCATTGCACCTGCTCATGTTGGAATGCTAGCTATATGTCAACTAGCCAGAAAAGGAAATGAATGAGATAGACAACTTAGCATGTATGAACCGGAACTACAAACAAAAATTCTTACATCTTGTGTAACGTCTTTGTTGCTACCTTCACTTGAATCTTCATTGCCACTGTCTCCACTGTAAACAGAAATTTTCATTGGATACAGATGGCCACAGGAAAGGGAAATACAAGTATTTGTCTAGCCCAGGAACTGGGCTTGTTGAGCTATGCAAATGGCATCGCGGAGCTTATAAGCATGATTATTATATGTTGTTACTTGTTAGATGTTAGATATCAAATTTAATAGTCTTGAGTACCTACCCTTTTGACAATCCACTGTTTGCTGAACCAGATGTTGCTTTCCCACCCTATTTCAAGCTTTCCTAAACTTCTTTTTACCCTCTTAGTTGAATTTTGTTTCATAGCCCTCAAGGACTTCGACTCTGTTTCATTGCTTGGAGCTGGAGTCTGCTTTCGCAGAACATAGGCATCAGATTACCATTTAAGCAAATTCTTTGGAGATTAAAAATCCAAGGACTGGGTGGAAAAAAATCTTTGCTATTATTGGCATATAATTAGTGCAAGAACATGCTCTGTAATTACGATTGCAACATCAGTTGGATTGCCAGTTGATGAAACACCATATTGATTGTATGCATATGCACCCTAGACTTATAATCAAGATAATAATATCAAAAAAATTAGGACAGTAAAAACAGATATGTCCACAGATATACAGTCAGTAAAGACATATTTGTCTGTTAAAAATAATCAAGCGGTTTTATCCTTCACAATCACCTTACGAGAATAGAACAAATGCAAAGGCAAATGTTTGCTTTTGAATGAAATGAAAAAAAATGCACACAACAAGACCCAAGGCAATAGTGAAGAAATTCGTACAATTTGAATGCCTTGTTTGTCTGCACGTGTTAGAATTACAAGGAGAGTTGGCAAAATCTCTGAGGTCAAAGGAGTCACAGCTGGCACCTAGAATGCTGCTTGTTTTGCTTGCCCTGTAGGAGTTTATTATGGTTCTAAAGAGTATGTTAGGTGAATATTTTTGAAAATTTTAAATTAATAAACAACTATTGCATACAGAACCAAACTAATTCACTATTCACATAAATAGGAAGGCCAGATCGGATTTCTGAGATGCATAAGCCTTATGAACTTCCTGAAACAGGATTTTCCTTATTAAAAGGAGACAATCTGTTTTCTTGGTGAAATTTTTTATGCCAAGCAATCCTTTTAGCTGTTGTAGTGCAATTGTAATGGCGGCACCCCCATGAATCCAACAATTGATGCATGTGATAGAAAGTCAACCAGGAAACCAACCCTGACCAAAATAATTACCATTAGTGGACTGAAAATTAGGAAGGAAAGAGCAGTTATACATCAACGAGTTCAACCCAAACTGCGAACACAGCCAAAAAAAATACATAGATGCAAAGATCAAATGGAAGGAAAAAATGCTTATAGCCCAACTAAGATCCAGTTCACACAATCTCAGATGTGAAACTGAGAGATGGAAAATACCTTAAGAGGCGTGGTCAGAACGTATATGTGTCTTTTACACAGCAGGAGTAGAGTAGTGGAGGCTGAAAAGTGTTTTGTCATGGAATTTGAAGCCTACAAGGACATCAGGATTGCATATGAGGACACTCTAAAAGTAAACTCATTAATGGAACTTTTTGAAGAATTGAGAATAGAAAAAACAGGGAAACTTCTCATCAAAATCAACAACAGAAGAAACACACTCCAAAAGATGATAAGAGGATGTTGAACATTTTTTTCGTTTCCCCCTTTCTTGAATGTTAAACTTTGGAACTCTGAATAGGAAGGTTCAAGGTTTGAATCCAAAAGGGAATAGGGTTGTAAACCATACCCCATCTTGTATTAAAGCTCTTGGTCCCATAGACTGTTTTGGTCTCGTGGACATAATTAAAATCATTTCATTTCAGTTCAAGCAACACTACATCTGAAGGTTTACGTCTATTTATAGACACCTGTGGATTCCAAGCAGTGCTCCGAAAACACCAACAAAAAAGGTTGATTTGAAAATAAGTTTGCAGTATTCATCTGATGAAAAATTATCTACTTCCTTTCTGGCCAACATGCTTAGCAAGATGGATATGACAGCTGCTAGCCCAATTGCAATATCTCTGGAGCTCCCCATTGCAGCATATATCAATGGTGGTACAAAGCTAGAGTCTTCAAACATCCCAGAGGACTTAACATCGATATAACCAATGGAGAGTACATGGCACAGCTTGGTTACAATATACCCTGTTTCACTTTAATTAATTAACAGAAGCTTAAAACATTCTTTTGTTATCCTGTACACTGACGTAAACAATCCTTGAACATCAAACCGCCCAGGGAAACCGTTAAATAACCATCTATCCAATGAAAAAAAACAGCAGGGTAAGATTCCAATATACTCTGTTTTCCCTTTATATTAATAATTAAAAGCTGAAGATATTCAAGCGTTTCTAATTCTGTATACTTAGAAAAAAAAACTCTTTAGAATTGGCACATCTGAAAAAGCTTGCAACAAACCACACACAATCAAGTATTTGGGGAGCTGTATGCCCTGAGTGAATTGGTAAACCACTATGTTCTATTGATCATTTAAAATCTTCACAACAATTTCAAAAGTTTTGTTCACCACTTTACAAATTTCCAATAAAACAATCATCCATTTTTTCTCTTAGCACAGATGTAAATAAAGTCACTGAATTGTTCAAGAACTGATGCGAAGGTTTCAAATTTCTTCAATCCTTAACTGTTTTAACAAAGAAAAAATCATTTACTAATTAACAAATTTGAAAGAATACATATGTAAAGAAAGCCATTGAATGGGACAAGGATCAATGGTAAGCTTTAAATTTTTCTGGACTTAAGCCCTTCTTATAACGAAGATATTTGCCAGCTAGTCCAAAATTACCAATCCTTATAACGGAGAAGTGAAAAGAAACTTACAAACGCCGTATTGAGGTTCCATGATAGCCAATTTTGCATACCTGATATCCTGCACACAAAGAAGAAAAACACTAGCAATTTCTTTGAAACTTTAATCTTACACATGCCCCTTAAATAATACTGAGTAAATTCTTTGATAACCACACTCATGGCGACAATGACATTAAAGCTTCGTTAAAGGTTAACCACGTCAAAGCTTTGTTATTATGTGTTGTTTAAATCTTCAAGAAACAAGAAGCCAAACCCTGGAATCAGACACATCTGCTGGCAATGGTTAAGCTGATGGTCCCTCTTGAACTTGTTCCACGTGTAAGTCCTACCCTAGTCAAGCTTGGGAAACACTGCTTGTGCTCTCAAAATGAATTTCTATGACAGGTAATTAGATTAAACTTGCTCTCTTTGCAAATCTACAAGCTTTGTCATTTATTTCTTTGCATGTCAATACTAAGCTTGTTCAGCTTCAGTGGATAGTTGAATCCCTAAAATCTCTTTCCACTATACAGACTGCACCTGAAATCCAAGCTTATATATGTTGTGGGTCAGTGCTGCAGGGGATAGCCCAGGTCTACAACTCAGACAGGTAATTAGTTGGAGGTAAGCCTAGGCCTAAAAATGCGGAGGAGCTAAGGAATATATGTAGATTTTATTAATTTAGTGTCATATCTTCATCAGGCACTCTGAACATGAGCTTTCCTTTGATCCCCAAACATGATCCTCGTTACCTCTGTACATAACATAACTATAAACAATTTAGCAGTTATTTTAGATGACTCATGAATTGCATAAATAGGATTTAAAGAAAATAAAAACAGATACATATCAATATTAAGAAGAAATCATACATTCTAGGCTTATACAGTTGATGTTATGTTATAATTACCTGCATTCAGGCCATCTTCTCCGAAAGTCTATCGGCCCATCATTGAAAAATAAATTATGCAGCTGGGAGGTATCTGTTAAATTGCTAATAATGTCAAACAAAGTCGATTTTAGAAGGATGAGCATTTGGCTTAAGTAGTGAAAATAGATTTCCCAAAGCTCACACAAATGGTCTCAATCTGATATCTTAGAATGGTGTCCAAATCAGTGCCAAACTGTGGTATAAATACATGATATATGAGGTGCATGGTATGAGTTTAGGTCAGCCAAAAGGGCCTCTTCTTCAGTGATAGAATTAAGGGATTTTGGAGGGAATTTTTGGATTGAGATGTAGATCTTCCTCCAAGAATCACAACACTATATAGGTCAATCAATAGAAACAATTCTCAATGGGTAAGCTTCTATTGGCTCATTCAAAGCAGGTGTGATTGTTTGTTAATTCAAATGGTCATTCATACATAAAGTTAGCCTAATGTGGATGTACATGGGTCAAATGCACTTTGGTTGCTGTGCTAGTGACCTTATATGCAGGGTGATCCCCTTTGGTTATCTTGTTTGAATGTTAAGTTAACAGGACATGGGTACAAGCTATCTGATATTTAGAAGTTTCAGAAACCCCTGATAGTACAGCATGGATGTATTGATTAAAAAAAATTGCATTTAGAAAAAGTTGACTTATTTTCACTTTTTTTTGTATGGAAAAAGACATGTTATTCTTGAAAACATACAAATAGAGGTAGTTGTTTATAACTTTTCAACATAATTTTTTATGTTTGAAATGTAAATCAGCTTACAGTCTCATAGAAACCATTGAACACAATAACAGGAGCATGTGTTCTGTATAAGGTTTTAGTAAGCATTTTATTCTTGATTCAGTGTTGGATTAAGAGAGGAATCTGGTATGTTTCAGATATGTGTTGATCTCTGAAACATTGGATATGAGATATGACGGAGCCTCATGTTTCTGGTAATTTGGAAAATTGGCAAAACCATGGACAGGAATCAAGTGACTTTAGTTCAAATCAGTGTTACTAAATCTGCCATCTTTGAAATTCCATCCTGGAACAGCTATATGTTATACCCTTTTAAAGCACTTGATGTAAAGCAGGGCAAACTAAAACCAGAGATTACTGCCTATAAGGGATGAAGTAAGCAACCCTAAGAACTACATACATTGAAATCTGCTAAAAAAAGGAGACTATTCCATAGAAGCCATATATGGTGTAGAGTTCTACACAGGGCAATAACCATCAATTAAGCCTGTTTGCAAGATTTGCTTGTTCAGGTTGACTGGCCATTGGATATCTTGCTCTCCATGAAGTTGGCCTTTATGGGTATTTAAAATGGCACTTCATAGGAATTATTCTGATGTCATTTCTGGATACCAGTGCCAAGATGGTTTTTTATTTTTATTTTTTATTTTTAGTTGTATGGGATTCAAATGGGCCCTATGTGTTTTCCATCATAACCATATTACTTATCACAGTATTTGAACAAACCACATTATCATGATGTTACATCAAATCGTGTTATCATGATACCCATTGTAATTGAAACTTGGTGGCTTCTTTGTGAGCTAACATTCTCACTAATTGCCAAATTGGACTTCAATCCCTCAGGGTAAACTTTAAGGTTGATGTATGGAATTGCAAACTTTGCTTATGGTGTGGACTTCTTTCTTCCCATATCTTGCCCCAAACTCAATGGGCCAAATGTTAAGGTTCACCCATTAGATTGGAACCTTCGCTTACAATGTGAAATTCCTTGCTCCCCACTGGTTGTCCCAATTCCATTGGGCAAATGTTAAGGTTTGACCTAAGGGTTTGGAAGCTTGGTTTACAGAGTGAAACTCATTGCTTCCCACAGCTTGCACTAAACCTATTGGGCCTATATGTTAAGGTTCACCCATGGGATTGGAAACTTGGCTTATGTGTGAAGCTCATTGCTGCCCACCACTTGCCTCAAACCCATTAGGCCTATATGTTAAGGTTCACCCATGGGGTTGGTACTTTTGCTTATGGTGTGAAACTTATTGCTCCCCATTGGCTGCTCCAAACCCATTAGGCAAGGCTCTTTTAATTACAAATAAGATATTGAGGTATTTGTCAGAATAGCGATTCTTATTTTCTAGCATCTCCACACAGTGCGGGATCTCAACATTATTTATAGGGGCTTAAGAATTTTTATATACAACTTTAAAGATATGGATAGGGTAGAAGTATCCCCAAATGTTTGGCATACAGGCAGATGCGAGGGCACTCTTTTGGATGGAAATAGTTTTACCTTCCTTATCACAAGACAGTTTATTTGAAACAATAGAAGCTTACCATCACAAGGATCCATGCCTTTATTAGTTTCAACACTGATAGATTTTGTTGAGCAGCAAATATTTTTGTCAAAGAGCTATATTCTATGTGGAAATTTACCTTTGTCATGATTGTGGAATATTGTGAAGAACTTATTCCACCCTCTAGCGTCTCCTGGGTCAACAGGGTTCTGCATAACGGAGTCCTCTTCTTGAATCTCCTTTTCGAACCATCATGGCTAGCATTGGAACTTTCTAATGATGTTGCTGATTTTCTTCCTCTTTGGAAAATTCTGACTGATATTGGCTATATGATGAGTAGGAATACCAAACATTTTATGCTGCTTGCCTTGACTTGCAGGTTATCATTTGTTAGTGTACCTCCTCCTGAGCTATGAAAAACAAAAGCAAATCTTCACACAAATACAGCCAACACTAATAGAAACAATGCTGAGATGATAGTGAACAATTCAATCAATATAATTGGAATAATAAAGGTCCTTGATATGACAACTCATCTTGATTTGATTCTTCTTGTTAGGCCTAATTCCTTTACTTCCCATAACTTCGTACTTGTTTCAAAATTTTGTAGTCCTTTAGTAAGTTTTTCCTTTTTGACATAATAATCAGAAGACCCACAACCTTCCCACACCAAATTCCATCACTTATCTCTTCAAGTTTGATGAAAGATGCACATATTTTGGAGTATGAAGCAATAAATGGATATGTATAGTATGAAGTTTGGCAAATACATGACAAGTGAGTATAAGGTTGGACTATGATCATTGTTTTTGCATATCATTTTCCATCAAAACAATCATCAATGTTTCATGAGACATGTGCCAACTTTGTTATCTTGGTGATAAAATCAGTCACTACTAAAGGTATTACTTATGAATTTAAACGCCTAACAAGATATTTAATATGTTGATGACAACCAGTCTCTGCTTTGGCCATATGAGTAAGGTCCCAAAATGTTTTAAACCTTTGTTTAGGATAAGCTGCTTCATTGCCTTTTAGACAACTAGATACCTTTGGCCTCAACATTTTTTACTTTTGTTTTGTTTAGATACCCAAATAAAAAACACACCAAAAGTGAAGCTTCCCGTCACATGCTTTCCAAAGTCCATCTTCATCAGCTTTCCCTAGATTAAGCGTGGGGGTACCAACTCACCTAATCTTTACTTATTTATCAGGGAGATGGTTTTATCAACTTGTCTTCGAACCTTTCTTTTTTTGATCTGTAAATTTGCATTGAGGCTATAGGTTGCCTTATTGCAATATGGGCTTCAGCTTGGGTCATGCTTATGAATGTAAACCATTTTCATTACTCTACGTTCTCCGTGACATGTCCTCTAAGGTACGGACTCCCTTATTGTGGCATTGGAATTTGAATGTGGGTCATTTTCTAAGAATGTTCCTCATAACCATTACACGACAACCTTTTGAACATCATATTTTTTTCTCTTTTCTCATCAGTGGATAGGAAAATACTTAGTGCTTCTGATTTCCACTAACTTTGCATCCAAATGATGTGTTGTGGATTCTAGGTATTCAAGATGACTAAATCAATGGCAAATACACCTTGTTGATCCATATTTAAAATTTATTTTAATTGGTTCTATGGGGTTGAAACAGGTCCCATCTGTATTACTTCAGGGCCACTTTTTCTGGAATTTCAACAAGCCACAATAAGCCTTAGTATTATTTGCTGTCTTATTGTGGGAATGTCCATCACAGTGTGGGGATTTGAACTTGGGTTGGATTCACATGATTGCATCAGATTGTGGCAATTTTCCCTGTCAATTTCAAGGCTATGACTAGATTTTCTGGATAGCTATGGATCATAGATGGGAATAGAGTGTCTTATTGGGGATTTTTATACCAATACGTATCCAATGAACATGTTTCCTATTGGAGAAAAACGCTTCCCAAAATAAGGGTGAAAACATGTCAACATGTGGGTCATTTTCTAAGAATGTTCCTCATACACCAGAACCTTTTGAACATCGTATTTTTTTCTCTTTTCCCATCAGTGGATAGGAAAATACTTAGTGCTTCTGATTTCCACCAACTTTGCATCCAAATGATGTGTTGTGGATTCTAGGTATTCAAGATGACTAAATCAATGGCAAATACACCTTGTTGATCCATATTTAAAATTTATTTTAATTGGTTCTATGGGGTTGAAACAGGCCCCATCTGTATTACTTCAGGGCCACTTTTTCTGGAATTTCAACAAACCACAATAAGCCTTAGTATCATTTGCTCTCTTATTGTGGGAATGTCCATCACAGTGTGGGGATTTGAACTTGGGTTGCTTTCACATGATTGCATCAGATTGTGGCAATTTTCCCTGTCAATTTCAAGGCTATGACTAGATTTTCTGGATAGCTATGGATCATAGATGGGAATAGAGTGTCTTATTGGGAATTTTTATACCAATACGTATCCAATGAACATGTTTCCTATTGGAGAAAAAAGCTTCCCAAAATAAGGGTGAAAACATGTTAACATGTGGATAGCTCCATGTAGAATGTATACAGCCTTGTGTAGAGCCATGTGATTGAGCTTTCTTGGAGTTGGAAAGCAAGGAATAAAGTTACATTACCAACAATGAATAGAACTACATTCCCATGATATTATTATCTAATGAAGATGAATGTTGATAAGACATTTTTGTCGCTGTAATATAGTTTTTTCTTTAATATTAATTGAATTTCCTTTGCTGATTTTTTATAAATCATCTAGAAGCTTTTTTTATTCTTTTTAAAAACTTCTATTTATACACTTATTCTTGACATATGCATAATTGAAATGATTGTCCAATATGTATATTTGCAACAATCTCTTGTGTGTTTTGTTGTTGCAATTGTGCTTGTGGCGTTTGGTATTAGAGCCTAGTGATTCTGGCCTCTAGACCTAGTCATCATCTGCCCTAACTGGATCTAACATTCTTAGATTTGAAATGACAAAGATCTTAGATCTAGTCTTATTAAGGCTTTTCACATCTTATTCTTTACTAGATCTAACTCCTTCAAGATTTTGATCTGTGGAGTTTGTCTTTGGGATGCATCAGCTATGGCCCCGTCTGCTGTACCTGTGAACTTGGATGGTTTGATCTTTGACATCATGAAGAAAACGATCCAAAAATAGCTAGCTTCTAGTGGGATCATCCCCTGGTCCTAGTGAAAACATGTCAAGAGACTCTAGGTGAGTATCAAGTCCTCTCATGTTGAGTGCTTCTGATGACCTTTCTGCTTAACCTAATCAGATATGTCCTTAGATCTCCATCCTGTTCAAGTTGTGATAACGGTCAATCTTTCAGATCCCTTAATTCACACTCTGAAGGGTTTGTAGGATCAGATCTAATGGGCTTGATGTGTTAGGCACTCCCAAAATACATTTAGATCCTCTCTAGATGCAGTGGTCATCGGTGGCTCAGTATGAGGATCACTTCATTGTTATATTAATAAGCTAAGTCAGGGATTCTTACCAGCTAGTAAACTTCCTTGTCCATTATGATTTTTGTCAACTTGCTTGATGTTGTACTGTCCTTGGACAATATTACCTTGTACTAAGCAACATGCTCTTGGTAGACTTTTATCTGTCATCATGGTGCACTTGTGGCCATGTAGCAGTGTTGCTGGTGTGAGAAAAATATGCAAATAATTTCTAGTTGAGCTTTGATTTAGAAAATCCTGTATACTTACCCTAGATCTGTCTGAGCATCCATGTACAACAGATCCAAAAAGAAACGAGTTGGTTTGAGTTGTTCTATGAACCGACCAATAAAAATTGTATTAAATAGAATCATTCCAGTTGAGTTCCAGGCAAGGACCATTTAAGAAATGATGAGAACATTTCCAATGGTGCTCATGGAAAATCAAGCATCAGCAAATCCAACATTACAAATTGCTTTCCAACTAGTAAAATTCAAGGTCCCTCAGTTTGATTATAGCTTCCATCATTAGAAGCTCAACTTCTGGTTATATGGTCTTTATGCGTACTTCAGTACTTGCCTTGAGATCATTGATGTAGACAAGATCAAGATTGTTAAAGTTTATATAGAATAAGTTGCCTTTGATTGGTGTCAGTCATCAGAAGATGCATGTAGCTTTTGAAAATGAAGAAAGTAGTCATCAACAGATTATTCTTTTCAGACTTCAATTCCATTGTGAACAAGGTCTTACCCTTTTGAGTATCTTAGGAATCTCTTGGCATGATGGCTTCAACTCAGATAACATCCATGTTAGGCAATACTTTGAAGTGTTTGGTGAACTATAGGTCAAGTTGGAAACTCTAGATTTATAAAATATACTCAAGATCAATGTTTCTTTCTGGTCTGCTTTACAATCTTAGGAAAGAAATAACAATCTTTGAAGTAGATTATTTGGAAAGAGCAAATAATATAGCCATATTTCCTGAAAATAAACTGAGGCCTATGTTTGCAAAGAAAATTTCGAGTTCTAACAATACCCGTGCTTGTTCTTTCAATCCTAGTGCTTGCAAATCTTGTTCCAACTCTAATGGACAATAGAAGGATTTAGGCCATCCTCCATTTGATGGTAAAGGAAATAATTATTGCAATTACCATAAACATGGTCACTCTCTTAAAGAATTTAATATTTGCCATGCCAAGAAAGAGTTTAAGGCTCTCCTTACAACACACCAACTTGAACTAGAAGATGTAGAGATTGCAGTTTAAGACTCCAGATGCACATCTTACATTGATGATTAGATTATTTGGCAAGTCTGAAGGAAGCACTCTTACCCAGAATGGATCAGTTGATTTTTCTTATCATTGACATTGGCTGCCAGAAAATCCTAGTATCCTAAATGTTAGTTTTAGATCTTTAGCTTCTTACTACAATCCACCCTATGCTTTCTAACTTGGAGTGGGTCAAAGATGCATGGATACTGAAATGGTAACAAAGCAAATGTACATTCATTATCTTTTCCATTAGATATTTATAATATGGTTCAATATGATGTCACTCCACCTTTCTCTTCTGATGAATCCTTGGATGTTCTTACCAATATGAATAGAGTGCCATGCAACATGGGTGGCACATCACTAACAAAATTTGGAAGGAGTTTTTAAATTCATGTTTTCTTCTTCTTCAACCAGCACTTCTTTACTTTTTGGGAAGTAAGCAGGGGAGATTAATCTCAAAAAAGATCTTAACAATCCATATTTTTTATCATGCAAAATATGATAAGACATGAAAATTCGGGTATTTAAGGTATTTATGATGGGTATTATAATGCTTTTGAATAACCTAAAAAGTGCTTCCTCTTGGAACATTCTACCATCACATTAATTTGTTTCGAGGTTTGTTGCTTCTTGATTTTCCTGCATATTGTGTGAGGCCTTTTGAGAGTGCAATGACAGAGAAACAATTATAGAAACTTCCTGATGGTAAGATTAGTCCTTGCACTTCTTCAATTTTAAATGAACTTAGGGAACAACAATATGAATGGAAATTGTGAACAAATTCTTGAGCATCGAGAAAATTTAACTGTGAAGAATTAGTATTCATTGCCCACGATTGATGATCTTATAGACCAGTGAAAGGAGACTAAATATTGGAAAAAAACTGATCTAGCTTTGGGTATCATCAGGTATGTCAGATGTCTGGAGAACATACTTTTGAAACTATATATGGTCTTTATGAGTACTGGTCACACGTTTTGGACTTAATATGCTGTAGCAAAACTCATGAGAATACTCATAGTGGTATATATGGATGATGTATTAGTCTCTAGTTGTAGTTGGGAAGACCATGCCAAATGTGTTCAAATCACTTTGCAGTGACATATTATGGGCCAAATTGAAGAAATCCTCTGGTGGGCAGATGTCCATTCGGTGTCTTGAGTTTTGTTATTGATCAAAATGGTGTATGAAGATCAAGAAGAAGTCAAGGTTCTTAAAAATTGATCTACTGCATCCAATAGTACACATGAAATTCTTCTTAGTGATTAACTTATATAGAAAATTCAGTGGGTATCTCTCTCAAATTGCCAGTCCACTTCATCAACTTCTGTGTAGAAGCATTTTTCATGGAATGCAGCAGTCAGCATTATGCAACAAAACAAGGTTTGTTTAGTGTTGGAAGTGCCAATTTTATGATTGTTTTCTTTGTTACAGTGGAACCTTTTGAAGCAATATGCAGTGCCAACTTCCTTTTTTGATTGTTTTCTTTGTCATGGTATAACTGGTTGAAGCATTATGCAGAAGGCATTCCTGTGAAAACTATTCTTCATTACCAGTGCAAAATAGTATTGTAGTTTGCTAGTTCTCTGTTATTGCATTATCTTTATATGATATGGGTAGAACACAGGGTTATGGGGGGACGCGGCGTTCCACAGCACAGGGGTACGGCATTGGGGATGTTTCCCCCTCGTCTCCCTTTTGGGGGACGGCTGGGAAACGTCCCCGGGATGCCTGAGGCCTACGGCCTCCCGTTCCCGGGACATCCCCTGTATTGGGGCGTCCACGGGGACGGCTGGGCATCCTCAGCCAAAAGAAAAACATAAAAAAAATTTTAAATAAAAATTTAATAAAATAATTCAGCTGTTTTTTCTTCAAGTTGATTGCTGTTCTATACATAGGTTTTGGACTGGAGTTGTTCATGCTCAGAGTTCATAAACTAAGCCATTTTTATTAGAACATCCAGGTTCAATGTTTGGTTGCTGAAAAAATTCTTCAGCTGGGTGTATGCACCATTCAATGGAGGCCAGGTGATCTTAGTGGTGATAGACTATCATGAATTGCAGGAAGAAATGAAATCCCAGTGGCAATAAATTACATCTAACTACAGGAGGAGTTACTCCATCCTTTGAAAGGTGAAGGCCCAAAAATTCTGTGTAAATGGCTTAGTGTTTTCCTTGTAGTGCCCATTTTCAGATTATGCAAGGCTGATAAGTAAAGTGGACTTGTATGTGGATCATAATTAGAAAATTGAAGGATCATATAGACATAGGAACAATTAAACTTAATGCATATCAGAGTTGAGCCGCTGTACTGAAGTGAAATAAAAAACAACAGAGTTTTGACTGATTATTTGGTATCATATTATTTTGAAAAGTTTTGATGACAGCCAAGTCCAGCTGAGTCTATTCTATTCTTATCAAGTCAGTTCGTTTGGACTTGTAGGGATTCATATCGCAAGCTTTCCAAAGTCTGCAAGAGTTGTGATACAATAAATTGTCCTACTTGATTAGGTATTGGCTAGAAACATGGCAATACCCTGCAGCAGTGCTATGAATTGGCAACTTATACCAAGGAAAGAGGTTGTTGATTCCTTCTTGGAAGCATATATAAATCAAATCTGCAGAGCTAATTAAAATTCATTGGTCTGGTATACACACAGGGTCCTTTGTAAGTTTTGTCTAGGTTCAACATGTATAGCCTCTGCACTAAGTTACCAGGATATGGTTACAGCCATCTGCTTATTAGGGACTCCCTACTGTACACTAGAGCACCAATGCTAGTGTGGATGATATGTAAATAGGCATTTATTAACAGAAATTAAGAAAATGCAAAAACATATATTTGTTCTGAAATTAAAAACATGATACTGCAAATTTCAGCAAAATCTTAAAATGAATACCAATTATACCTGAACATTCTCAAGAGGCGGGCAAGCTTTAAGGGGTTCATGTCGAGGCTTATGTTTCATACATTGATGTAAATTTCTCACATATTTACCCTGAGACTCAGATGTTTCCCATGAACATTACACATTCCCTTCAATAAATAAATTATACTGTTACTTCTTTCCCATTGTTTTGTCTTTCACTATATATTTATGATGACTGTTATAACTTATACTTATTGTTTGAATGTTAAAACTTAAAAGCTGAACAATGTGGCATTCATTACTTGAGCAATAACAACTAATTTGGTTAACTGTTAGAGATTGGCAGATTGCACTTGATATCCTTGGCTGAACCTTCCAAGTTAAATTTGTTGAAAGTTGAAATTTCATAGTATTATATTGTCATCTAGTATTTACTATATTTCGTTTTTGTTGTGTGTAGAATTTGTAGATTATTCTAAATTTCTAAAAAAATTGAAATTTCATAGTATTATACCAGCCGTTCCCCCCAGCCGTCCCCTAAAATCGGCCAGCCATCCGAAACCTGTCCCCCCGTCCCCCAGGCTCATGGAACCTTGGTAGAACATCATCCTGTAATTTAAAATTTTGATGTCTCATTGTCACTAACCGTAAGTGCTTTTTGTGTGAATTGCTCGACCATATTTTTAGTTTTCAGTGAAACTGTTAATCATAGAGTAAATTGTTTGTTTCCTGCTTAGAAATGACATTCTGGCTGTGGCGTAAGGCTTGATTGCTTCTTCTGTTTTCAATTAAAAATGATATAGCTTTGTCTCTATTTTCTTAGGTTTCTTTCTAATGGATTTGCATCTTAAAAACTTTGTGTTGGGAAATTTTACAGATTAAGTAGACCAATTTTTTTCCCTTCCAAATCATATTTTGGAGTCAATAATATATAGGTAGAGAAGTTTGAAGAGAACAGCTTGCGAGTGGTTGTAAGGTGCATGTGCTTGAACTTTTTTGATTACCCTGATTCATTTCTAAAGTAATCCTTGCTGGGGTCTGTTCTTGTTCAAACCATGCACTGGATTATTAGTTGTTTCCCATGTGAGTGATCTGTGTTTTTGTCAATCAGGAGTCCTCTTTGAGAAGCTTTGGAGTAGATCCTGTTAGTTATTTCAAATTAACATTATGTTTGTACAATTTTTTTTCTTGAAGACGAGCATGATGATTTTTTTCTTGAAGACGAGCATAATGATTTTATTCTTGAAGACGAGCATTATGTTTGTACAAATTTTATTTTATGGTGATTTTTTTTTTGATGTATTTATATTTTTCAAGATTTGGAATGTTTGTATCATAGTAATTTTCATTAGATAATGAAAACAAATAAGCATCTCACTAAGGAGAAGCTTACTGAGTCCTTTGGTTAATACATGTTTACCTTTCTATTCAGGCTTGTTAATGGGTGCAATAACTAGACAACTAATCAAATATTATCTATTTTAGTTTAACAAGTTAAGTTTGTAATGCTGTATGATAGTCATAGTCTGCAATTAAAAACCATTAAAATGAGTTTATTTACCACTTTTGGTTTACAGTGCTGTATTATTGTTCTCTCTTCCATTTGGATTAAATAAAATTTGACGACCAAAATTTGTCCCCCTAATTTGAAATGCACATTATGATTTTTATTATTTTTTAATTTGGTTATAGGGGGTTGAAACGGTCCAATCCATGTTACATCATCATCACGTAGTGGTATTACAACAACGTCTGGATATTATCCATGTATCACTTGGCAAGATTTAAACTTGGGTCTCGTTGAATATCAAGGAATCTAATGCCATTTGATTGAAGTGCACATTATTGAAATATATTTGGACTCAATCTTTCTGAGGTACTCTCTGATTTATTGGTTGATGTCTATAAAGCTTTTGTTTGTTCTTATTCTGATTTATTGGTTGATGTCTATAAAGCTTTTGTTTGTTCTTATTCTGATGTCTTTGTATAACATCATTAAATAAATTGACATTTGGGAAATCACAGAAATGTGTAATGAATATTGCTTTGTTCTATGAGAATAAGATGTGGGTGTAATGAGCTTGTGTTTTGAAGCTGAGTTGAGTTTTTTTTTCTTCAAGGTGAGTTGAATCAAAATTGAATTAAATGTTATATTAAAAAAAATGTGTAATATGAGATTTCTTGTTTGGGTTGAAATCATCAATTATTGCTTCAACAACTTAGTACTCTCTAAGGTTGTTGAATAACATTAAATCTGTCAGAGGTCATGACTATTCAATTCCCTTAATTAGACAATCAAGTAGACTTTCTATCCTTGCAGTTGACAATTATTAGATTCATGCACAAGCCGTTTGTGGCTTCTATATTCAAAGTACAGATAATTATAATATGTGCTATATTTAGGATTTTGCTGTTAGCATTAAAATTTAAACAGTCTCACCATACACCTAACAAAGACAGACTGTTTGAACCATATAACAGAATATTTTCTAGTACAATGAAATATGTAATGACACGATTGTGTTATTATACATGGCTTCTAGGGTGGTGTATTGTCTGAGACATCAACAATAACCTACAATAAAAAGGACCAACCTAAAGGGTGTTTTCCTTGATAGATTCAAACCATGGACTTCCTTGTGGCAACTCTCAAACAATTCCCTTCCATCAGGAAATCAAACTGTCTTGAAACCACTTGAAGAAGTGTACATCTGGCCTGTTTATACATGCTGCAAAGATAAACTTGTTGATCGATTGACTTGAGCAAACCTCTGCTTTGCTGTGCTTCTTGAGTAAACCTCTATGACTTTGCATCGCCAAACTTACATGCAACCTTGAGGGCTCTCTCCTCTTGCTTTGTATCTTGGAGTGGACCTTTGTCTCTCTTTGCTTGCTGGAGAAATCTCTCAACATCCTTCATTTCAATCTTGGCTTGGCTTTGCATTCTTGAACATAACTCCATCTTGCTTCGAAGGTTGTCATCATGTTCTTTTCTTAAATTTGACCTTTGCTTGTGTTTTATTTGCTTATAAACAAGCATGTCTATTTAAGGTCTTATGGCCAAAAGTTTACCTTTATAGGAAGGCCTACAAACACTTGCTATCATTTGGCCTTTATGGCCAAATACGTCTACTAACACCACTTCCCCCTCTGTGCTGACGGTACAAAGATACATATAGAAGGTTTTCTTTTCTTTGGTTGATCCTCAATTAACTACCGAAGGGTTTTGAACAAGATTTACCCTCAACTAGAATCAATATAGGATTTTGAATAGATTGACTCTTAACAACAAACAAACACAAATCTGCAACATATGGTTTGTTTATATGCACACCTTGCAACAAAAACATGATGATTCATGTAAGGATGCATCAACAAGACACCATCAAAATCACGACTCTTTATGAGTTGAAACTTGACCATATGTATTCCTACCGTAAGATGAGGGTGAACATAATGTGCAAATAATGGATTATAATACAAGTCTTGCTTTCACTCTCCGATAGAGCTCTCACCCATGGCAACACCTATGTAGGATGACATTTCCAGTTTGATTCCTCTCAATGTTCTTTGTTGAACTTCATGGCCCTATTGCAATGTATCCATCTCCCCGTGGGGAGGACTTTGTTTCAACATTTGACTTGCAATTCACTCATTATTGACAAACTAGGGTAGTCATCACACATATGCAGTCATAAAGACTAGCATGTTTATAGGCTAGAGGCTTGACTCTGCTCTCCTTAAATGCACAATCTCTAATGTGATCTTTTGCTTAGCACTTGCAAACTTTTGCTTAGCTAAGGATGAATATCTTAACCTTTGGCTTCAAGTGCTCTCACTTCGGATGGCAAACTCTCAATGTGCTTGATTTGATTTGTGAGGGTAACTTCACAATAGCAGAATTTTGATTTGGTATATTTCTTTGGAGGGGAGAGTATATGCTTATAAAATCTTCTATGCATGTTTGAATTTGTACTAATTTGACTCATCCAATCAATGACAAATAACTTGAATACGTTTCACTATGCTTTGTATTTTCTATCAAAACTGCGAAAAATGGTTTCTCAAACCATAAAATACATGAAGATGTGAATTTAAACATCTTTTTTTTTTTGTATTTAACCTTTTATATGAGAACTCCAAATTCCTTTTTTAGAATTTGTTAGTCTATGCATGCTTGCACATGCTCTCATTATTGATGTCTCAACAATAATATTAGCATCTTCCTTGACAAAAGTAGTTTTTACAATAATTGTTTTACCAAGGTATACGAGGGATGCATTTTTGATGTGATAGTTGGTTTTATAAGCTTAAGATTTCCTTGCGCATTATTTCATATTCTTCTGATGTTATATCTCATTTTCTTCAATAGTTTGAAATCAACATCTATGATATGCTTTTCAAAGCACCCAAATTCATTATCACTATGAAGAATATTTGCATCAACATGACTCGAATCCAATCATGGTTACTGACAACAATATGAGGCATCATTACCAATAAAGGAATCATCAAATGTTGTATTACCATTATTATTGTACATGTTTTGTCATAAAGTTCTTTGCCCATTGTCATCAACATCATTCAAATAACCAATATCATTAGTTGCATCATAGATGTATATCAGATCTCCAATATCACAAGAAGCATTAGACATTACTTAACATTATTATTTAATTGTTATTTCACATGTTTTATCATCAAGAGTTCTTTGCCCATCGTCATGAACATCACTAAAATGATCAATGTTACCCGATGCATATACATGTAGATCAAATCACCAATAACACAAGAAGCATTAGTAATGGCATTCATTTTTCAATAAATGTAGCATTTATTGTATGGATTCATCTTTGTGGGTTTCTATCCTAACAATTAACTCAATTTGTATTTGAATTGCTTATTCTACTTTTGTAACATACCTATCTCTTTTTGTGTAAATATCTAATGCATCTAGAAATATTGTTATATCTAAATAAGCATTTTGTAGCTTGTGACCTTCTTTTGCCATAACACATGTTGCAGAGGGTTTGTTTGTGTTGATTGGATCATGGATTTGCTCTAGTAGTACAAACAATCTCACTTTTGCTTTTTGGTTCTAAAGGCTTTTCACCTTGTGGTAGCGATCCTTTTCTCATCTTTGACGAGTCAAGAATAATAGACATTTGCCCAGTTTTGATTGGAGGGTGCCATATCTATAATGGACCTTATATCATCTTTGATCAAGGTTAACCTTTTGACTTGTTTGGTTGTTTAAGTCTACTTTGATTTGATTAGTTTGAAACTTTAGAAACCTATGCTAACTTCCATTCTCCTTGATGTTCTTCGGGTGGTCGTACCTTTGATCCATCAATCATTGAGTATCCTAACTATTTCATGGCCTTCAAACCTCAAATCTTATTTTGAATAGATTTACGATCATATGATTGAGTTTCACAATGCTTTTGAACCTCCTTTGATTGGACTTCAATTCATGTGAATTCTTTGTGTTGGACCATGTTTAGTAAAGGGCAAACATTTGACCTTCGAACTCTCAATTGACTTGCACCTTATACCTTAGGCTTTCATTCATGTCTATGATTAATTAGATGACTTCATTGATTTCAAACTTTGTATTTATAAACTAGCTATTTCCTTTGGCTTCCTCAAACTCATATATTAGATGATCTATATACATTGGTATTACTTATAGTTTCATGATGTATGGGGTATGAGCTATGTGTCTTGGAGATGTGTCTTGATTTTTGGGGGTTGTCCTGGAGATGTGTCCCTATTTTTGGGGACCATCTTAGAGGCACATACCCACATCTTGGAATTAAATGTGTCCTATCATCTTACACTATCCATATCTATGAAACTTCGTCGAACATAGGGTACGAGGAAATCCTTCTCATCAATTCTAGTTGTATTGTTTAGTACACCTAGGATGGAATACTATCTTACCATCCTTGGCAACTCGAAGTGGTTACAAGCCTATGGTCAAGCATTGACAAAGTAAAAGTGGCATTGATGTCTTATGGAAGAAGAAATAATTTTATCTACATTACAAACATCTTGCTATTGGGTGCATAACTTCAATAAGTCATGAGTCATTCTTGGGGAATGATATAAGTAAAGGTGTTTTGGCTTTGGATATTGCTAACTAGATACCCAAATCATTCAAATGAGTGAGATAACAACAAATGTGTAGTGATAGATTAAATTTAATTTGATGTGATCAAATTGTTTGAGCCATGTAATGCCAAGCTTGTCAAAGTGCTTACAATGTAAAGGCATTGGGATAGTTGTTACATGCGGATTGTGTTTATATAGTGTAACAAATATTGCTTGATGCTTATACATTCCTAATCAAGTATTTCAACTCTAGTAATTGACATTTTTTTTAGTTTGATGTCTATAATGTATCCCTTTATTTATCAGTTTGTGCTTGCATGTGGTTGAAGTTAGTCACTTTGCTCATCTAGACAAGGAGGGAGTTAATAGACAGGGGATTTAACCATTGATTTTTGAGATTTCCATATTATTATTATCATCCCTAGATCTTATTGTTGGCATCACTTTTCTTCTTTCCTTTGAGTACCACAGTTTAACCAATTTCATAGCAACCGTTTGATTGTTACTACAAAATTACATTGTGGCATTCTTTTGCTTCTTGTTTACATTCGTTTGTATCATTTTGAACAGAAAGAAAGGAAGACAATTCTATATTCCAATTGAATAGAACTAACTTTTTTTTTTTCTTTTAAATGTTATAATCTATACATCAAGTTAGAAAATATATATGTGAATGCAACAATCTGAGTGATGTGATCATCTTAACCATAGGAGTTTTCCACATTTAAAAACCAAGTGTTATGTTAGGACTTGTGTTTGTCATATATATATATATATATATATATATATATATATATATATATTAGGTTTGATTATATAAGACTGAAACCAACCTCACTTGTATTACATCATGACCACGTTACCATAGTATTACAACCACATCTCGAGAAGATTTGAACCTTGGTCTCTGCCTTGAAAATCACTTATTTAGTGATGAACTCTTGCCATTTGATTATGTTAAGGGTAGTTAATAAAAAAGAAACATGTGATATAATACTCATAAGAAGTAGAAGTCTAATCATAAAGCCGTGTATCCATTATATGTAAATTTACAAAGAAAAATGTCAAATTCCATGGATCAGTAGAAGTTATTCTAAATTTTTGAGTTGTATTATACCCACATAGTCAGGTCTTCTATTGCCTTGAAATTCTTCCTTATATCTCCCTCTTTTATGTAGAAGGAATCTTCACTCTATTGATGATATTTGAAGCTCCTTGTTGAGTGGTATTTTCACCCAATTGTGAAAGTACACTCTCCCTTAGGATTTGGATTCCAAATCCCCTCTTGCAAAGAAGTTAAACAAACAACTTCTCCAAGGTTTCCGCTATATTAGCATTTGCATATGTTCATTAGTAATCTCAAATAACGATATTCAATTTAAATGCTTGGAACACCTCAGTGATTGCAAGTAACTATAAACAAGGGGCAATGTTGGTTTATTTTACCATGAAACTTTAGTGATTGTTCATTGAACCAAAATAAATCAAATGTGAGTTGGCCCTCATATGACCACGATGTAGTGCTTTAATTCCTTTTATCTTGATGGTTTTAAAATAGATTTTATCTTGCATTAAATCCTCAATGATGAATAGGGTCTTCAAATGTAGCTTCAAAATGTCACCTTAACTTATCCCTCTTAAATGAAATCGAATTTTCATCAAGATGGACAATTAAGTGCTTTAAGGAAAAGACCTTCAATGTAATACTCAAATTACCCCTCTTTCGTAAAATTAGAATTTTTATGAAGAAAGGGTAATTTTAGGCCCAAAATGGAAATTTGTGAAAATGCCATAAAACATAACTCCTTCAATGAAATTGGAATTTCCATGAAGGGAATGTCATCATAGGCTCATGAGTGCAAAACAAAATTGGAAAAATGAAATTTGACCTTAAAATGGAAATTTTTTATTTTCGGATTTTTAAAATCTGTAACAAAACAACAACTTCGATGAATTTTTAAAAATACTAAACAAGTCCGAAAATGAAATTTCAAAGTGCGTATTGGAAGTCTGAACTATAACCTACGCAATGGTGAAATCATTTTTAGATTTTGACATTTTTTTAATGTTTATTTTAATGTCTGAAAATAAGAAAAAGTTCTGAAATTAAAATTTTTGAAAACAGAAAATTAAAAATTTGCATCAAAATAATTGCTGAAAATGCAGCAATGCAAAAGCTCTTTCAGTTTGATAGCACCCGGTCCTGCAAAACCGAATACGTGAGTTTCATACATGCAACCTAGCCTATTTGACCTGCAAAACAAACACAATCAAAGTAAACTAGGTGCTGGCTCCTAGGGTTTAAAATAGTTCCCAGATTGCAGACATTCACATGAAATAACCCAAAAACAATGGCATAAATTTCACATACAAATCTGAAATTTGGAAGGAGAAACATAAAACAATTAAAATGGAGCATGCAGAAAATTTCTCATTCTTTCTTGCTAACAAGGCCTGAAATTTCTGAAGAGAAGCTTTGGCATTCAAATTATATTTCAAAGTTTTACATCAAAATCTGCCTCCTTTGGCCATGCCAAAAGTTCCAGTCGGCCATGCCAAAAGTTCCGTCCTTTTTACAACATTTCGATGGAGTATTTAAAATTGCAGGAAAGCTCTTCACCTTCGTAGCCCTTCGTTTCCATTTTCCTCCGTTTTGTTTTCCCCCCTTTGGTTTTCGCTTTCCCAAAACCTTCTTTCATTTCAGCTTCTGAAACCCTATGTTTCATCTTCTTATCCTTGGGTTTTACTAATTGCCTTTCGTTTTCCCTTTTGTCTCAGGTAGGAAACCCCATAATAATAACATGGGCGTTATATGGAAAATACGACAACTCTCTTGACTGTTTCGTGGTCACATTCATTTTATAACGCTCACAAGCACAATAATGCTCCTCCTGTCGTGGCGTTTTTACCTGATAATATCGCCTATGTCGGACTATCACCGCTTGTGCACCTTCTTCGGGAGTTAACCTGTCCACCGTGGCTTACACTTGTAAACGGTGCAATCTCCGCTGGTCCAAATTACTTACACTCTTCCAAATTACGTGGGTCCACTGCGGAGCTGGCCCGCCTTGACGCCCTCAACCTCCATCTCGTCTCTCTTCGCGCGCTGCTTGGTCGGACAACCTGCAAAACATAAAAAACATATATTTAAAAAAAAACAATAAGCTTTAACCCATTTTATTATTATATATTTTATTTTTTATTTTTTTATTATTTTTCTTTATTGAGTAAATACTTCTCATACATATACATGAAATCTAACACAGAATTAATCATAAAAATCAACAACAACAATGACGATAAAGATTGTCAACAAAAATGAACAAATAAAAGCTGTCGACAATAAAATATTGTTGACAAGAAAAAGTTGTCGACAAGAAAATATTGTCGACAAGAAAAGGTTGTCGACAAGAAAAAGTTGTCGACAATAAAATATCGTCGACAAGAAAAAGTTGTCGACAAGAAAATATTGTCGACAAGAAAAAGTTGTCGACAATTAAATATCGTCGACAAGAAAATGACGACAATAAAATATCGTCGACAAGAAAATACTGCCAACAAGAACCGACAACAATTGCAAAACCTACGACAAAACGAAGGATTAAACACTAAAAATGAAATGCCAACACCCGGATATCAAAACGAAAAGGTGGGTCCCCAATTTTGGGGTGTGTTGTGGATCGACCACAACACTCCTTAACAAAGGGTCATATCTTTCAACACATATCTCTATAAGTTTGGGATAAATTCATACTTCTGGCACTAGGTTCATTGCTAACATTGATGTCCATATATGACTTACATGTTAGGAAAAACTCCAAGATTCACCACCTGCAAGAGAAAGCACAATAACAAAAATATAGAAGACGAAAACAGTAACACAAGTGACACCGAGATTTACATGGAAACCTGCAATGTGCAGGAAAAACCACAGGGTAATGTCAACTTCTATATTATTATTTTTAGAAAAACTTACATCCACGTCTTTTGATGTTTTCAACCTCCTCTCTCTATTACATATGCAAGGGGTCAAGTCCCTTTTATAGAGTAGAAAGAAGACTCCAAACTGTCCGTTTCCTCTTCCAAGAGAAGTATCCAAAAAACTGTTTGTTTCCGCTTCCAAGATTGTTCATCTTCCGCATTCCTATCATCTACCTAGACGTCAGCTCCTATGACGTCTACTTGGCTTGACATCATCCTGGATGTCTACCTGGCTTGACGTCAGGCTGTACGTCTACCAGCCTATACATCTGGTTGCCTAGATGTTAGGTCTAGACGTTTGCTAGCCTATATGTTTGGCAAACCAAATGTCAGGCCCAAATGTTTTTTAGCCTAGACATCTGGTAGCCCAGACATCAGGCCTAGATGTCTTCCAACCTAGACTTCTGGTAGCCTAGATGTCTGCCAGCCTAGACGTCTAGCAGCCCAGATGTCTACCTGATTGAACCTGCTGCAATCCTGTTTCCTGGCTGCCTGTACTGCATAGCGACTTCACTTCATAACATTCTCCCACTTGACGTTAATATTCAGGAATTCTTCTGCCAAAGATCTTCATCTAGTGCCAATTGCCCAACGCTACCCTTGTCATTTTTTTAGCAAGCCCAGAGAAATTCTGCACCATTCAAACTTCTATACCTTGACCGAATTTGTAAGCATATCTGTAGGATTCACTTCAGTGTCAATTTTTTGCAACAGGATCCTACCTTCTTCTACCACATTTATGATAAAGTGGTACTTGACATCAATGTGTTTTGTGCGATCATGAAATGTTGGATTCTTCACTAGCTGAATAACACTGGCTATCACAATGCAACGTAATTTTCTCCAACATTACCTTGAAGTCACCCAACAATCGCTCTAGCCAAATTGCCTCTTTGCTGGCATGAGTTGCTATAATATATTTTGCTTCAGTGGTTGATCAAGACACAACAGACTGCAACTTAGAAGCCCAACTCACCGCTCCTCCATCAAGAGTGAAGGTATATCCTGTAGTGGATTTTATCCCATCTCTATTTCCACCATAATCAGAATCCACAAAACTTGTAACTTGCAAATCTGCTGATCCAAAATAAATGGCAATATATGAAGTGGCTCTTAAATATCTGAATATCCACTTCACCGCATTCCAATGCTCCTTACCAGGATTTGCCATGTACCGGATGACTACTCCCATTGCTTGGGCAATATCCGATTTGGTGCTCACCATGGCATACATGAGGCTTCCTACTATTGATGAATACAGTACATGAGACATGCTTGTCTTCTCAGTTTCTGTTCTAGGACACTGGTTGGAAGACAACTTTAGGTGTGGAAGAAGTGGGGTACTAACTGGTTTAACATTCTGCATATTGAAGCACTGTAGAATATTTTCCACATGACTTTTGACTTAACCAGATCTTTCTTCCTTTTTTGTCCCTGTGTATCTTCATCCCTAAAATTTGGTTTGATGCTCATAAATCCTTCATTTCAAATATCCTAGTCAATTGAGCCTTAAGATCAATGTTTTTCTTCATGCTGGGGCCTGCAACCAATATATCATCAACATACAACAACAAAATAATAAAACTGCCATCGTCAAACTTATTATAGTATGCACAATGGTCAGCTTCACTCCTAAAACCTTGGATCTTCATGAAGGTGTCAAATTTCCTGTACCTCATCCTTGGTGCTTGTTTCAACTCGTATAGTGATTTAATAAGTCTGCAAACCAAATGCTCTTTGCCTCTTTCTTCATAGCCCTCAGGCTGATCCATATATATCTCTTCCTCGAGATCACCATGCAAGAAAGCAGTCTTTACATCAAGTTGCTCCAGTTCCAAATCCTGTGAAGCTATAGTTGCAAGTAGAACTCTAATAGTAGTAATCTTCACAATTGGAGAGAAAATTTCTTTAAAGTCAACACCTGACTTCTGCACATAGGCCTTTGCCACCAAGCGAGCTTTATAGCGTTCCAAAAACCCATCGATTTTCTTCTTCTTCACTTTGTACACCCACTTGTTTCCAACAGTCTTTCTTCCAAGTGGGAGATCCACAAGTTCCCAAATTTTATTCTTTCGAAGTGCCTTGATTTTCTCCTCCATGGATTTCCTCCACTTTCTTGCATTTTCAGACTCTCTAGCTTCCTGAAATGAATTAGGTTCACCATCATCAGTTAACAAAGCAAAAGAGGATTGATACACATGAAAATACCTTTTCGGACACTTTTGTGGATGTGTAGATCTTCTAACCCAATGATATGTCGGTTTTGGCTCTTGGTCTTGTGACCATTGTGGCTGCTCTACTTTGTTAGCATATTTCATATTTTAGCATATAGTTATTACATTATTATTGGGCGTATCTGTTTATTTGAACGTCCCATTATTAATAGTGTGTTGTAGTTGATTAGTTCCTCATTTCCTGGACTAATCCTGGCACCATTTTGTATTATTTAAGCATCATATGTTTAATGAATTCTTTGCTGTTTTACTCTAACATGGTATCAGAGCTATTGCAAAATTTTTTGCAAACGCTTGCTTGAAAAATCATTTGTGGAGAGATTATTTTTTTTAAGATAAAAAGAAGGGGGTATTTTTTTTCAAAAATCCAAGGGGGAAAGTGAGTAATTTTTGAAAAGCAAATTTGGCATTATTGTAAAGGTGCATTTTCGGCTGCGCCCGACACCTAGTGGGTTATTTCTGTGGGCACTTTTTTTGTTGTATGTTGCATATTTGATTTTTTGCACTATAACATTAAAAGTTAAAATCAAATACACTCCCTAAGTCTCTAGAATAATTAAAACCCATCCATGCAATTTATTGCCTTTGCAGCGTTCGGTATTTGTGATACCTCTGGCCAACACTTATAGGTAAAGCTGTCGTGATTGCGCTACTGTATCCGCCGCCTAATATAGCTGCCAAAATGACGTCTGAGCTTGTTCTCTATAAATCGTCGGGGAGAGATAAGTTTGCCATTTTGCATTTTTTTACTCCATCCATTACCCTAATAGTTCTTGTGTTTAGGCGTAAATCCTGACGAGAGTTCTGAAATCCAAAGTGTTTAGGGGAAGTTACGCCCCACGCATGCGGATTGTAGAATTTCTATGGTAGGTGCCATCAACAAGACTATTCCCTTTTAGTACTGCTTATGTACCACGTATCGTATGATCTCTAAAACTCACCTATAGTTTCCCTCACGTAAGGGCGGGTGATTTTTGTTGATCTTTCTAAATACCTATAGTTTCCCTCACATAAGGGCGGGTATTTTGTATGGTATAACGACCTAGCAAAAGGTATATCGAAAGGGGGACCAATTGGTGTTATAAGGAACCTTCATCATGTCTGCAAAACTAATGACTGATTCTCATCAGTTGTTGAAAGGTCCTAATTACACACCATGGAAAAATAAGATGAAGGCCATCCTAGCAATGGATGACTTATGGGATGTTGTATCCGGAGCAACAACCAGACCTTCACCTGCTCTGGTGCTACAGATCCATCTCTTGCTCAAAGAGACTTTGATAAGCTAGACAACAAAGCAAAAGTGCTCATCTTGCTTGCTGTGTCTGATGAAGTTCAACCCCATATTGCTGACTGTGCAACTAGTAAAGCGGCATGGGATGCCCTTAATACTATATATGAGGGAAATAATGATTCCACCATTCTATTTCTTCAATCTCAATTACACAGTCTAAGCATGAAGCAGGGTGAGACAGGTTGAATTCTTTCTTTGCGAGTTTACGAATTGAAAGCAAAGTTGAATTCTTTGGGAGAACCGATTGAAGACAAGCTCCTTACTTCGGTTGTATTGAGAGCTTTACCTGATTCTTATCGGGTGTTGATCACTTCCATTTAGGTATCACAACGGAAAGTTACTTTTGTATAATTGGTTAATATGCTTCAAGAGGAGGAAGCACGCCAACTACAACGAGATGATTCTTCTAACACTTGCCCTCTACATCAACGGGAAAGGACGAGAACCGAGAAGAAGGGTAATTTTCGGAAGGGAGGGAATTCACAAAAGGATTCAAAAGGGAAACAAACTCAACAACCTCAACGAGAAAAAGAGATATTGCAAGATCTGTGACAAAGAAGGTCATGATACAAAGAGATGTTGGCATAAGAATAAGCAATCAAAACAGAAAGGCCGGAACAAACCACAAAAGAACAAACAACAAGTGAATGTTCGTTGTTGAAGAATCGACACGGATTACGAGAGAGCCCACAAAGTTCTCATGACTACCACGGTGTCCAAGCGGACGGATCCTATATGGTATGTTGATTACGGAGCCGGTAAGCACATGGCTGGTGACAAATCGTGGTTTGAGTCTTTTGAGGCCAAAGAGGGCAAACCTGTCACTATTGTTGATGATAAAACCTACAAGGTTCGGGGAGAAGGCATTTGTTTCGAGTCACTCTTCCCGATGGCAAGTGTCGGATTGATAAAGTTATCTATGTTCCAGGATTGGCAAATAATTTGTTGTTAGTCACACAAATTCTGGACAAAGATATGGTTGTGAAATTTAGTGTTGAGGGAGGCAAGAAGTGTTGTTCTATTACCGGGAGGGGTAAGAACATTGCAACCGCTTCATATAAGCATGGCTTATTTGCCTTAGATACTATCTCTACTCCACATGTTGCCATGACAGTCTCTACAAAGGAGGCAACTTCCCTATGGCACAAGAGATATGGACATTTGAGTTCTGGTTACTTACTTGAGTTAAGTAAGTATGAGATGGTAAAGGGTCTTCCTTCCCTTTCTACCACTTTACCAGTTTGCTCTGACTACTTGGCAGGAAAGCAGCATAGAGTGCCTTTTGAAAAGAGCTCTACAAGAGCAAAGAAACCTCTGGAGTTGGTTCATACCGATATGTGCGGTCCCTTCACTCCCAACAGTTGTGGGGGTAAGAGGTATTTTAAGTTATTTGTGGATGATTACTCACGAAAGATGTGGGTATTCTTTCTTCAATTGAAATCTGAAGCATTTGGCTTCTTTCAGCAATTCAAGAAATCTGTTGAGAAGGAGTCAGGGACTTCTATAAAGACCCTCCGCTCAGATCGAGGGGGGGAGTTCACCTCTAAAGAATTTTTTGCATTCTTGAAAGAAAATGGGATCACAAGACAGTTAACTACTGCTTATACTCCTCAGCAAAATGGAGTTGCTTGAAAGGAGGAATCGTTCCATCATGGAAATGGTTCATTGCATGCTCACAGGAGCTAGACTTGAGCAACTATATTGGGCAGAAGCTGTCACCACAACAGTATATCTGTTGAATAGGGCACCCACAAAGGCCCTACAAGGAATGACTCCACGGGAAGCATGGAGTGGTAGGAAACCCTCCATTTCTCATCTACGCATTTTTGGATGTAAAGCTTTCATGCACATACCAAAAGAGAAAAGGAAGAAGCTAGATGAGAAGACATTGAAGTGTATTCTTCTTGGCTATGATGAGCACTCTAAGGGTTATCGTTTGATTGATCCCTTGACCAAGAAGATTCACATTAGTAGAGATGTAGTTTTTGATGAGGCTTTCACATCAGCAAACACATCGGATGTATACCTAGACCTTGTGGAAACTCGGGTTGTTAAATCTCCTTCATCAAAGGTTGGAGGTTCTTCTGGATCTTCTTCAACACCTAAGAAGAAGAATCCAAAGTGGTATACAAATACAATCAAAGACTCTAAGCTATCTACTCCACCAGATTTGACTTTGGATAGGCCTCGTACTCGCAGCATGGCTCGACGGGAGAAAGCTGCAACGAGAGAATACTTGGGGTTGATGATCCGTGTCAATATTTTGAAGAACTTTACGTAGATCCAGCGAGAGATACGAGAAGATATGGATATTGATAGTGATAAGGTGTTTATGTCTTCCATAGACGATCTTGAACCTGCATCGGTACAAGTTGCTCTCGGTGAGCCTCGGTGGAAGTCTGCTATGGATGCAGAGTATAAGTCTTTGATGAAAAACAAAACTTGGAAGCTTGTCGATCTGCCGCATGGAAAGAAGCCCATTGGCTGCAAATGGGTGTATAAAGTCAAGTACAAAGCAGATGGGACAATTGATAAGCATAAGGCCCGTCTTGTTGCAAAGGGCTATGCTCAAAAGGAAGGCATTGACTACGAGGAAACTTTTGCACCTACTTCTCGGATGACAACAATTCGAGTTATTTGTGCTATGGCAGCACAGTTTGGGTGGAAAGTTCATCAGATGGATGTCAAAAGTGCTTTTATGAATGGTGATCTCCAAGAAGAAGTCTATATGACTCAGCCAGAAGGATTTGCGGTGGAAGGCCAACAACGAGAAAGTTTGCAAATTGGTCAAATCCTTATATGGCACTGAAACAAGCTCCTCGAGCTTGGTATATAAAAATGGACAATCACCTCCTGCAACATGGTTTTAAGAGATGTCCGTCGGATGCAAACCTCTATTTCAAGAAACGGGGTTCTGAGATAGTGTTGCTTGTACTCTATGTTGATGATCTGCTCATTACGGGGAGTTCAAAAACTATGATCTCTCTTGTCAAAAGAGACTTGTGTCAATATTTTGAGATGTCAGATCTCGGACTTCTCCATTATTGTCTTGGTCTGGAATTCAGCCAGAAGGAGCACTCCATCAAAGTGTCTCAAAAAAAATATGCCAAGACATTGTTGGAAAAATATCGCATGACTGATTGCAAGCCAATGGCAACTCCGATGGAGACTGGACTTCGATTATCACGATATGATGATTCACCTCAGGTAGATGGTACTCTCTATCGACGGTTGATTGGGAGTCTCATATATCTGACCAATACTAGGCCAGATCTCGTATTTGCTATCAACTATCTTTCGAGGTTCATGCAGGAGCCTAAGACCACTCATTGGAAAGCAGCAAAACGTGTTCTTCACTATGTCCGTGGCACAATGGAATATGGCCTAGAATACAAGAGGAACAACAAATTCTTCTTGCAAGGATACACGGACTCCAACTATGCCGGATCATTTGATGATCGCAAGTCAACTTCAGGATATATTTTTCATCTTGGATCCGGTCCTATCTCTTGGCACAACAAGAAGCAACAGGTGGTTGCTATATCATCAACAGAGGCAGAATATCGCGTCGCACGTGATGCTGTGTGCGAAGTGATATGGTTGCGTCGCATTCTGACAAGTATGGGTCATCCATCCAAATCTCCAATACACTTGTTTTGCGACAATCAGGGTGTTACGAACCTAGTCAAGAATCTAGTCCATCATGAAAGAACAAAGCACATTGACACACAATGTCATTTCATTCGAGATGAAGTTCGAAGCACCGAATTCAGCTTCAGCACATTCCCATCGATGCTCAAGTTGCAGACATTTTCACTAAGGCACTTGCACGTGTCAAATTTGAATTGTTTCGCAGCTCTCTTTGTATTGCAAAATGATGTAATCAGGGGGGATGTTAGTATAGCTAGTAGTTCTATTATTACCAAAATAATGTAATAAGGGGGGATGTTAGCATATTTCATATTTTAGCATATAGTTATTACATTATTATTGGGCGTATCTGTTTATTTGAACGTCCCATTATTAATAGTGTGTTGCAGTTGATTAGTTCCTCATTTCCTGGACTAATCCTGGCACCATTTTGTATTATTTAAGCATCATATGTTTAATGAATTCTTTGCTGTTTTACTCTAACATACTTCTTGTTCTACTTGTTGTTATACATGTTGATCAAAAACTTCAGCATGTTCATCTTCACTAAATTCTACTTCAACAGGTACAACATTATGGTTTTGTTGTACCTCCTCCCTTTGCATGTATTTTTCATCAATAATTACATCCTGGATAATAATTACCTTGTGGGAAGTAGGATCCCACAGTCTATACCCCTTCACTATATCTCCATAGATGAGAAAAACACATTTGCTTGACCTCGGGTCAAGCTTGGATCTTTTTTTTTGGTATGTGGACAAACACGTCACAACCAAAGGTGCACAAATGAGAGTAATCAAATGGATTACAACACCAAACCTCCTCCGAAATTTGACCGTCAAATGCAGCTGTAGGTGACCTGTTAATAAGATAAACAACTGTATTAACAATCTCTGCCCAAAACGTTTTCTCCAACATGGTTGCGCTAAGCATGCTTCTTGCACGTTCCATGATTGTGCGATTCATCCGCTTAGCCACACCATTTTGCTGTGGAGTGCATGGTACAATCTTCTGGTGCTTAATACCTTCTTGCATACAAAATTTATCAAATTCCTTGGAGTAATATTCACCCCTATTATCTTACATGAGACATAAAATCGACTTGCCCAAACTCTTTTCTACTCGTGCTTTGGACTCCTTAAATTTATATAAAGCTTTCGACTTCTTCTTCAGAAAATAAACACACACTCTCCTAGAATAATCATCTATAAAAGTCAAAAAATAGATGGCGCCATTCAAGGACTGAGTGGGGACTGATCCAAATATATCTGAATGTATAAGTTACAAAAAATCAAAACTCTTACCAAGACTTGCAGTAAACTGAACCCTCTTCTGTTTACAAAAAATATAGTGCTCACATAAGTCTAAATTGCAAGACTTGATCCCAGAAAGCATACCTCTGTCATGCAGAATTTTTAGGCATTTTTCACTCATATGGCCTAGGCGTTGATGCCATAGCATTACTGCATCCTGAACAAAAATTGTTGTTGCTACATGGTTTATCACCGTATCACTGCATAAACGGTATAAAGTCCCATAATATTCTACCTTTGCTACTATAAGATCTCTTTTGGTAATCTTGTAGTTTTTGTTACAGAAGGTGACATAATACCCTAGCTTATCCATAATTTTGATTCAAAGTAAATTCTTCCTCAAATTGGGTACATGTCACACATCACATAACATCCTTTCTCTACCATCGTCTAGCCTGATCCTTATATCCCCTCTTCCCATAATTTCTAAAGGATGATCATCACCCAAATAGACCTTTCCACCATAGTATGATTGATATTTTTCAAACCAGTCTCTGTGGGGAGACATGTGAAATGATGCACCTAAGTCCAAAACCTAGGTATATAAAACTGATTTGCTGTTACTGATACAAAAGGCTTCACATGTTGCCGTCTCTCCTGAATCTGCTGTACTGGCCTCAGCTGATGGTTGATTTTACTTTTCACTATTCTTCCATTGCCAACAATACTTCTTGGAGTATCCTGGCTTCCCACAATGCCATCACTTCCCTTTCTACTTACATCCTTTAGACTTAGATCTGGACTACTTTCTACCTTGTTTACTCCCCTCGAACGATCAACCTCTCACAAATAGGGCTTCATTGGTTGAGGGTTCCAGAGATGTTTTTGCCTCAACTCTTTTGCCAACAAAGCGGCTATCACATCATCAAATTTGAGAGTTCTTGATGATGAATTACTGATGGTCATCACCATATGATCCCAAGTGTTCAGAATGGAACAAAGTAGGGCGATAGCAATGATCTACAACAGATGAAATTTCCTTCATCATCAAGCTATAAAACTGCTTTTTCAAAAAAACCTTGTTAGTTGCTAATTTTGTTTCATACAACTTTTCAAGCTTTTGCCAAAGGGTTTTCGTGGTCTTTTCTTCAGCTAAATTGAACAAGATAGAGTTCGCTAGGCAGAGACAAATTGTAGAAACCACCTTCCTATCAAGCATTACGCACTCCTCATATTTCATGCTGCTCGGTTTACTTGTGACCCCTTTCAAGGCTTGAGCTTGGTCATTCTGAACCAGTAAATCTTCCACATTCATCTTCCATAGAGCGAAGTTCCTGCAATCAAATTTCTCAATCTCGAACTTGGTTACACATTTTGTCATTGTTGTAGCTCCCACTCACACAAAACCTTAGCTTTGATACTAGATGTTAGGAAAAACTCCAAGATTTATCACCTGCAAGAGGAAGCACAATAACAAAAATATAGAACACGAAAACAGTAACACAAGTGACACAAAGATTTACGTGGAAACCTGCAATGTGTAGGAAAAACCACGGGGTAATGACAACTTCTCTATTATTATTTTTAGCAAAATTTACATCCACATATTTCAATGTTTTCAACAACCTCTCTACATATGCAAGGGGTCAAGTCCCTTTTATAGAGCAGAAGGAAGACTCCAAACTATTTGTTTCCTCTTCCAACGGAAGCCTCCAAAAGACTGTTCATTTTCGCTCCCAAGACTTTTCGTTTTCTGCATTCTTGTTGTCTACCTAGACATCAACTCCTATGACGTCTACTTGACTTGATGTCAGCCTGGACGTCTACCTAGCTTGATGTTAGGCTGGATGTCTACCAGCCTAGACGTCAGACCCAAATGTATACCAGCCTAGACGTCAGGCCGAGACATCTTCCAGCCCAGACGTCTGGAAACCCAGATGTTAGGCCTAGACATCTGCCTGCTTGAACCTGCTGCAATCCTATTTCCTGGCTACCTGTACTTCATAGTGACTTCACTTCCTAACATTACACTCCATGAATTGGTTTGAGGTCTTAAACTGAACCTTCTTAAAGCTTCCCTCCTTGGATGATTGTAGTTATTGTTCTCAATCCTTCAGTAGGGGCAATCAAATAGTTCTTTGGGCCTCTTAGGGTGAGGGGAACCTTGTCTCTTTATTTTCCCTCTCTTCTCCTTCTACATGCATTTGGATGATTCCTTCCTATAGAAGTACGAGTATTGGTGAAAGCAGAGTAGGTGTGATGGAGTGACAATAGTGAAAGGAGGTGAAGTGGGGCATATCTTAGGTAAGGATGGATTGTAGGAGGTGGAAGTGGTATCCATAATGGCTAGGGATGGAAGATGAATAAGATGGAGACAATGGTGAAAATTTTGAAAATAGATGAAAATTATCTATGTATAGGCAAATAGAATGATTCAATCACAAACTAGAGTGATTCACTCATTTTTAGGGCATTTAGATTTTTTTTGATGGAGCGACTCACTTGCAATTACAAGTAATTTGCTTGCTAAAGTGAATGATTCACTTGCTAAAGTGATTTGATTATCTTGGGGCTCTTGACAAGTCTTTGGATATGAATCACTTCACTTGATATTGCAAGCAATTCGCTTGCATGTGGGCAATTCATTGGTCTTATGGAATTGGAAAAATTCATCTCTTTGGATGGTTCACCTCTTAATATAAGTGATTTGCTTGAATTATTTGATTAGTTTGTTTCAAGGACCATTTTGGGTGAAGGGTATCTCTTTTTTGTCCACTTTGCTTTAACAATAGGTAAAATAACCTAGATTTGGGAGTCTCCTTAGGTCTCAACTGGGTAGCTTGGAAACTGTCAACTTTATTAATGAATCATGTGGAGGAAGCACAAATTGCAAATGGATTGAGGTATTGCATATGGTTGTCTCAATGAAGGTGGCTAGTGTACAAAGAAAAATAAAAGCTAAGTCATGAGTGGGGGTCCCCTTAGCGTGAGGGGTTTTGATAACCCTCGTACTATGTAGGCCCATCTTAGTAGAGAAATCGACCCAAGAGGGTCAATTTGCCTACCCAAGAAATTTACCCATGGTGGGGGACCTTGATAAGTAGGTCACTTAAGAAAGCAAGTTAATCTCTTGCTTTGTACTTTGGCAAATTTGTTGACATCAATTTTTGACACAACATATGAGGTGATGTTATGATGTGTTGATCAAGTCTATGAGAGAAGAAGAAAAATATATGATGAGAGGAAATTTTGGAAGGAGAATTATTAAAGTGGGATTTGGATAAAAAAGAGAAAAATAATTGTCAAAATAATAGCCTCTAAAAGGAAAATGTACATACACATTTTTATTTGAAATTCATGCTATAATATCGAATGAAGGTGCTACCTATTTACATAAATAGACAACATTATTCCTTCTTTAGTGGTAAGTTTGTAGTATTTGGAATCACAATCTTCAAGATTTAGTAAGACCCACTCTATAGGGAATTGGAATTCTAACGTTCTCCTAGTTTTGCCTAGTCTTCATCCCACTTGTATATGTATCTCCTTCTTTTTAGTCCATCTCCATGGCTTGCTTGTCAAACCATATTTTAACCACTTCTTGGTGTTGCATTCTCCTTTTGAAATCCTTTTCTCTTTATTCGGTCAATAATGCATTCAACCTTACTTGCATGGGATCGATTTTGGTGTCTTCTAGTTCAAGTTGTTACGATATTTGGAGGTAAAGGATCTCCAAATTGATTGGTAACATGATCTTCTTGCCATAGACTAACTTGGAGGGTGAAAATCTAGGGAATACTCTTGGTGTCATTTGATTATACCACAATGCTTTACACAACTTGGTATACTAATCCCTTTATGATTAAGAAATGGATATTTTCAGGATTATTTTAATATTCTTGTTATTCAATTTATCCAACCTATTTCCTTGGGATAGTTATTGGAAGATGTATTAATAAGTAACCCATATTCCAACTAAAACTTCATCACCTTGGTACCCTACTATCTATGAATATGGTGGTTGAGACCTTAAATACGGTGATGATATCTTCTAATAATTGGACCACTATCTCCTAGTTGGCCAACTTAGCTGGGTTGGCTTCAACGTAGTTAGTGAAATAATCTCTTGTAGTAAGGATCCATCAATGCCCTACACTTAAGAGTTGATTGATTTTACCTATGAAGTCTAGGCCTAGTCACAATGATGGGTTTTAGGGGTATTGTCACTCTCTTCTTTCTTCTTAACATGTAGTAATATCTACAACTCTTGAACCACTAGTAGTAATTGACAAACATGTTAGCCCAATAATATCCGAACCTTAGGATTTTGTGAGTTGTGGTGGGTGTAGAGTACTATCCTCCATCATGGTATTGTTTTATTAAGACCTTAGTCCTTTTTTTTTTCAATATAGTGTAGCAAGACACTATCGTACCCTTTCCTAAACAAGACACCACCAAGCTAGTAATAATGTGTTGCTTTCTACATGAATTCAACTCTTTCTTTAGTTTAATCCTTTTGGAACTTGTCTTGTGGCCATGTATTTGCACATGTTGCCCATCCAACATGCTTTGTCATATATATCTATTTATTCTAATAAAGCAGTATGATATTTAGGGATAATTAGTGCTAGAGTTTCAAATAAGACCCTTCCCCTTATATGCTTGGTGGGTTTGATTTCAATGTCAAATTCTTGAATTTTGTTAAGCCACCCATCCCTCTTCTCTCCTAACTTTCCATGAAGCACGATGAAGTTGATATCTAGGTGCATTATGAAGATAATGGTTCTGCTCTATGATAGGTAATACCTAAACTTATTGAGAGCTTTCATGATACCAAACACCTATCTTTCAATAAGGGTGTACCTCTTTTGCAGTTGTGTAGGACTTGGATTTTGAACAAGATGGGATGCTCCTCATTTTTATCATTCTTTTAGACTAGGATGACAATAATGATTCATCTATACCAAACACATATAACCTAAAACCTTTGGAAAAGTTTGGGTTGGTCAAGACCAGGTCTTTAGTGATTGAATCTTTAATATCTTGAAAATCCCTCTTACCCTCTTGGGGTCCACATTATGGTGGTATTTTTCTTTAATATTTTGGTGATAGGTCTAACCATATGGGTAAAATTTATGATGAATTTAGCAATAAACTATATTTGACCTAGGAATGACTTTATTCTCCTAATGAAAGAGGGTAATGGAAGATGCTCGATGGATTTTATTCAATTGGGTTCTATGGAGAAACATTCTTTTGACACTATGTGGCCTAATAGTTTTCCTTCTTGGACCATAAAATATATTTTTTGGAATTAAGTGAGATACCAAACTCCCTACACCTTTGGAATTATGACTTGAGATGTTCAATATATTTATTACTATCCTTGGAATATATGATTAGATCATCAAGGTATATGAGAATTGTCTCACCTAAAATTCCACCAAATGCTATATCCATAGCCCTTTAGAATGTAACCTCTATGCTTGATAGACCAAATAACATTGTTTAATATACAAAGGTCCCTTGTTTGGTGGCGAATGTTATTTTATGCTAGTTGTTGTCCTTGACCCAAATCTATTTATACCTTTATAAAATATCAAGAAGAACAACATCCATGACCTAGCCATAGAATCTAATCTATAGTTGGCACTGGTCCTTATAATTGGTTCAAGTTATTGAAATGGATGCATAATCTTATGTCCCCATTTTATTTTCGTATGGGAACCAATTTGGAAACCAAGGTGGATTGTTTTATTTTGAATTTTATTTGGGCTTGTAAGAGATTAAATTTTTTCCTTTTCATCATGTATAAATCATAGGGTTAATCGATCGTCATTTCTCTTTGAATGATCTAACACCTAGTTCCAACTTTATGGTGTGCTCTATAATTTTTTGGTCATAGACCTTGGGATATTTATATGACCATGCAATAATGTCCCTACACTTTCCAAAAATCTATTTAAAAAAGTCCTTTTCTTCCTAGTGCATTTTTTCCAAGCAGTAAGTTATTCCCTTCAGCCACTTCAACAAGCTGATATGAGGAGGATTCATTTTGACACTCATTTTCCTTGTGTTATTGTATAGGTTAAATAGGCTCTCTAGAGTTATCAATACCATGGGAAATTTATTTGTCTTTAGTTGTATGATCCCATATTTAATGCTACCCCCATACTCATTCTTCTCCTTAGTGTATTGGGCTTCTCCAATAAGGAATTCTATATCTATCCATCATTGCTAAAGATATTCCAAAAATTAAAATTATTAGGGACAACTGGTATAAAGACTATCAATTATTTAGGTTTATCCCACATATCATTGGTGGGTTGAATCTTTCTACCATAATTTCCAACTCAGCTACTATGGAATCCAATTCCCTAGGAATTGCTTTGATCTCATATGTTTCAAAAAATTTCTAGCAAATCCAAGCCTTGATGGTTATATGACTTTAGATGCTTGTTTTTGTGGTGCAATAATAATATACCTGATTTACAATTAGTTTGGAGTTTCCATATATTTCCAAATTATCAGCCTTTCTCAAGACAATAATAAAGTGCCTTATACTTTGCCATAATTTGGGTACAATTGAACAATAATATACACACTGAACGAGTCTATGCACCCAATGGATCAATCAATTAAATACCAACACTTACTCCATTTATGGTTTTGGTATCATTGAAGTACATTGTCCAAGTTTTATTCACTCAACTTGTCAATATGAGGAGATTAGACGATACTCATATGATGAGATAGTTTTCTAATTAAGTCTCCTTGTAGTTAACATATGGATCTTTCTCATCTTATAGTACATTAATTATCATGTCAAATTTTGAGCCGTGGTCATATTTGAGATACTCATTATCCTCCACTATTTATAGGAGCTTATTCTAGTTTTCAATGTCCTCTTCATTCGATTTATGTAGTAATTAGTTGCAATTTGACTTATTTTTGATCTTGATCATGTTTCTATCTTTAGGCACACTCATATGGGTATAATCCATTGCCTGGTATTCATTTTCTGATAACTTATATGTCTATTATTTAGATAGTAACATACCTAAGTATGGAGGGAGATTAACAACTATTTCTTCTTATACCTCTATGAACTCCAAATGTATAAGTATGGTTATGACTAGGTCCTTAAGAACCTCCACCACATTCATCCTTATGCCATCCATTTGGATTGGATGCCTAGCCATTTTGGTATAAGGTAGACCCATCTATTCACAAATAACTTTAGGCATCACTGTCATTACTTCCCCCAAATAAACTATACGACTCTTTAGTATGTAAATTTTAATTTTAAAGGTCACATAAAATGGGGGTGGATTTAGCATATTGGGATTTGAGGCATTCAATATATCAGTTGCATTGAATTAAATATCTATTGGATGTTTTGTTATCAAATTTTGTTGATCAATTGAGTGGTTTTTAATTGTTTACCCCTAGCATAACTCCTTTCCTACCCTTTTAAACCCTCCTAGAGTAAACCTTGCTACTTGGGTAGAGCCAATGAATCTAGCATACTTACTTTATCAAGTGTCTTTTTTATCTCTTTTGTGATATTAAACTTAAATTCCATAAAGGTACTCTCACTTTGTGCTATAAATTTTTGTTATTTATTTGTGGTCGTTGCACAATATTAATTGGTGAGAGGTGTATTTTAGTCATCACTTGACCTCTTTATGAATATAACATCTTTTTCTATTATTATTCTTTTCTATAAGCATATTTATTCATCCTTCATTCCTCTCATCTATTTCTAGTTCATATTATTTATCTATATTCCTATCCTTATTTGTTTCTCCTCTTTTCTTTTGAGGTTTGTTCATGGTATCTTTTCCTACACTTTATTTTCACTTTTGTTTTTCATGTTATGGTGCTATCAGTATTTTGTCTTTCAAATGTAATGGTGGCCTCCCTATCCAAAGCATCATTGTACCCTTACATGCTTTAGCTTATTTTTAATTGGTTGATCTTTGGAATTTTTTCTCTTATCCAATCCCTTGTTGATTAGTGCATATGCCATATTTAAATATTGACTCTTCATATGCCTTTATAGCACTAAAATTGGACAAGATTATATTATTGGGGTTAAGGTAGGAATTGACTATTGAAGTTAGGGTTGTTGATGCATAGGATAATTTGCTATGGAGACAAATTGACCTAAGATAACGACCTATTGATCTTGGTATTGTTGATTATGTTGGACAAATTAAGAATGATTGATGGATCCAACACATTCTATATGATCATGCCTATCATTACATAGAAGACATCATTTTGACTCTACCTCTAAATTACCATTCATCATATGGGTGTGAGTTTTATTCTCTCTTTGGTTAGCTCCTTACAAAAGCACCTGATCTTTCATAAGATATGAGGTCTTTTAGGGTTCTCAATTTTATGTCTATTACCACTATTTCATATTAACATTGTTTTGATTTATCAAAATTTTGATTACTTCCATGATCTTACTCATTGTAAACTTATAATTTGACTCATTGTTTGAGTTGGATGGAGTAGGGAGGATTGGAAGTTATGGCTAAATGCTATAATGGATAATGTGCTTTGGCTAGAATGAGTAATGATGCATGGCAATGAAGATGGATTAATAGTAGCATTTGGCTAATTTCCTCTTAGTATTGTTTTGATTTATCAAACTTTTGATTACTTCCATGATCTTACTCATTATAAAATTATCATTTGACTCATTTTTTGAGTTGGATGGAGTAGGGAGGATTGTAAATTATGGCTAAAATGCTACAATGGATAATGTACTTTGGCTAGAATGAGTAATGATGCATGAAAATGAATATGGATTAGTAGTAACATTTGGCTAAGGATTAGGGAACGTTGAATGGTGGAGGTAGAACTAGGTGTGGATGTGTTCTAGGTACTATGGGTTGCATAGGCCATTGGAAAAGTAGGAGTTAGTTTTATACTCTAATTAGAATATCTTATCCTTGCGTTCCTTATTCAAAAGTAATAACTAGTGTATGATAATAAGAATTGCACACTATCAAAACTAGATCAAACTATATACTCTTAATGTAATAAGATAATGCTTGCTCTTCATTTGTCCTAATATTTTGTGTGGTTAAATTTATGGTTCTTAAGCATCTAGTATTGAAATCATATATATTTTCTTGAGGATGCCTTTGAACTGTGTTCAGTTAAAATAAAATAGAGTAACCATTTTCCATGCTTTCAAATGTATATATTAAAGGTTCTACAATCGATGCACATATTGTAACATAATTATCTGGTAAGTCCCTATACCATAAATCAAATTTATCAGAAAGAGAGTAAATTAGCAAATATGCCATTATATCCTCCTCTTGGATGTGATGGATTGACTGAGTGTTGAAAATTCACTAAGATGATCCAATGTCATCTTATTTCCATTCACATCAAATGTAGGCAATGCCTTCATAGCCATTAGGGGAATGAGAGAATAATCTACTAAATTATTTTTAATAACTATTGGTGAAAACCATATAAATTAATTTGAAGAAGAATACATTGAACCTATTAGTTACTTTAAGAAGGACTTATATCTTACTGTTAAAGCCAAAAATTGTCCCAACTTTTAAATTAGCATTTGTATCCCAATTCTAGTTTCAAAAAATTTGGAAGGGAGTGCCAATTTATTCTTTGAACCTTTAAATTTAGGATGGCTTCCCATTATCCTTGCAGAATACTCCTACATTAACCTACACTAATTGCATGAAAAACAAACTATAGAAAAAAAACATACATGAAATATTAAGGGTATGAGTGATTCAAATAAAATATGGGTTTAAACCATAGTAAGGAAAGTGTGTGTGATCAATCAACACATGAGAATTTGAATAACATAAATGTTCTCCCATTTGTTAGATATGAAATTGATAAGCAAATGACAAGATGGGATAAAAGGGTAATGCCATAATAGCCATGCACTTATCAAACTAAGAGAGTGGTGCCACTCATGGAATGCATAAGGACTTGCCAATTTCTTATAGTCTCATTAGACCAAAGCACAATATGGGGTTTACAAAATGTATCCTCAAATTCTCATGATAAAAAAATAAATTTAATGGATCCCTAAGATCATATCTATAGCAAGAGTTTACCCTTAAGTTATATGGGGTGAGAAATAATTACTCCTAGTAAAAGTAAATATTTAGGGGCATCTTTAGCAAAATGATGCACCACCAAATGTTACATGTCTGTAACTATACCGCTCAATGGCTTGGAAGATTCTAAAATGACTTTGTGTGCCACTACATGCCATATTATCACTCTCAATGAATTTACCTTGGGATCCATGATTTTATTTTTACCTCTTTGTGACTTTTTGAGTGATTTTCTCTAGTTAGGCAGCGAATTGCTAGTTGATATTGAGTGGTTTACTCCTTTGATCCAATTGGGCTACCTTGCAAGTGGATTGCTCTTGATATTGTGATGGACTAAGAAAAAATTTGGAGGGTTTTATGAGGTGTCTACTATCTAATTTCACTATGTGATGTTCGTTCAAAATTACAAATCCCAAGGTAGTGTCGATGCACTATACTTACATACCAAGGATTAAAAAATGCATAGTATATTTTAAATGGTTGATATTATTTAGTATAATAGTTTATTCCAAACTAAAATAAATAACATCTAAAACAAAATTTTATTTTAAATATTTCAATAGATCTTCCTATTTTATAAACCATTCTTTCAAATCTAGAGAGAACAACCAAAAATAAATTTATATAAAGTAGAGAAGGTATTAATGTGGAACTGGCTTCCATTATAGAAACATGCTACTAGAAATAAATAACTTATATGAGAAGAGCATTACAATGAATAGGTTATAAAGCAAGAGCTCCAAATACCTCCCACACATGTGCCATGATTCAATGTTGATAGGAGTGAGGAATCCCACATGAACAAGACAAAGGGCTCATACTTCCAAGATTGATATCCTATTGGAAAAGAGTTTGGCAAGTGGTGGGGCTCATAAACCAATTAAGTCCTATAACCAGGTGAACATGGGATTATTAACATGCACACACATCACACTAAATAGAGCAAAAAAAAATCTTAAATATTGATTTTCAAAATATGCTAATATTATTTTTAGAAAAGTCAAGAAGTTTATCCAATTTACCCTTTGTAAACTATCGATAGACTTGAAATATCAAGTCCTATTTTCTATGGTACCATTGGTAAAATCAGGTCTTATTTAATTTTATTTGACAAGATTTAACAATAGATATCACCAAGGTATTTATTGTCTATAACATTTTAAATGTTAATATTGCCTTTGTTAAAATCTAGTGTAATCATTAACCTTCTAATTCCACCATTGTATTTCGATAAAATGTAAAATGACTAGTTAAACTAAAAGACAAAATTAAATTCAAGTCTTGGATTGAGAAGATTTAAATATCCATACAATTATAATCAATTTTAAAAAACTATAAACCATTATGGATTTTTAACCATTTTGACATTTTAGGCTTTAAGTAAGAGAGTAATAATTTTTGAAAGGTCTTTAATTGTAGATTATTTCTAAATAATTACAATACCTAGAACAAGAATGCATAAAATAGAATCATGTTATAACTAGATAAAATAGTAAAACTAGTAGAGACCAAATAAGCAAAAAAAAAAAAAGATAATCAATTCCTTGGATGAACTTGGTGTTGCAATCATTTTCGATAGTAATAGTCTTTGGACTCAAGATCAATAGATCCTCCATGCAAAACTTGATTCAAAAACCTTTATCACATGCATATTTTACAATAAAGTTTGTAATGCTAGTAAGAAGTTCTTCCTCATTAATACCATTTTATCAACTTTGAAAGAGTCCCACTTAGAAAGCTAATCAACAAATCTGTTAAGCTCAGGTGGAATATGGATAAACATTACTTGGGTAAAAGAGAAGAGAGACACCTAATAACTTTCATTATATTGATAAAAATTCAATTAGATATGGATCTAGAGTTATTTCTATTTTTGTTTGATATTTAGTTTTTGAATGTGATTCTATTTCTAGGAGTTGGATCTCTTTTTTCTGTAGGGAGAACTTGACTTGCCCTACTAGCTAAAGCTTTAACTAGGTTATTAAAAGTAATTAAAATTCCAATTGCTTTCCAAAAAATTAGGTCACAATTATGGAATTGATAAATAAGCACATAAATTAATTGTATTGGGTTCCTTTTTTATGCCCTATAAGTATTATTATTTAGCCATACTTGAATTGAGCCTTTTGAATGACTTGTTTTATTAACTCAAAAGTTATTGATGATGACAAAGAGCATATTCAGTTTGAGGTTGTTTGTAGCTCTAATGGCAAAGAATACTACATAGAAGATCGTAGTTTGAGCAAATATTTATTAGAAATACCTAATGGGGGATTATTGAAATAAATAAAATAACTCTTGATTTAAATATCTATGGAAGCTAAATGACTACGAATAAAACAATAATGAAATTTATCCTAAGGAAATTTATGATGGGATTCATAATGTGTTGGCAACTATATATAGACAAAATAAAACATCTTATAATTTGTATTCTATCAACCAAAATGATATGATGAAGAAGGATAATGATGGTATGCATTTATTGTATTCTAGATGTATTTTCAATCACATTTAGGTAAGAAGTTGGATACTCAGTTCAATGAATCCTCTTACACCTAGAAAAAGTGGAGAGTGAGGAACATAATATTGATATTTCTTTCCTTCCTTTTGAAAATATTTTTTTGAGATTGATGTACATCATTGTCACATTGCTTCAAAAATTCAATTAGGGGTAAAAATCTATGATTTCATATCACAACTTATTGCACCAACATATGGTAGAAAATATTTTTATATTGAAGGAAGTTGTGTTACATTTAAAAAATGTGGCAACTAGGGAAATTATGATTTGGTTTTTTTGTATGGAAATAATGACATAATAAGAGACGGTGTCCACTTGGTCATTTTAGTTGGACAACACACAATAATAGCAAAAAAAAAATAATTGGAGATGACTATATAAACTATCAATATTGTTTCGAGATAAACTTGTATTTTAAGACATGATGCATTTGTTTTTTTAAAAAGAAAACAAGTTATATATTGACATTTAAATTTGTAAAGAACGATTATCCATCAAGCATATTGGAGGTCACAAGATTGTTGTCCAAAAGGAGGAACAACCAACAAAGCAAATTTAAAAACTCCAAAAAGTGCAACAATATACAAAGGGTGCAAGAGATGTAAAGGGTACCATAATCACCAAGAAAACTTGAAACACCAAAATATCCAAGATCACTTAATGTTCTAGGGTTGTTCAGAGGCATCAAAATATCCAAGGTTATTGAAATTTTCAAATGCTCCAAAATATCCAAAGGTTCCAAAATTTTTATATACTTGCCATCGTCTATGCCACTAATGTTGTCTAATTTTATTTTTTCTTATTACTCTGAGATGCAAATAGGCTATGTTTATGGCCTCATTTGCAAGGCGATCAACCACCACATTATGCCTCCTTCTGGTGTGGGTGTATTTTATATATTTAAAATTTTTCTCCAATTCTCTCAGTCTTCTTTGAACTATTTGTAGTTGGACTAATGAGAAATCCTTCCCCTTAGATAGAGTAGAGATCACAAGTCTTGAATCACCATACACATGTAGTTGTTTAATGTCTTGTTCCTGAGCCAATTTTTGTCCTATTTCACAACCTATCAATTTTGTAACATTATTGGTTATTTTCCCCAAACTAATTTTGAACTGAAGCATTTCATTGTGTGGTGCCTCTAGTATCACATCACCAACTACTATACAATCTATGTTTCATTTAGAGGCTCCATCAAAGAAAAGCACAAGGAAATTTATCTCTAGAGGTTTGATTGTTCTAACCTATGGCCAAGAATTTAGAAGATTTTAGAGATCCATTTGGTGTAACAATTGTATTTCCTTTTTTCTTAATCTTCTAATGTCTTGTTGTTTATGATATATAGCTTTTGTGTTCAAGACTATCTCCCTTAACACTCTATTGGTTAATATTTGAAAATTGGTTCTTTTATTATCAAATATTATTCTATTTTTATCCTTTCATATGTTCCAAATGATGAATATTAGCATTGGATATCATATTTTCATGTTAGGTGCTTGTCCTTTAGTCCCCATTTGTACATTTAGTGGTAATTGGTTAGGGAATTATCTAAGTTGAAGGTTCTTGATAGTGCTAATCCTAGTTGTTGGATTATTTCAATACATATTTTAACTACTTATGTACACAAAGAATATATGTGATATTATTTCATTGTTCTTAATATACCTATGGAAAATATGAGGCTCCATGATATTCCTCTTATTGAGGTTGTCTCTTGTAAGAATATTGTTTTTGGAACACCAACCAATAAAAGGCTTGAAATTTGGGGGGAACCTTGTAATTCCATACCTTAGCTATGGTTGAGTTACTTTGACCTTGTTGCTATAATAACATCCCTTGTCTGACTATGTAAACACCTGACCCACTAATAGATCCCCATATAAGTTGATATAGAATTTGAGGAGAAAGTTTAATCCCTTTAGTTTGGATGTGCAATTGTGTCCATGAGTCTTGGTCAAGATGTGACATGGGTAGATCTCTCACCCATTCAATTAAGCTTGCAAGAGGAGAGAGGACACCCTTTCCTTAATTCTCTAGTGGCTTTAAATAAGTTACCAAGTTACCCATTGATTAGAGGGGATATCCAAGTCCCTCTATGCAAGCTTTTATCCGTCTATCATTTGAGCTAGGAATTCAAATTTGGCTAACACCTGTGTTAAAAAGCCAATGCCTACTCTATCAAAGGCATTAACCATATCAAGTTTAATTACTATTCTTTTCTTTTTGGACTTGGAAATTGAGTGTAGGGCTTCATAAATCATTATAATATTGTCATATATTTGTTTCCCTAGAATAAAACCCCCTTGTTATAGCTCTAGCAAATAATTATTCTTGCTTTTAATTCTATTTGCTATTATTTTAATAATTATCTTATAAGAGCAATTGCACAAAGATATAGGTTTGAATATGTCCAAAGTAACTACATTTTTTCTTTTGGAATTAAAGCTAAGAAAGTGAAGTTGATTACCTCAGATAGCTTACATCTTATCCTTGTCTCCTCTCTCATTACCAATAGGTTATCTCCTATAATTTCATAAAACTATTGATAAAATTTGTTAGTGAAGCCATATGGTCCTGGAGCTTTGTCCTTGGATAGTGAAATTATAACTTCTTCCAACTCTTCTTTGGTTACTTTTGAAGAGAGATCTTCTCTATCTCTACTTTTTAACAAAGGAGGAATGCTGTTCAGGAGAGTGGCCTGAGCTTGTTGATTTACTATTGTCTTTGTGAGAAGGGATGAGTAATGATCTCTTGCTAGTTCTTTTATGACTGCATGATAAAAATGAATTTCTTTAGTTTTGTGATTGTTTCTGATTGTATTTCATTGGTAGTGCTACATTATTTTTAGATGAAAGTATTTCATGTTTCTATCTCGTTTATTGATCCAAATTATTCTGGATCAAAGTCTCTAATGTGCCTCTTCTTATTTGAAAGCTTTATCCATTTATCAGTTCAACTAGAGTATTCTCACTTCCTTTTGAATGGTTGGAGGATGATCACCTATCTCTTGCTCTACTTTCTCCATCTATTGTAGCAATATGCTTGACCTATTTTGAACTTTAGTCTTATTGCAAATCCTATCCCTAATGGCTTTCTTGAGATTAGAAATTTTCATTTTCCATACTTCTTTAGGATTGTTTACACAACCATGCTACTTCCAAATACTTTCTACTAAAGGTACAAAATCCACATGCTCCATCCATTTTGGATTGTATTTAAAAGGAATCTTCCTTTTACAAAGAGAATTATCACCCGCATCCAAATAGATAGGCTTATGATATTAGACCAAACTTTGAATTATACCACTTGATACAAGTGGATACTTGATAGGGATCATGTTATATTGCATTTAATACTCACACGGATCGTGCATATTAAATGCCAATTGTAAAGGCATACATGCCTATAAATATATTTTTGGATTAATGCAATGTAAGTTTTCATTTGTGCTATTTCCTTGTGTCTATTACTGCATCTTCTCCGACACTTCAATTCATTACTGCTGTTCTCTACCAAATTTAGGGACCCATTTCAACCATTGATTGACATATCAATTTTTACAGTCATTGGAAAGTGTTTTTTGATCCCGATTCAGATCCAGTACCAAATTTTGGTTTTATGAAGACATGTAAAACTTTGTTATTTTGGTCTTCATATTTTTGTAACAAGAGTACATTTTTGGTAGTACTTGACACTCTTCAGCTACCCATATTTCTCTTCAACACATGTATGCATTGGGGACCAATGCTTCCTCAGTGGGGAGGAATGATAGGGATCATGTTACATTGCATTAATCCAAAAATATATTTATAGGCATGTCTACTTTTACAATCGACATTTAATACACACGATCCATGTGAGTATTAAATGTAATATAACATGACCCCTATCAATATCTAAATAGTATATTTTCTTTGATCAAGAATCTATCTAATATTTTTGTAATGAATTTAACCCCAACGCTTTTGTTTGTCCATGTAAAATTTCCATTTTTGGGGATTATGTCCTAAAGTTTTTACTTAATTATAATTTGCATAACTAGGCCCATATAAGAGTCTTTTGAGGGAATTCTTTCATTTTTATCCTATTGGGATAAAGTCAAATTCAAGTCCTCGAATATAATTAAATTTGGGGGTCTTTCTAGATAAATCTAGAGCTGAAGACTTTTCCAAGCCTCTTATTTTAAGTATTTGGTCCATAAAAATTGACTATGGTCAAAGTCCATCCGTGTGGAGAGGAGAAAGAAGCTACTATAAAATTTGAGTGTCTTGCCTTATTAATACATATTAGGGCCTATGGATCCCATGCAAGGAGAATCTCCTAGCGACACCCGATGAATCTATTACTTCTAGGTATAAGTATCTTCATATATTTTTCCATTCTATTCTTGCTAACTACTCTATCAATTTAGTTTCTTGAATGTAGATAACCATTGGCTTCTATTAGGCTATTAATTGACTTAGGTAGTTTTTTTTTATGGGACTACCCAATCCATTTCCATTCCATGATAGAACCTTCATTTCTTAAGTGGATTCTTAGCCTTGCTAAAGTCTAAGGTTGTCTATGCTTTAATTTGAATCTCTATATTTTTTTGTTCTATTCTTACCTCTTGATTAGATTTCCTCCCTCTAGTAGAAGATCTAGTGGTTGGGGTGCCTTCTAGAATCATTGTTGCTACTAACTGAGTCTCTTCTATTTCTTCAATATCCTCTTCTTGAAGGTTTTATTTGGTAGCTTGAGTATCTTCTACTTCATCTTCTATTTCAAAATATTATGGACCTTCCCTTTTTTAGATGTCCCTATATGTCCCTCTTCCTCATGTTGTGATAAAATAGAGAACTTATTATTATTTTATCTTTTTGGTTTTGGTTGAGATCTCATTCTTCTACTTCTAGATATTATCTATTATTTTCTTCTTACTTTTTGAAATTCTTGATCTTTCTCCTTTGTCTCTTGTTGTACCTTAGTGGGAAAGTTTCTTGAGAAATGATCATATTGATGATAGGTAATACATTTAAATGGAATGTGCTCATAATATAGTGGCTAGGTGTGGATCCAATCCAAGACTTTGATACCTATATTTTTAGGTTACCATTTTTTAGATTAACTTGAACACACAACCTAACACAAGTTGCATTATTAGCCTTCGAAGGAGCCCAATCTACCAATTTTCCAATAGAGTTACCTATCATCTCAAGAGTTAGTTTATTACATAAATCTAGGGGTAAAAATGATAGTCTTAACCAAATTGATACTTCTTTTGATTCTTCCACTTGTGGGTCAAAAATGACTGACTAGGGTGTCATGTAGAGAGGGCTTGATCCAAGGAACCAAGGACCTCCTTAAAATATTGCATATTTTTCCTATGTGGAGGAGAAAATAAATATGAAATACCCTCTCTCTACCATCATGAATTCATAGCTATATAATTTAGACCCCAAAGAAGATGTGATCCATCGTTGAATGGTTGTTGGGCTTAGGCTAAATATCCACAAATTTGCAAGCAAGAGCTCTCTTAGTTAGGTGAGGATCAAGATCTAAATATAGTCTAGAGGAATCTCAACCACTAAATAACCATTAAAATTAGAAATAAATGAGCATTTTTTACTTTGTTAGGATTGTTATGGCCTCCTTGCCTTCAAAAATTTGGTCATATTTTCTAGTTTTGACTAGTCAAACAGAGGAGGTAGTGAGAACAATGAAAATGAGCCATGGTCAATGTTATTGAGTATGGAGGTAATCATCATGGTAACATGTCCAAATGAGGGTTTGGAGTGGGGAGAGATATTTCCCACCTCCATTTCCATGACATGGCTTTGGATGTGATCAAACCCTAATCTAAACCAAAAGAGAAAACCCTCATCAAAATCTCAAATATTTTATTTCTTGTTTCACTTTTCTCTATTAAATTTATGGAAAAACCATGAAATCAACTAAGGAAGAAACAATAAATCTTAAGATGCCAAAAAACTATAAATAGTCATAATGCCTACTGGATCCAGGCATGCAAGGAATAATGCAATGGGTGGCATGAAACCTTATCCAACAACTAGGTCCAAGCATCAATAATAGACACCAAAATTAAAATTGACAATGTTGCAACTTTTCCTCTTCCCAGTTGAGATTAGGATTCTTTCTTGAATTCAGTTGCTTCCATCCTTGAATGAGTGTCACATCGATCCACTAGTAATCCACATTAACCTCAATAATATTGTTGATTCTTAGCAAGACATGAAGCATTTTTTAACAATATAGAATATGTTTAGATAATAAAACGAGACAAATAAAACTTGGGCTAAATAAAATTTAAGTGAATTGATATTAAATGCTTGGTACAATTTTATAGGATGTCATTCTCTAAAGCATCTTGGAGTAAGAAATAAGAAATCAAAAGTACGAAGTGTGAATCTCTCTTACTTTACTTTCTCAATAGAGTTTAAAAATTATAATATTTTTATATACTTATGGTATATATTTTATTTATAGTCCTCTAACTTAACTATTTGATATAGTTTAAAAAGTGCAATATTTTTAAATATATTTATATTGTTTTAAAAAACATTTTATAAATATATTTAAGAGTTCCTAATAAAAAATCATCAAATGAAGCTAATTTTAGTATTTGTTTGACATGATGTATAAGTCAAATGGGTGAGTATTTATGACTTACATAGAAAATGAAACCTTGAAATTATCATTGAAGAACATATCATAGGATGATTTTATTACTAATAATACAATAAAATACATACCAATTTTTTTAAAGTGTATAAGAGAAAATACAAATGAGGTAAAATATCTTTGCAAATAAAATTTGAGATGATGATGTATGGTTAAAACATACAATAAAGAAAGGAGCATTTTTTGAAACTCTAAATGCATCCATTATAAGGGTATTATTATAGAGGCATGTCCATGAAGTTGCAATTAAATACCTTGAGGTAACTTATTGTTATCATGCTCAAGATATCAAGACAACACCAAAAAATATTGGAAACTTACAAGATGCATAGTTGTCATATCACTAAATTGAGTAAACTATTGAAATATAAGCAAAATAATATGAGGAAGATGAAAATAATAAATTTCAAAATAAAAATCACAAATATTGCACAATGAATTAGATTGACTTCCTCAAGCTATCCATCAAATATTAGATGAAAACTATTAGTAATTAAATTCAATTTGTTTTTAAACTCATAAGGATTTTCATGTGTTTGTGCTTATGTAATGAAAAGTATAAACTATCTAACTAAAGTGCTATATATATATTGAATAAGCTATACATGGCTTCTATTGAGCCACTTCCATCAAAATACCAAAATATTACATTTCATGTTAGGTCAGTTAAACTATATCCAACTTGACCTTTTATCAAAGATATTCTTTATTTCCTTTTTTTTAATGAATATATTCTTCATCTTCCACAAAGTGCTATATTTTTGCAATCATTACCTTGACTATGAAATATTCTCTTTTACACAACAATTTTTTTTGCTAAGCCAAAACACTCACATGTGTTACAACCATTACAATCTCTTTTACTAAATATACACAACTACAAATTTTACTTCCCTTTTGTTACAAATTCCACTAATTAAATGACATGATAGAGAAGATGCACAACTATTATATTAACTTACAAATCCGACTACCTAAATGACATGATAAAAAAATATGCACAACTATAGTCTTTAATTACAAATTCTACTACCTAATTGACATGATAGAGAATATGCACAACTATAGTCTTTAGTTACAAATTTCACTACCTAACTAACATGACAAAGAATATGCATAGCTATAGTTTTTATCAACATAATATTCTCCTCCTGGATGCAAATAGGTCTCACAAGACTATCTCTAAGTTTTAAGAATTGAGCTTTGACAACTACTTTTGTGAATGCATCAACAAGCTGCTCTTGAGTGATATAATACTTCAAATCTATTCTTATTTTTGTATCATATCCTTGATAAAACGATACTTTAAATTAAAGTGTTTATACATGCTATGATGGATAGGATTATATTCTAATTGAATTGTACCCATATTATAAAAAAATATTGTAGCATGACATTGCTTCTCACCAATTGAAGAACACAAGCTTATACTGAGAGGGGGGGTGAACAGTATAGTGCCCACTTTTTACTTTCTTTCCAAACCAATATCAATTAGTGTCCTTTATTGTAATAACCAAATATAGCAGTGTGCATTAATGACATAGATAGCAATATTAAGCAAGAGCACAAATCACCACACACAATTGAGACACAAGATTTAATGTGGTTCCCCCAATGTGGGGTAGTCCACAAGATAATATCCTTATAATATTTCATAAAGAAATATGGATAATTATCCCAATACAAATGATTACTTTGATCTGCTCAAATCTAGGCTATCCACTGATCTAATTAGGTGGATAATCCACTGATCTAATTAGGTGGACAATCCACTGATCTGCTTAGCTAGGCAATTCAATGATCTGCTCAGCTAGGAAATCCATTGATTTACTCAGCTAGGCAATCCTGATTTTCTCAGGTAGGTAATCCATTGATCTGCTCAGGTAGGTAATCCATTGATCTGCTTCAGCAATATCACCAAGAACCTACTCAAAATATGCTCCAACAAGCTCACTAAGAACTTGCTCAAATATGCTCCAACAAGCTCACCAAGAACTTGCTCAAATATGCTCCAACAAGCTCACCAAGAACTTGCTCAAATATGTCCCAAATCTATCCATAAATCTATCCCAAAATCCTTCTCAAAGGCTCAATAAATCATGCACAAAAGCTGCCTCAAATATGTCCCAAAAGCCTTCTCAAAGGCTCAATCAATCATGCACAAAAGCTGCCTCAAATCTGTCCAGAAATCTATCCCAAAAGCCTTCTCAAAGGCTCAATAAATCATGCACAAAAGCTACCTCAAATTTATCCAGAAATCTGTCCCAAAATCCTTCTCAAAGGCTCAATCAAACATGATCAAGTAGCACTCAAATCTCATCCACAAATCTATGAAGGTAAGACTCAATGATGAAATCAACAATGAATGGCAATGCACTCTTCAATGGATGACAACAATGATCCACAATGATCTCAACTCAAATCAATCTCAACTCAACTCAAATCAAATCAATATCAACTTAGCTCAATATTATAGAAGCATAAAGAGAATTTTTAGAGACTCAATATGTTCTATTCACAAACTCAATTTATTTCTCAACTCAAACTCAAATCAAATCAATATCAACTCAGCTCAATATTATAGAAGCATAAAGAGAATTGTTAGAGACTCAATATGTTCTATTCACAAACTCAATTTCTTTCTCAACTCAAACTTAACTCAAATCAGAATATAGAAGTTGGTTTCATGGAACTTGAACAACCACTTCACACAATCACTTGACTAGGCTCAATCAAGTCAACTCAACCAATCACCTTAATGAATAACTTTTTCTCACAAACCTTAATTCAAGAATGAATCAATCAACTCAAAATATTTCCAACAATACTCAATAATAACTCTCACATAACAATGATACTCATGTTTTCCTCTAACTTAAGTTCAAGTTCTTTATACAAGAAATGGGATTCAACAACAATTATTATAAAACAAGGTTTAATCACAACTCCCAAACCAGAAATACTTGAAGCATTCAACCAACCACTTTTGAAAAGGAAACCACAATCAATCCTTTTCTCTCCAATGATATTTCAGAAATCAACCACCATAAAAAAAGTCAATGGAGAATATTGCTCATACTTTTTTGATGCCTTATTAGTTGTCCACTAAATCTGCCACACTCAACAAAATTTCTTTTTCAACTTTCAATAGGGGTTAGATATATTGATTAATAATACAACAATAATATCCAAATAACACCTTATTACTCCTACTCAATAAAATACACCATGTCCCCTCATGAAAGAAATAATCCCCTTTGAAAAAAGAACAAAGCAACCTTCACTTTTGAATCCCTTTACAAAATTAGAAATATCTCTTTACACACCTTATTTCTCCCTCTAAGCAAGTTAATCCAATAGCCCTCGAAATAAGCTTTCCAACGATATGTAATATGATATACTTCCCAAAGAAAAATTACTAGAAATCTCTCTTTTTCCTAAAGTGCATCACAACCCTTATTTCTCCTAGGGAAACTTTAGAAAAATAAAATATTAAAAAAATATTAACTTGTCTTTGTCCTTGACGGGATTCGATCCCTCGACACCTCCCTGCTCAATGCCTTAACTACGACCAAGCTGCCGCACGAGCTACGGGCTCGTTTGGGAGGGAAATACACCACATGCTTCAAAACACTCCTCCCTCTCACACAAACCAAAAATGCTTCGTGCGCTCTTTATTCCAATGCCTTCTAACATAGCCAAGGGGATTCAAAACCTTGACATTCATTCTGCCACTTGCCTTAGCCAAAATCCAATTGCCAATGCACCACACTACCCGAGGTGACTAGGGTTTCACACGCCGTTCGATTTATTTTTTTCTTCCATCACTTAACCCTCTTTTGCACAAGCTCTTTTCGCTTTCCAACAATCGCATTAATTCAAGAGTGCGAGCTAAGGATTAATAAACCTTAGGCATCCTTTTATATAGTTTTCTCCCTCATATTCGATGACGTCGGTGGATTACTTTTATTTTTTATTTTTAAATTTAAAATTAAATATCTCCATCATCGGGGCACATTTTTCGATGAAATGAAAAGCCAACTTGGGTTTTAAGAAAAAACCATTTCAAATCTGCCATCCATGGTTTTAAATAAAACCTTTTATTTTGCCTGCCTTGGTTTTCATAAAAACCCTGTATATATCCATGCTCTCCAAAATATCATAAATGATTATTTATGAAGTGATTTTGCCACCAAAACTCAATGTGATCCATGTGACATCAATGATCCATGTGACATCAATGACAACATAAAATAACTCAAATTTCCAACACCAATTTTATCTAATACCTTCCTAAGCCACAAGGCTTGTGCACTAGCTGAAGTGTTTGCAGTATAATAAACTTCTATAGAGGTAAGATAAAGTAATGATTGCTTCTTTGAGATTCATGTTATCAATCAAAAACAAAGATAAAAAATTGCTAGAAGCATACTTTTGGTGATCCAAGCTGCTACCCCAATCGGAATCACTAAAACCAACAAATTCCATTTCCTTAGTTGTATAATAATGAATTCCAAAATCAAGAGTACCTTTCACATACCTCAAAATTATCTTGGAAACCTTCAATTAAATTTAATATGGTTCATTCATATACCTTGAAATAAGAAAAACAACATATGCAATGTTTGGTCTAGTGTTAGTGAGAAACATCAAACTTCCCATAATGTTCCTATAATCTATCATATTTACTTTCTTAGTTCCATTATCCTTACATAATGGTACTTCATAATCAATTGGAGTGGGAAGTGGTTTAAGTTTATCCATACAAAAATTCTTTAACATATATTTAGCATACTTTGTTTTGAAAATAAAAAAACTATCTTCATGTTGATAAAACTTCTTTCTAAGGAAGTAATGCATCAACCCCAAATATTTTATTTCAAACTCATCCATCATAGGATTTTTGAATTCATCTTTCATTTTTCATATGTTATCCATATAAACTAGATCATCTACTGTAGACATTAAAAATTGACACACTTTTTATCATTTTTCATCAATTCACCCTCATGCATCAATTCTCTAACCAACCAAGCCAAATTTACCTTTTAAAGACCTAAAATTGAGAATTTATTACTTCAAAAAAAGTAAGGTAATATTTGAACCAAAATTTCCTTTATCAAATCTTCTCCATTACTCTCAAAACCACTATTGCTTTATTGGGCTCGAAAAGAGCTTTTCTATGAGTATAATTTTATCCCATTCTAACATCATTCCAAAATGCAAAAAATTGTACATGGATCTAGTTGTCTTGAATTCATGATCCTTCCTTATGGGACATGAATTCAATATGCAAAATTTACACCCTGTACTTGATGGGCATGAATTTAGAAATCTTGGGTTTTTTCTCAAAAAACTTTGTTCTACGTTGACTCTATGATGGCGATCCTTATCCAAGTTTAAGTTTTGTTTTACCAATTTTTTTTTTTTTTTTCACTCCAAACCTCTTATAAATAGAAGGATTGGACTCTCTTTTTTATCCCATATTAGAATTTTGAAGTGATATCTTATAATAATTGCAAGTGCTCTTAACACTCAAGATTATTGCTTTTGAAATGCTCTATTACTGCTTTGCTTTTGTGCTTTTTATGATTAGTTGCTTTTGGTGAACATGTGGAGTCTTGATGATGGGATAGGTTTACTATTTAGGTTTCTACCGTCACTTTCTCATTTCTCCTTGATTTCTCCATAGGCTAATCAATTTTTTCTTTCGTTATTAGTCCTTTAGATCATTGATTTTTTGTTTGCATTGCATTTTTACATTTTGTAGATAAGAAAAAGGTTTTGAACCAAATTCACACCCAGTCTGTATAGGGTGTAAATTTGGTGAACCAAATTCATGTTCGCCCCTTATGGGGCACAAAATTGGTTATGAGGACTCGGGGGAAAGATTTTGCTCCCAAAAGCCCTAGCTTACTTCTTGCATACTTCATTTCTATCATATTTATTCTATATGCATTATATTTTTGCTATTTCATGTTTGTTATATTTTGTTTTTCTTATTTCAAAGGTCAACCATAATTTTTATTTTTGAACAGTTAGCTAAAAGGACCAAGGGAGCTTGACTACTACACCTCCAAGTTCAGTCACATAACGACTTAAGTAGGCCTCCAAAAAATGATCAAAATTTCCAAGGATTTTGAAGCTAATTTATAGGTTTTGAAGCTATTGGAAATTACATGGCACAAATTTGGTCAAAGGATGAGAATTTGGTTACAAGGTGTGAATTTGACTAGGATCAACCATCATATCAAGTAAGTTTTCTGATATATCTTTTAGGCTATTTTTGTATGTCTATGTTCATTTCCTATTTGTTTCTATTCCAGATTTAAGATCATAAGGAAAATAAGGTATTTGGTTTTATCTTTAGGCATAAAATAATAAAAATAATATAGTTTACATCATGTTAATGTTGTTTATGTATTTTTTTGGTATTGATAAAAAAAGGGGTTGAAGGGTCCCAAATCTTTACACAGAGCTCAAAAAATGTATAGGAAAAAAATAATAGAAGATCATACAAATGCAAGATAGCCCTATATTAGTAAAATAAAAAAACTTGGGCTAAACTTGCTAATGGAGAAGCTGAAATAATATCCCTCCCGCTATCCTTCTATTTGACGTGGCTTATGCAGTGCTCAATGCTTTACATAACTGATAAAGAAAATGCTGACAACAATGTAATTTAGTGTGCTCAAATCCTTCATCGCATGATCCCAATAAGTATTCTACTTTACTCTACCCTCTTTATCTGCTAGCTTCATTATCAATTCTTATAATATCTTCCAAATCCATGGGGGCGTATGACCAGGCCTTGAAATTCTTAGATTTAACTACCATATTCACCATTTTATCGGTAACTTTGTTTCCCTCTCTATAAATATGTTTAACTTGAATTTGTTAGAGTTAAAGTGCACTATGCCTTCACCTTGACACTTGTCAGTTTCACTTGACAAGTGTCATGTGTTGAATATAGGCCTATGCCTATATATTGTAACCATTTATATAAATAAATGGAAATCCCTTCAGTTTGATTACTCCCAACATTTGGTATCAGAGCTCCAGGCTTTCTCTGGCCTTGTGAGCTTGAGGGGGGATTTCCCTCATGGAAATCCTCCCTCCCCCCTCATTTTTTTTGTTTTCCCTATTTTTTTAAATTTTTTACCGAGGGAGTATGCTCTCCATCATTTGATGGATCAGAAACCAGATGGTAAAAAATTTTAAAGTTTGAAATTTCCAGCAATTCCCCAATATATCTTGCTCGCAGCCATTTGATGGAATTTTTGAACTTGATTTTTCTATTCTTGCGATTGCAGTAGCTGTGCTGCGTCTCCTTCCGCCTCTACTGCGTGACGCTTCGGATGAGTCGGATATGGATTATGCATAGGCATTCCAGTGGAGCTGGTGAAGATCCGATTACTGTGGAATCGTTCTGTTTTGTTGTTTGGAGTGGACGAGAATTTATTTGACAAGAAGTTTGTCATAATCCAGTGGTCTGGATTCAGAAGAAGATGCTGTAAATAATTTAAACTCTGGCATATGGCGGCGCCTAAGCCTGTGCTGGGGCCAAGCGGTTGGCCCATCATTGGCAGCCTCACCCTGATGGGAAGTGCTGCACATAAAAACTTGGGGACCTATGCCTATATATTGTAACCATTTCTATCAATAAATGGAAATCCCTTCAGTTTGATTACTCCCAACAGAATTTCTTCTAGGTTTCCCAAAATAATCCTTGCATTTGTAATTATTTGGAAAATGCTAGAATTATTTAACTTCCATTTTCGAAGGGAAGTTATAATATTCTCTACATCCCCATTAAGAACAATTCTCCTAAAACCCAAATTCACTACAATTCAAAGGCCTGTAAGCATCGCCCTTGCTTCAACTTGGTGATTTGTGGTAATTCCTAGATCCTCAACATATGCAACCACTACCTAACCTCTATCATTCCTAATGAGGCCCCCACCACCAACATGACCCGAGTTACCTTTTGTAGCCCCATCAAAGTTAATTTTTACCCAGTATTTGTGAGGACATTCCCATCTAGTATCTAGTCTCACCTTATTGATTTTTTCCATATTTAAGATATCTTTTTCTCTAGAGAGGATCATTGAAATATTTTTCTGGTCGACAATATTTTTAATACAATCCTCCAATAGGGTTATTTTTAACCTGGTATAAACTGCAATTATTCCTCTAGTTTTATTTTTGAACACTCATATGTTTCTTTCCAATCAAATCCCCTAGAAAATATGTGGAATGCATTTTTACCAAAAAATACTGCTTCCTAAGTGCCATTGTTCCCAAATCCTGATTACAGAATTTGGAATGACCCAAGAAACATTAAATTCTCTCATTAACATATTTAGGATATCAAAAAAAAATCACAAGTTTCAAACAAGTGGTCCATGCACTCATCCTCTTTGTTACATAAGACACAAAAAATTGGAACCACAATTTCTCTTTTGAACATATTGTCTTTCGTAAGGATCTTATTGAGAATTGTAGCCCAAAAAAATATAGTGACCTTAGGGATGATGTTTAGCTTCTAAATTCTTTTAAGCTTGGGTTTATCTGAGATTGCTTTTTTCGACTCTATATTCATACTTCACCAAGTATTGGCCTTGCTAGTTTCTTCCCCAAATTATCTGATCCTCCTTTAAAACTCTACCTAAATAATAACTCCTTAAAATATTTTGCATATCTTTACCCCATGGGCCTTGCATATCTTCTTGCAAGATTTTCCACTCCTGAAAATCACCCACCCTATGAATTTAACCATTAATTTTCTTACCATAGATTTTGGTTAAATGTTCTTTAATATCTTTTAACTTTCTATAGTTCGCTAAAGGCTCCTCTTGAATCTAAGGATCTTTCCAAAATTCAATTTTATCCGCCCTGCCTACTCTCCATTTTAGATATTGCCGTAGAAATTTCCTGCTATTGATTATATTTTACCAAAAAATAGATCCACGTGGAGGATTAGAACAACTGATAATGTGGTTTCTTCCCTCTAAGTATTTATTTTGGATAATGCTAGCCCATTTCCCTGATGCTCCAATGCAAAGCCTCCAACCATGTTTAGCTAAAAGGGCTCTATTTAGATCTCTCAACTTCCTCAATCCAATATCCCCATTCTATAAATACTGGAAGCATGTATCCCAGGCTACCAGATGTATACATTTTTTGCATTCAGTGCCATCCCATAAGATTTTTTTTGTAGTCTTTCTAAAGTTTCTTTCACTTTCCTTGAAATAATTAGGAAAGACATTAAATAAATAGAGAGTATTTGAAGCGTGTGTTTTATTAGTTGTACTTTCCTTACAGAGGATAACAAAGATCCATTCCAACCTTGAAGTTTCCTATTAAATTTATTAATAATTGGATTCCAAAGTTCATATTTAATTTTACCTATAAACAAAGGCAAACCAAGATAGGTGATAGGGAAATTTTCCTTCTTACAGCCCAAAACTTTAATTATTTGATCTCTTATACTTTCTCAATTTTTAAAAATATAATCCTACTTTTTTCATAATTTATTTTTTGGCCTGTAGATTTTTCATAAGAATTGAGGACTTTTTGAACTCCAAAGATTCGTCCTATGTAGCTTCCCCAATGTTTAAAAATATAATCCACAAACTGTTGATGGGACAAAGCTTCACCAATGGACGAATGTTTTAGACCTTTGATATTACCATCCTTTCTATTTCAAAATTCTTCCTAGGGCATCTACTATAATGATAAAGAGATATGGAGAGAATGGATCTCCTTGCATGATTTATCTAGTAGAAGGAAATAACCTAGTAGATTTTCCATTGATCAAGATCAAAAAGCGGGGGTTAGAAATACAAATACCAAAATATGTCCTCCATTTTCACTGAAACTGAAATCCATTTGCTCCATTATTTTATCTAAGAAAGACCAAGAAACCCTGTCATAGGCTTTGTTCATGTCCAGCTTAAGAAACATGCTTGAACCTTTCCTCCTTTGAAGAGAGTGTGCTATTTCATAAATGGTAATGATGCTTTCAGTAATCTTCTTGCCTACCACATAACCTCCTTGATATTCATTAATGATTGAGGGGATGATGCTTTTCAACCGATTGACCAACACTTTAGTAAATTTTTATAAATTGTATTACATAGGCTAATTGGTTTAAATTATTGTAATTTATCTGCCCCATATTTCTTGGGAATCAGATCAAGGAAGGTATTATTCCATTATTTCAACAACTTACCAGATTCCTAGGCTTCTTGGATTGCATTGACTACATCTCCAACAATATCCCAATGATGTTGAAAAATCCTAGTGGGAAACCATCTGGCCCCGGAGCCATGGATGCTCCCATAGAGAATACAACTATTTTAATTTCCTCATTAGGGATTACCTTGCATAAATATTCATTCATGCTATCATTAACTTATTTGGAAACATTGTTAATCATGCTTACTAATTCCATGTTGCACTATGTTTTTCTTTGCTAAGAAGGTTATGAAAGAAAGTAATGGCCAAATTTTTAATATCATTTAAATACTCATTCTTTCTTCCATATTCCCCCATAAGGTAGAGGATTTTATTGCTGTTTATATATCTCATAGTTAGAACATGGAAGAATTTAGTGTTTCTATCACCTTTCTTGAGCCACAGTACTTTGCATTTCTATTTCCAATGAATTTCCTCTTGGGCAATGATATTATGATACTCGATGAGGATTCATTTTTCTCTTTCATGCCACTATATTTTTCTACCTTCCCTCTCCATTATTTCCCCTATATCTTGGATATCCTTTTTAAGCTATTGTTTTCTTAAATTGATGTTACCAAAAACCTCTTTATTCCAAATTTTGATTCGATACTTGACGTTCTTTATTTTTTGGGTAACTTTGTACATAGCTGATCCTTGAAACTCCTCCTACCACCAAGATTTATTTATTTTTTGTAATGTCTAGGTGCATATTCCACATGATCTCATACCTAAAGGGTGCTCCTCCCTGCTTCTCCTCCTTTTCCATATCCAACAAAAGGGGATTGTGATATGATCCTATTCTGGGCATACATGTAAGTCTATGAATATTTTTTATACTCAGCCAACTATCATAAATAAGAACTCTATCCAGACACCTTTAAATGTGATTATCTCCCATCCTTCTATTTGTCCACATAAACTTACCTTTACACATATCCAGGTCATTTAGCTTATTATTCTAAATAAAATTATTGAAATATTGCATACCTTGAGTGATGTTAATCCTCCCTCCACTTTTATCCTCTGTTCTTAAGACTATATTGAAGTCACCCAAAACCATCCAATGCAAATTAATGAAAATACTCCTCTGAAAAGATAGCTTATTCCACAGTTGGAATCTCTCACGATCATCATTTGAGCATAAACCCCTGTCATTACCCAACAAAAGTTAATTTTTTGTTCTTCAATTTGATTGTGCATAATATCTCTTCTTGATCAATTAAAGTGTCCTAAAAATTCATTCTATCCCAAAAGATACAAATACCTCCAACAATACCTTGTGTTGGGCTTATGATCCATTCAACATTTGGCCATACCTCTTTTTGAAAAATATCAAGTTTTTTTGTGTTAATTTTAGATTCTTAAAGACAAATAATATTAGGTTTTACTTCCATCAGTAGATTTATAACAATTCTTCTTTTCCTAGGGGAATTTAACCCCTACACATTATAAGAAAGGATTTTTCATTTTTTGGTTTTGTTTGATGGGATTTAACCCTTTACCATCCATTCTTAATTTGGATCTAATTTTTGTCCCCTATTCTCTAGTACTTTTTGTTCTTATTTGGGGGGTCTTCCTTGCTTTGTTTTCCCATAATTACCCATATTATTTGCATTTTTATATGCCTTCCAGGAGGATAATTTTCTCCTATTTGGTTACATCCTATCGCAGATTCTTCTGCTACTGATTGAGCTATTTTACCAAACTCTAGTCTTTTGCTGAATCTTGTTTGCATACCCTCTTCAAATTACTTTGAGTTTTCTATTATGCTTAGATCCTTATATTCCTAAAATTATTTAGTTTTGTTATTTGAATTTAAAACTTGATCTAATCCTTGCCATCCCTCTATTTATTTTATTTTGAAACCTCCAAACTTCTTCAATTTGATCCTTCTCCTATTCTAAGTCCATTTGAGTAAATGGGGTATCCTTTACGAGTTTAGCATCATCTACTAATATTTCTTCGTCAAATTTCAAATTATTGTATGCATTCTCTGTGTTGATCGCAATCACATTCTGTTGTGTCTTGGTATCTAGATTTATATGATTTTTAGTCATATTTATTTTCTTCTTATGGTTACCTTCTTCATAATCATTTTTTTTTTCTTGATTGAGACTATTTACTTGTTGATTAGTGTTATTTCCAAAACCTCTCAAGTTTTGTTTCTCATTATGTTCTTCATCTGCTTGCTGGTTTACCTCTGTGCATTTACTTGCATACTTCACTATCTTATTAGGATTCTTTTGTTCTTCCTTGTATTGTATAGAACATCCATTACTAATTTTACTTTCTACCTATTCATTTACCTCCTGGTAAATTTCCTGATATTATTCCTTTTCTTGTGCCCTTTATTGTGGGCTAGAAGTTTCCTTTTCCATGCTTGTAGTCCTCTGGTTTATTTGATTCTTATTTTATTATCACTTTTTAGTAAATTTGGTTTGTCTTTGCGGATGATATTTCCCATACACATGTCCAAACACTTTGCATTGCTTACATTATACCAAAATTTTTCATATTCAACTTTTTGTTTTCATTTTCCAAGCATTGATTTGATACTCACTTTTCCACTTTGTCTTGTTCTAGATTCACATTAACACAGACTCTTGCATAGAAAATTCTTGTTTTGTTATGGGTGGGTGGACCCATGGTTATAAACTATACAAATTATGTTTCTAGACCCTTAATTATTTTATCATCCCAATATTCTATAGGAAGATCTAGGAACCTAATCCAGATGGAAACTAAAATTCTTCCTTTTGAGGGTTGAAGCCCTAATGCCAATGTTTCAGGAAAATCGGTGTTTTTCCAAAGAAAAATGGACCTCGTGATAATGCTACCACCATATACTCCTCAATATTGAACTAAATTAAGAAGTATCCCTTTGATAGACCAATACCATTTATTGAACCCTTTGTTTGAAGTTTATAATTAAACCATCTCTTAAGTACATCTAAATCTGGTCTAGGCCTAGAAATTTTCTAACCATGCTAAATTCATTATCCCTCAATATTTTTTGATTAGGGAGTCAAAAATACATACCTTTCCATTTTATGAGATATCTCTGTGCCAACTTATTTAATAACTTCCTTTCTTCCTTTGACAATCAATGCCCAAGAATCCTTTTCTGATCCTTCCTGTAGAACATTTTTCACATCTATAATTCCCCTTTCTACACATCAATCAAAATTACTTATATCCCTAGCTCTCCCATATGGATCTCTAATTTCACCATTTTCCCTAATAGAGGGAAGTTTTTATCATTCAAAGCATTCATCCAAAACCCTTGGCGTTCATAGCTCAACATCCATCCAAAACCCTCACTATTTACCTCCTGATCCTTTGCTTGAATTTTTTTTACTTTCTTGTAAAATTAGGTTTAGTCTTCACTATTGTTGTTTGCTTACATTGTTGTTTTCCCTGCACTATTGTTCTTTAATTCTTTATAGCTTAAGATTTTAGAAGACCAAACTTAGGTGCATGTTCAAATAAACACATAAAACCTTGCATCCAAAAATTGGAGCGAGTCCTTAAACCATTCATGGTGAACCCTTTGATCCCCAAGCCCTTGAGTGTAGAGAAACACCATACCCCCGAGGTCACCTCAACTCCTAGTGAATCCAACCAATAATTATACATGGTAGGATAGTTTTCCCCCCTCTACATCTTTGATGAAATTGATGTGAAACATGTCCTTAGTGGTAAAATTAGGAAGCCTCTTCTTTTTGCCCCTTTTGTTTTTATTTTTAAACTATAGGCAAGATCATTAAATTTATTTGCATAGAGTTAGAGCATAAAAATACTTAAAAAATGTCTTTTGTGTGTCTTTCATTAGTTTTAGATCTCCTTTTCTCCCTTGTACTTTCTCTTAATCCTATGGATCCAAACCTTAGGAGTAAGCGAAAGATTTTAGAATTTGATGAAAATCCTCAAAGGATGATTAGATTGACAGGGAGAACCCCTATCTAGAATAATAAGAAGACAAATAATAATGGTGATATTGATCCTATTGAAGGTCCTCATGGTAAACTCATCTTCAAATCATTTGATCATATCTAGAATTTCTACAAGCATTACACACAAGCCATGAATAAGGTCTTGGATGAAGACACTCACTTTGAAGAAGTTGAGATGTCTTATCATTGAACCATTTCTCCTCATAATATTTACGTCAATCATATATTTCAATTTTATCATCACATTAATCCATTTCATAACCCACATATGCTAGTACAACAACCAACAACATTGGAATAATTTCACAACCTCCTCTAACTAGTGGCATACCTCAAAATAATGTTCAATTCCTATATATTTTAATTCCTCCTAATAATATTCCTCCTTTCAAAATTCCTTATTCTTCCACCAAATACAAATTATTTTCCACAACAAGATACTATGCAAAACATCCCATATCATAACAATATTAATGCTTCCAAAATTAACTAAATTCTCTTTCAGTAACCACTAGGAAATCTAGGTATGCAAAGTTTGAAAACTATAGTAAAACAACTGGCATTGAGAATTGGATACACTTCAAGACCCAAGTTTCAATTATAACTAGAAGGAAATGTGCAATCAACCCCTAGACCCTATGGTTGCTACTAGGCCTTACCCCAAGCATTTTTCAATATCGATCTTACCCATTTATAAGGGAACAAACGATCCAATTGAATATTTAAGTATGTTTAGAATAACATACCATGATATTTTATATGATGACATATTATTGCTAAAAGCGTTTGCTAAGAGCCTTGGTGTTATGGAATTGGAATGGTATTATCAACTACCTTGTCATTATTTGAGAAAATTTGAAGAAACAACTAAGTTATTTGTGCAAAAATTTGGAGCTTATGTGGATAAAGGAGTAACTATCCAAGATTTGTATCTCCTAAAGCAAGGTAAAGATAATTTTTTTTCAAAATTTTTCTTGGTGGAGAATTTTAGTTGGACAATTAAGATACACCTTACCTCCTTGAGACACGCTAGACATATTTATTGGAAAATTACAAGAGCTGATCTCATATAAATTAGAAACAACAACCATTATCTCTTTCAAACAAGCAATATATTTTGCAAGAAGAGTATAAAAGGCTCTTATTCGAAGAGGTCAACTTAAACCAAGGAAAGAAGAGTATAGGACCACAAAAACACAATATAAGAATAATCATGTAGTTGGTGATGGGGTAACATATAGTAGAACAATCAATGATAGTAATGCCTCTAGTACCTTGTAGAAATTGGTACTTAGAAAACCTTGAAAACCCCATCAAGAAACTTCACTAGACTCAGCCAACTATTTTTTCAGTCTTTAAGTAACTTTTGAAATATAATATGATCAATTTACCTCCCATAAGGCAACCTAACACCATGGTAGTTTGGTATAAGCTTAATCAATATTGTGAGTATCCTAGAGTGGAAGGGCACATGAGAGGATCATGTAACAGGTTGAAACATGTGGTTTAGGACTTAATACATAAGGGTTATCTTATTTTAGATGAATATCAACCTACTCCTAACCACAACCCTCCAACTAATCAACCTCCTATTCAAAAAACACCTACAACCAATCAACATATGAGGATATTTCAAAATCCTCTACCCAATCATGGGAAACAGACAACCAATCAAGTTCCATATCATAATGTGCTACCTCCCTACAACATGGTGGGTATGATAGAAGCTATGAAAAGACAACAAGCTGAAGCTCAATTGACTCAATAATCATAGTAGGAGATAAATTTTACATCCAACCAACCCTCTAGACCATCCTCAGTTCTTAAGAGTACCCTGAAAAGGAGCACAAGTGTAGAAAAACTAACCTTAGTGTTGAAGCCACAACCAAAATCCTCCTCTGACATTCAACAATAGTTAAATAACATATTATCCAAGATATCCTTCTTAGAAATTTTACAAACTTCTCTTGTTCATAGGAAAGCCTTGTTGAAGCTTCTAAGTCAATAATCTATCTCGTAAGACATTCCCCTTAGTAACCTAGCCAATGTTGTAAGTACTCTTGGGATAAATCACATATTATTTTATGATGATGATCTTCCTTCCTCAAATTTACAAGGGTATTATCCTCTTTATATCACTAAATATATTGGGAAAACATTTATCAAGAGGATCTTGGTAGACAATGGTTCCTCCCTCAATATATGCACTTATAAATTTTTATAAAACTTTGGATTAAGGGAGGAAGATTTAACCAAATTTGATGTTATCATTAAAAATTTCAACAAGTCCCAAGAGGCTTGTGGCATTTTTCCCTTCCTCTTAGTGTAGGACATAAGATTTTAGAAACTTTGTTTTATGTGGTCTCTTGCCCTACATCATTTAATCTTCTTCTTAGATGCCCTTGGATTCATGCCATGAGGGCTGTCCCTTCTACTCTTCATCAATGTTTTAAGTATGATTTCAAAAATTAGTTTATCACCATCCATGGAGATCCTAATCCATTCCAATACTAGTCAATGGTTGAGCAAGCTCAATCTAGCATAAATTTTTATCCATTTGTGTCTCTTTATAGAAATTATTAGATCACCAAGAAGTTTGAGAATTTCAAAATAAGTAAGGAGCCATCAATCATAATCTCATCACAGGATCAAGCTAATCTATTTGAAGATAGTCCTATTCTATTTCTAGCTAAGCTACTACATTCACCCTAAACTATGGGTTTACCCCATAAAAAGGGTGAAGTAGTGCACATTGGCATGTGTATATTTGCCTACGTAGGTACATCCTATGAAGAAAATATCTATAGTAGAAACCCCTTTCCAGTAGAGCAAACCTTTCCCATTGTTATCTATCCAATGACTACCCACTTCCTAAGTAGATCCTATCTAGTATGGAATATATAGGTAAGGATTTGGGGCCACAACAAAAAGACATTTGTGAGTCTTTGAAAGTTGATATTTGGCCTACGAGATGTGGCATAGGTTACATCCTTGACAAAAACCAACTCTTAACAACAAATGATGATCAAGTTGTTATCTATGTTGAATTCATAGATCATCATGGCTTGGATTAGAGTAATGAGGATGAGGGACCCCCTTATCCCTCCAACATATTTTTTTGCAATATTATAACCTTAGTCCCCCCTTGGATTCCTTTAGTTATTGTTTCTGATAATGGAACTCCATGCAATAACAAGGATATCCATAAAATTTGTGCTTAGTACAATATTTAACACAAATGGTCAACTCCATATTACCCTTAGGGTAATGGTCAAGTCAAAGTGTCTAATAAGTCTTTAGTTAAGATCCTTAAGAAGTTGGTTAGTAAAACTGATAATGATTGGCATATCCAACTTTATCCTTCCTTATGGGCCTATTGTACTAGCATACAAACTCCTACAGGTGCAACCCCACATGTCTTGGTCTATGACACTGAAGCAATATTTTTATTCAAGTTAGAAGTTCCTTCCTTATGTATCTTGTTGCAATATGTCTTGGTCGATGATGAGTATAATTTATATCATTTAAGCCAATTGGATATGCTGGATGAGAAGTGTATCCATACCTTAGAGCATCTTTGAGCCTATAAAAATAGGCTCAAGCGATATTACTCTAAGAAATTTTGTACTCATTCTTTTGAAGTTGAGGACCTTGTCCTTAAACAAAACCAAAAGAACATTAATGCTCACATAGATCTGAAAGGTAAATTTCAGCCCAATTGGTTAGGCCCCTTCGTCATAATGGCTAAGTTTGGCTTAGGAGCCTATTGTTTGAAAATGTTATATGGTAAAGAACTTAAAGAACCAATGAACATAATGCATCTAAAATGATATTATGCATGATCTCCCATTTTAATCTTGCATTTTATTTGCTTGCTTGTACTACATGACTTATTGTCATATTTTGCATGAATTAGTTGACATTATGTTCCATCTGCATCTTTGCTTTTCATATAGACACTTTGCTGCTTGATAATACTTGTATCTTACTACTTGAGAATATATATTCTTGGAGATTTCAAAATGAGATAAGTGATGAAACCTAGTTAGGTTTTAGCTCATATGCATTGCACTCATACTAGATCAATGATGCTTAGTGAATCCTCGACCTAGGGCGTATTTTCATGCATTTTTTATATCATTGCATTTATTATCGTCAATCATTTTCTTCTATTCTCTTCTCTTCTCATATATTCCTTGACCTTAAAAGTTTTAATAATTTTAAAAATCTCTTCAAGTCAGGGGATATAGTTCTTCATATCTTGTATATCTATTTTCCTTCAATAATTTCTCCTTTTCTTCAAGACAAAGGATATACATTACTTCTATTTGTGCATATTATTTTGCTCACACTTCTCATTCTTGATATTTTGAATATTAAGGGATCCTCATGGGATAGGGTAGATACCACATGAATATCATTTATGGTGTTCATATTACCAATAACTATCTTACACACATCTCTTAGCTATTGACATTTCAATAAGGACACACACACACACTACTATTTTCTTGTTGCTTCTCTACTTCTTCTATCTTCTTTCTCTCTAGAAGATGCACATACAACATCTTATTGCTTTTCTTTATGTTCTTCTCTAAGCTAACACCTCTATTAGGTTGCACTCCTTTTGACCATCTACACACATCACACCCCTATTAGGTTATTTTTTCATTTTGGCTCAACGAGCACTACACCCCATTACAAGATAGCTTCATGACCGCAAAAAAGTATTAGCCTCCACTTAGGCCATTTGTGAGGACACATCCTAGTGGATATCACTTCATATAACCACTAGAAAGTATCTACACCCTTAACATATTTTTGCTTCATATTTTGGTCAATAGAGAGAACACACCCATAACAAGTATTGCTCCATGTTTTTATTTTTAGCGAGCATAACACCTTCACATGCTAGCTTAATGGCCACTCATGAGCAGTACACCCATAGCAGGTTTTGCTCCATCCTAAACCTTTTATGAGTATACATCCTCATAGGGTTTTGCTCTTTTTTTTTTCTCTTCTTCGCTTTATTTGACCTTTTGGTAACTTTCTCCTTCTTCTATTATTTTTCCTTCTCTTTCTTCTTTTTATTTCTCTTTTTCTTCCATCACTCTTATCATCTCACACATATTCATCAATCCCTAACTGGGGGTATCAATCATTTCTCTCATTTATTTATCTCTCCTTATCACTTCATATTCCCTTCCTCTTGATATTAGGTCAATTTAATCATATCTAATCCTTCTCAATCTTCATAAAGTCTTTCTTCCTTAACCCTAGCCTAATTGAGTTTCATCGGTTCAACTGGGTTTTCCCTCCAAAACTCGAGGGGGTACCATAGGCTGGGGGTATACATGCATACAATTGATGAATGAGTAATCATTTTTCACACCATCCACTCTACATTGGCTTTTCAAGCAATCAAAAGCTCCCCACCATAAAAATTGGTGCACAACTATTTTTGATGCATTCACTACATAATGAATATATAAAAAAAAAGGAAAAAATATACATTAAAAATCAATCCACTTTTCATCATTTTAATCAATTCACCCTCATGCATCAGCCCTCTAACCAACCAAGCCAAATTCACCTTTTAGAGAGCTATAATTGAGCATTTATTGCTTCAAAAAAAGTAAAGTTATCTTTGAGTCAATTTTTCCCCTATAAAATATTCTCCATTCCTCTCAAAACCACTCCCCTATAAAATATTCTGCTTCACCAATTTGTAGCCTCAAAATTTTTATCTTAAGCCTTAGATTTGGTGGCTTGATCCTTACAGTGATCTTCTGCTTTCCAATGTAGATTTAGAGAGCTCCTTTCTCTGAACTGTACCTTATGCCATGAGAGTCAATCTCCAAATATCCTGGATTTGGTAGGATTATTATGTTTGAATCTTACTTTAAGATTCTTGTCAAATTTTGACGTCAAACAGGATCTTCTTCTTCTCAAGATTTTGATTTTCTTGAGGGCTTTAATGGATTCTTATTCTGGTATTTGAAACTCCTTACCAAATTCTTCTTCTCAAATTTGGTACTCCTTGTCAAATTCTTCTTCTCAGATTTGGTACTTCTTGCCAAATTCTTCTTCTCATGGGCTTGTTTTTGCATGGGGATAATTATCCCAAGTCCTTCACTATCAGGAGCTTCTCCTTGGTAGTGGATTTCTCCAATAATTTATCCTAGGAACTATGATAATGATACTGCTACGAGCTCTACAATAAGGCTCTTCAAGCCTTCTCCTTTTTCTTCTCCTTAAGACCTCTCCAAGGTTTTCTATCTTGCAATTTCTATGGTCTTCCAAATGAGACCCTTTCTTCACCCTTCTACTTCTAGAAGTGTTTGTGATGAGATATTCTTCCTCAGATCTCTGAAATATACTACTTTTGGATTTGAATAGGACTCTTCTAGTTCTCTTTCTTCCAAGAATGGAAGTTCTTTTTATGAGATCTTCTCCTAATATCTTCAGGTTCTTCTATGAGAAGTCTTTTAATTAGTAAAGGAGATCACCAATATCCTATTTCTTGGACTCTTCTCTGGAGTCTTCTTTAAGAACTCCTTTCTAAATTTTTCTTTTGAATCAGGATTTTTTCTTCTGAATCAAGAAATTTATTCTTTGAAGTTTTCTTTCGAATTAAAGCTACTATGGCCTTATTTTTAATCAAGGCTTCTATGGCATTTTTTGCTTCTACAATTCGTAGGTATTAATATTGAATGGAAATCATAAATCTCCTATCTCCTCCTTGAATCAGCTTTTGGAGTCTCTTCTTACTTGAGTTTGCTATAAGGCTACTATGGTATTTTATTTACTTCTACACTTTGCAGGATTGTAGTTATTGTAACGGGATCTTCTTTGAGATCTTTGAAATATTTAGTCTTCTTTCTTGTTGCTGCAAGTGTTGGATTGATTTTGGAAATATTCTTCCTAACTCTCTTGTAGGAAGCTTCCCAAAATTTTCTTGAATCTCTTTTTCCTCCAACAAGTTGTTAGAGACTAGAATTGAAGAATTTGTAATTAAGGAGATAATAATCTTCACTAGTTGATTTGTCAAACTAGTGTCTTGAATGTTGAGTCCTAGTAGTCATGAGTTTTTTTGCAACTCTGTGGAAAGACTCTAGATAAATATAATATTAGGTTTTTTGCAACTGATATTTATTTTAGTCCTCACTTTTCTAATCTCATTGACTACTGTGGCTATTTCTATAAAATAATTCTAATGGCATCTTTTGCATGCAATGTCACTCAATGGTAGATCTAGTTTGCAAAGATATAAGCTAACAATAGTAATGGTGAATATTCCTATTCCTTGGACTTCCCTTATGATGGGTGTAGGTCCTTCCATATTGATTCACTATAGCTCTAATACCACTATTAGCTTTTGAGGATATATGAAGTGGAGAGATATAACATAGATCCTAATAAAATATAGGAAATATAAAAGAAAGTGAGACAAAAATTATGACTAAAATATACTATAAATAAAAATGACGAAAATACAATGCAATATGGAGAAAATGGTCACTCCATTAATATGAGCTAAAGAGCTACATTGTATTCCATATAGAAGTACTGCTACCATGAGCTGGTATGAGATGATAAGAACTTGATATATGCTTGATGTACAATATACCACTATGAGACCCTTTATATAGGAAGATAGATTCTTTGGCCAACACTCTACCTAGCTGTACAAGGGGACACCTCGCGCATTATAACTTACACATTGCCACTTGTGTATTTATTACATTGCATGAAGTAACTAGATAAATCCCCCCTAAAGTATTATCCTATCCTAACTATGTACCTAAGGTGGTATAGTTATATGATCTAAATGATGTAATATAGTCTAACTCTAACACACTTTTCATGTCAGTTTCATGCGGTAATGCATCAACCCAAAATGCTTTATTTTAAACTCATCCATCATAGAATTTTTAATTCATATTTTATTTTTGATATGTTATCCATACAAATTAGATCATCTACATACAAATATACAAGAAGAATATCATTACCTTCTTTCTTAGAGTAAAGAGTAGGCTTAATATCGCTCCTTTTAAAGCCACTTTATTAAAAGTATCCATCTATATAGGCATACCAAGCCCTTGGTGTTTGCTTGAGGCCATAAAAGGGCTTCTTCAACTTGTATAGAAATTCCTATTTACCTTTAACCTTAACACCTTGTGATTGTTGTAGATACACTTCTAAGTACCCATTCAAGAAGGTACTTTTCAAATCCAAGTAATGCAAACTTCATATCTTTTGGGCTACCATAATAATGACCATTTTGATTATTTCTTATCTTTCTATAGGTGAAAATGTTTCTTCATAATCAATTACATACCTTTGTGTGAATCCTTTAGCAAAAAATCTAGCCTTATGTCTCAATACTGACATCACTATTATATTTGATTTTGTAGACCCACTTGGAACCCATATATTTCTTACCATTGGAAAGTATCATAAGCTTCAATGTATCATTATTTTGAATAGAATTAATACCTTATTGCATTAATTGCACCCACAAGTTATTAGTACAAGAATCTTCAAAAAAGAAGGTTCAAACTCAACTTAACATCAAAGCATATTAACTGACTCACCTTTATGATCTTCTTCATCATTTCCATATATGTGCAATATTTTCAATATTAAAACAACTTGATCAACTTCTTAAGATTGAACTCTTGTAATTCTCCTTTCAAGATTGCTATCAAGAGTTTGACTTGGTGGGTGATCTTTGAAGAGTTATCTTCACCTTCTTAGTCTTCATAAGATCAATAGTGGGTGATGAATTACTTGACGAACTTGATGAACTCTCCTTAGGACTATTGAATAAATACTTGGTAGACTTAATGGAGGAGTAGGAACACTAGTGAGTAGTTCACCACCAACACTAACATTACTAACTATTAGAAATTGGATTTGCTCTAGTTCATGCTCTAACATAGTGACCTCCTACTACAATTATCAGGTGTATTTGGTACTTGGACCTCGCATGGAGCATATAGTTTGGGAAGTCTAAGGAGCATGGTACATGGATATAAGGACAAACTCTAGGATTTTTTATTGAGGATGACTCCTTGTGTAGGTGTCTTCTTGGCACACTTCTTCCTATTCTAGCTTAGTCTATTAGGTTTTGTCTAGGAAAAGTGTTAGGATGAAAGAAATAAAATCTATGCCTAAAGTTTTACCCATTATAGGGATTCCACATAAATTTGGTGTCTCTCCTTGAATTGTGTGAATATTTATTTGGTATTAATGTTATTATTTTTATTTATTGCTATAGTTATCAGATTAATACTAACATGTAAAAATCACAATTTAACGAAGCATATAAATTAAGACAATTCATAGAGTTATATGTAGGGGTGAATCCATAGTGTGGAACTTTATGGATTAGGTTTGGTATCATAGCAACTTATTTTCATGAGGTATATGTGTGCAAGGTAGAATCTCCATAAATAGAGAGTTATTTCCTTATAACCTTGAGATTAGGAGTAGAAGGAGCAAATATAGATAGATGGTAGATCAAGCACAAACTACAACCATGTCATAAGAATATTTCTAGTGGAGGTTCATAGCAGTGGAAGATACCCTCCAAAGCTTGATAAATATGATGCTGAAGAAGAAGTCAAGGAAGGAAAAGAAGGGATTAGATTATGATTTTGATTTAAATTATTCTAGTGATAAAATGGAAAAGAGGTTGAAATATTTATCAAAACAACCTAAAAATTTATTATCACAATCCTTAACCCCAAATCCATTCATAATGGAGGTTAGACTAGATATTCTAGTCTATAATGGAAAACTAGATCCTGAGAAGTTGGATGGATGGCTCAAGTAGCTACAAGCTTACTTCAACACCAAGGGTTATAAAAATGCATAGCAGATCAAATTTTCCAAGTTGAAGCTTGGTGGTGATGCTCTTACATGGTGGGAGGTATATATTGTTAGATTGGAAAGAAACCAACAACCACCGGTACAAGAATAGGAAACATTTTCCAAATCCCTTAGAGCCCAATTTTATCTCATAGGGTATCAAGAAAGGATTGAGGAGAAATGATAATTTTTGTGGTAGAAACAGGGGAAAAATATTTAATAATACACCATCGAATTCAAGAAATAATTAGTGATGTTAAGCATAAATATACAAGAATCCCAAATCTTCAAGAAGTACAAGAGTGGTCTATACTTTTAGATTAGGATAGAATTGGAATGAGCATCGATGAATCATGCATCAAAGCCACTTGGAGATGAAGAGTCATAAACCTATGAAGGAAAAGTAAACCATAGATCCTTCAAAGTTCTCAAAGGTCACAAAAAAATCAAGGGTTTCAATAGCAAGGGTAAGAAGAAATTTAAAGCAACAACAACCAAATCACAACAAAGTGGAGAGTATTGTAAGGAGTGCAATGCCAATGCCCATTCAAGTGAATATTGCTGGAAGTTACATCTAGAGAAGAGGCTCAAATTGTGGAACAAGGGTAAGAAGAAGGTAGCAAGTGCATGCAAGAATGAAGAAAACCATGAGAATAGCTATAATGAAGAGGATGAAGAGGGTAAAGTGGTGTGTCACTAAATCCTAACCCTCAAGGTAGGAGAAGACCTATAAGAAGGAGGAGCAAACTCTTGAAGCCAAGAAGGAGGAGTTATTTTGGGTATATATCCAAGTGAAGATAACAAAAGTTACAATATTGTTTAATATGAGATCAAAAAGAAATCTGAATCAATGGACAATAAGAAAAACAATACTAAGTTCCTGGTAAATTTTAGTAAGATGGAAAAAATTCCAACTTGTAACAGTGCAACAAGCCAAAAACTTGGTACCTAGGTGTTGTAGGTGAGTTGGAGAGGAGAGGGCAATCCTCCAAGGGAGGTCCCAGGTTCAAATCTCCACCCTACCAAAAAGCTGAATTGGGTACCCAAAATCCAATTGATAATGTTGGTGTGGGTAGGGCTGGGTGCGACTCTCGGGTGACTTTGACGGTATAGAACCCCCTGTTCGTGGTCTCTTAGACCAAGGCGGCCCCACAAGGGGTTTTTCGCTTAAAAAAAAAAAAAAAAAAAAGCCAAAAACTTGGTGAATGTGAGCAAAACATTTGTGCTTATTAAGATAAGAGGTACAAAAAATATATTAAAATCAACAAGGAGGTTGAAGCAATTGATTACACTACAAAAAAAAAGCTAAAAATGGAGTCATTGCTACAAAATTTCTAAGAACTGATGTAAACACCAAAAGGCTTATCACCAAAGTGTGAAGTGGAGCATGAGATCTGATAACTACCCGATTCACCTATTCCAAATATTGGATTATATAGGCAGCCCATAATGGAATAATATGAGGTGAATAAGTAAGTAGAAGAGCTATTAGATCAAGGACTTATTTGCCCAAGTGCATCACTAGTAGGATTCCCAATTGTACTAGTTTCAAAGAAGGATGGCAGTTAGAGGACGTGCATTGATTATCGAGCATTAAATAAGATTACCATTAAGAATCAATACCTACTACCATGGATTGATGACTTGTTTGACCAGTTGAAGCATACAAGGTATTTCACAAAGCTAGGTTTGAAATTAGGATACCATCATATATAGATGAAGGAAGAATACATCTAGAAGATAGCCTTCAAGACTAAGAAAGGTCTATTTGAATGGTTGGTGATGCCATTTGGATTAACCAATGCTCCTACAACATTCATGAAGTTGATGAATGACGTGCTGAGACCTTTCCTGGATAGGTATGTAATTATTTTTCTTGATGACATATTAGTTTTTAGTCCTACATGAGAAGAACATATACAACACTTAAGGTCATTTTTTTGAAATATTAACAAAGGCAAATTTGAAATTGAATCTTAAGAAATGTGTGTTTGACAAAATGTATTTGGTTTATTTGGGACATATCATTGGTAATGGAGAGATGAGAATTGATCCAGCCAAAGTGGAATCCATAAGGGATTGGCCAAAGTCCAAAACTCAGACTAAATTGAGGAATTTTATTGGGGTAGTCCAATACCTAAGGAAATGTATCAAGGATTTATCACACATAGCAACACCTTTGCTAAAGATTTTGTAGAAGAATAATATAATTCATTGGGGTGAAGTTGAGAATAAATTATTTCAAGAGATAAAGGATAAGGTATGCAATGCACCCATGCTTACTATTCCAAACATGAAGATACCTTTTGAGGTGGAGATATATGCTTCTGGACATGCAATGGGATCTATCCTAATTCAAGGAGGTAGATCTATTTATTATCATTCTAAATAATTCTCTGGGGCTGTTCTTAACTACCCAACATATGATAAATAGTTGTTTGCACTAGTTTAAGTGGTGAAGAAGTGGAGACATTATCTATTGGAAAAATAAACAATTGTGCATACGAACCATGAGCCATTAAAGTACTTGCAAACACAAAGCAAGTTACAACAATCAAGGCACTTTAAGTGGATGGGTTTACTACAATAGTTCAATCTCTTGATTAAGTACAAGAAGGAAAAAATAAACAAGCTTGCTGATATGTTATCTAGATCTCCTCTAAATATTGCATTCGTGGTGATGGAGTTAGAACCCTTCTCATTTGAGGAATAAGGGACAATATGATGAGGATGATGAATTGGAAGGAAAATACAAGGAGCTAAAGGATGACATATAAGGAAAATTCAATGCACACTATCATGTGGAGAATGAATTGCTATTTGAAGAAGGTAAGATCTATATTCCCAAGGGCAATAGTCACTTGCAACTAATTAAGGAATATCATACTTCATTGATTGCTGGTCATTTTGGTGTGCACAAGACTAGAAAATCTGTAGAGGTATGTTTATTGGCCCAACATGTAAAATTATGTTTTCCAATTTATCCGTGGATGTGCAACATGTAGCACAAACAAATCCAACAACTATAAATTGGGGCTGTACACTCCCCTACCAGTTCTAAATCAAACCTGGGAAAGCATTTCAATGGATTTATTGGATGGCTTGCCAACGACTCAAAGAGGAAATGACTATCTATTTGTAATAGTTTATAGATTCAACAAGATGGCAATTATTGTGGCATATAGGAAGACTATTAGAGTAGACGGGATAACCAAATTATTCTTTGAAAATAATTTTATACATTTTGAATTATGAAGAACACAAGCTTATACTGAGAGGGGGGTGAACAATATAAGACCACTTTTTACTTTTCTTTCCCAATCAATATTATGCAATGTAAAGATAGCAATATCAATAGTAGTAATCAAAGCAATGCACAAATCACCACACACAATAGAGACACCAATTTTACGTGGTTCACCCAATGTGGGCTACTCCACGGAGAAAATATTTCACTAAAATTTTCTCAATCAATCTCTTGGGAATCCTTTCCCTATTACAATGTTTATGGACCTCTATCCAAAGGAGACACCAATCCCCTAATCAAGTTCATGTATCTCTATCCATAGGAGAACTCCTTTCTCCTTAGCTCTGATCGGTGATCTTCTAGAAGAACTATTGCCCCCACTACTCTGGCTAATGGATCTCTATCCACTGAAGACTCCTATCCTCACTACCCTGGCTAATGGATCTCTATCCACTGGAGACTATCATCCTCTATACTCTATCACCTTCCAAAGCTCTCTCTCAAATCTGCACTAAACACAGTCCTTCGGTCTAGCACAAATCTTCTCAATCTCTATCTCTGTCTGGCACAAACCTATCCTCAAATCTGCACCAAACTCTATCCTCGAATCTATACTAAACACAGTCCTTCGGTCTAGCACAAATCTATCCTCAATATCTATCCTCTGATTCACTAAACACAGTCCTTCGGTCTAGCACAAATTATTTGTCCTCAAGCCTTAACACAAAGCTTGAATCAATCTCAAATCAACTCTGCTAGATCTGCCCCAAACCTTAACTCAAGGTTTGAACAAATCAATCAACTCTGCTCACAAGTCTTCTCAAAGACTTGTCTCAAATATGCCTTGTAAGCTTCCACAAAAGCTCACACTAATCTATCCACAAGTCCTCTCTAGAACTTGTCCAAATCTGCTCAACAAGTCCTCACTAGAACTTGTCCAAATCTGCTCAACAAGTCCTCACTAGAACTTGTCCAAATCTGCTCTCAATCTGTATTGTAAGCTTCCACAAAAGCTCACACAAATCTATCCACAAGTCCTCTCAAAGACTTACCTCAAATCTGCTCAACAAGTCCACACTAGAACTTGTCCAATCTCATAGAAACATAAAGAGAATTGTTAGAGACTCAATATGCTTCACATTCATCACAATGCTCAATCACTTTCAATCACTCTTTTAGAAACATACAGAGAATTGTTAGAGACTCAATATGCTTCACATTCACCTCAATGCTCAATCACTTTCAATCACTCTTTTAGAAACATACAAAGAATTGTTAGAGACTCAATATGCTTCACACTCACAAACTCTCAATCACTTTCAATCTCTCTTTTATCATAGAAACATATAGAGAATTGTTAGAGACTCAATATGTTTCACACTCATCAATATTCAACCTCTTTCTCAAATTTAGAATATAGAATAATTTGTTTCATAGAACTTGAACTATCACTTCACACATCCACTTGACTAGGCTCAACCAACTCTACTCAACCAATCACTCAATGAAATAATCCTTGCTCACAAACCCTAGTCCAAGCTTATGAACACTCACTCAAATGTTTCCAACAATGCTTATCAACCAATCTCACATAACAATGATACTCATGTTCTTTGCAAACCCTAGTTCAAGTTCTTCACTCAATCAATCACTTCAACAACAATGCTTATAAAACAATATTCACAATAGCTCAACAACTCAATAAGGAAACCTAATCAAATCCTTTTCACTCCAAATTTGTTTTCCAGAAAACCAACCAATCAACTCAATCAAGGAAGAATGTGCCCATACCTTTTTTCTTGATGAGAAGTAGACCACACAAATCTACCACAATCATAAACACTTCTTTGCCAAACTCAAGGAGGTTAGATGTCAAAATATTACTCCAATACTCTCTCAAAAATATTCCTTGGACACAAAAATAATCAAATCTCAAATATACCTTATTTCTCCCTTTTAAAATTAACACTCCTCAAACCATACATAAAAATAATTACTTGGATACACCTTATCAACTCCAACTTAAAATAATATCCAACACCACAAAAATCACAACCAATCTTTCTAAAACACCTTTATTTCTTTTTCAAACCCTAAAACAAATAATATCAAAAATTTATTTTGCAATATCCTTATAACTCCCTAAAACCTCATATACCACATGAAATATGCAAAAATTAATTTTTAATACCTCAACAACCTTTTTCGACAAATCCGGTACTCAAACTTTAATGCATACCTTATTATCCCTCAAAAGGGTTTTGACATGATTCGATCTATCGTCTCCCCAAGCGCCAAGCACCTTAGCACCTTGGAGCCCACCGCATGGGCTAGAAGCACCCACGTGAAGGAAGCAAAGCTTCCTCCCCTTTCTACCAATGTCCACCATGATTTCCAACCAAAATGCAAAATGAAAGATCCTCCATGGGGGATTTGAACCTGTTCCTATCGCTGCCCTAACGAATTGCCACTACTGTGCTTGACAACTGTGCTACGGATAGTTGGTGACCAAGGCTCCCTCCTTGGTGTATGATGTAATCTCACCTTCTCTTAGCACTTTAAACAAAACACAAAGCTCTCTGTTGCACCCACGATTCACATAAACACATAGCATAAGATTTAATTCAAAAACATTCGGGGCTTATGGTAAGGTGGGTAATCCTCCTTTTATACACATGGTAAATGTTCTTCCCATGTCGATGCTTAGAAATTCGATTTCAAATTTTGAATTAATTTTAATAACCCTCCTTAGGGTTAGTTAAATATTAATATAAATTAATCTTATAATTAATATCAAAATTAATTAATAATTAATTTAAATAACTTTAAGTTAAGTAAATTAAATTATAAATTAATTTATAATAAAAATTATATTAATTAATTTATAATTAATTTAAAACTTCCCTTTATAATATTATAAAAAATATTATAATATTATTCACTTGGGCTTTTTGCACTTTAGACCATATCTGATGTCCTAAAATCGGGTCTTGATCAACTAAAACTGGAGAACCTAAAATCGATGCTGCCCACTAAAACTGCCATTGACTAGTGCTGAAATATTGACATCAATGACCACTCACTCTTGACATCAATGACAACTTATCTACTCAAAATGTCCAACAATCTCCCCCTTTGTCATTGATGGCAACCCAAATTCTTTTACCAAAACTTGACCTTTTTCCTGTTCTGCTCCCCTTGGGAAATTGCTCCCCCTGACTCAATGCTCTCTCCTTAAACCAAATATCTCCCCCTTACTCAAATATCTCCCCCTTTGACATCAATGGAAAAGGGTCACCTTTGGGGCTCGGGGCTAAGAATGAGTCTCTTAGCTTAGCCCCTCCCCCACCTCCTCTTGAGGTGGTTAATTCTGGGGTGGGAGTATTTCTACTCCCAACAAGCACTGGTCTTTACCTTTATCCTCTTTCCTTCTCATCTGATCCTTCTGATTCCTTTGACTATTCCTGTTCCTATTCCTGTCCATGTCCACATTCCTATTCCTGTTTATATCCATATTCCTATTCTTGTTCCTGTTCCTATCCATGTCCATATTCCTATTCCTGTTCCTGTTCCTGTTCATGCTTGATTCTGGAATGTCTGCTCTACACCACTTTGTTGTATGTCCATCATTATTGCACTTATAACACTTAATGTTATTATTCCTTGGAGGTGCAAATGTCTTGGGATTTCTCCTAGTGAAGCCATATCCTTTTCTGTTATGTACCTTGCAATTCATTGCCTTGTGACCAAACTGATTACATGAGTAGCAATACCCATGGAAAAGTTATCTGTTCCTAAAATTCCCATATTCTTATCTTTCATGTGTCCTGCACTGTGAAGCCATGTGCCCAAATCTGTGACATGAGAAACATCTTCCATTGAAGTTTCCTTGTCTTGACCTCATTGGTCTCTTAGTCTCTCTTAACCTATTCTGATTGTTGTTCCATCTGTTTCTTCTTTGTGCATTGTTCCTTTCCTTGTTGAACTTTCTATTGTCCAACTCATCCTCAGAAGTCTCACTTTCTCTTACACTATCTTCTTCTTTAGTTCTTCTTCTTCAGAACTTGAGGTTGACTCTTCTTCTTGTTTCTTTTGAGCTTGTTCAAAACCAAGACCTATTTTGTTTGTTGACCTTCTTTGTACCTTGATCATCTTATCTACAATATTTGAACTCTTTCCAAACTTGTGTAGCTTATCCTTGGATTTCTCTAAATCTTCCCTTAGTAGAGCTACTTCTTGTTCTAACTTTTCACATTCTAAGACCTTTGCTTCTAGCTTATCCTTGAACTTCTTTGTCTTAGCCATTGACTTGTTTAGATCCTCTATAAGCTTTCCTCTTTCTTCATCACATTCTTGAAACTGAAATTCAAGTTGGGAGTTTTGCTTTCTTACCTTCTTTAAAGTTTTAAGAGCATAAATAAGCTCTCCCTCAAGATCAACTCCTCCTTTTTCTGATTCTTCCTCTATTTGTTTGCCTTTGTCAACATCTTCATTCTTTTCTGACTTGTCTTCTATAGGATCACCTTCTTCTTCTTCTAGTGCCATTAGAAGATTCTCTTCTGGTCCTTCTAGTGCATCCTCATATTCATCATCACTAAAACTGAAACCATCCCTTGTACAACTATCTTCAAGATGTCCAAAATTACCACATCTAAAACACTTGAGAATTATTGGTGACCTTTTCTTGACTTCTTCTTTTTCTTCAATCAAAAATAGGACTTCATCTTTATCATTATCTGAAAAACTATTATCACTATCACTTGAGTACTTACTTGCCTTGTCTGCATAGTAGCTCTTCTTTTGTCTTTGAAAGAACTTCTTTCCTTGTCTACTTTGTCCATCCTTGCCTTTCTTTTGGTACCTGTATTTTTTTGATTCCTTGTTCCTGTAATCCTATTTTTCTTCATCATTGTTATTTTTAGCTTCTTGACAATCAGTTGCATAATGACCATACTTTCCACAATTGAAACATCTAATAGATTTTGCATCTTTAAATCTTCTTGAATCCTTATTCCTTCTACCATAATTAGCTTCTTCATCACTGGATGACTCATTGCTTGATTCTGACTTCTTACCCTTTGTTTTCTTAATTGCTTTGAAGGTTGCTTCCTTTCGATGATTAGGTTCCTCTTTTGTTCTTAACTCAAAATCTGTAAGAATACCAAGTAACATATCTCTTGTCAAAGAATCACCATCTTTTGATTCTTCTATAGCAGAAATATTTTCACTAAATCTTTTTGGAAGAGATCTTAAGACCTTATCACAAACATCTGATTCTTCAACATTAAGTCCAAGTCCTTGCATGGCATTAACAACCTCATCTACTCAAAGTAGATAAGTACTAATGTTTTCCTCATCCTTCATTCTTAATTCTTCAAATTGTCCTTTGAGATTTTGAATCTTTACCTTTTTGACACTTTTATCTCCTTCATATATGCTTTGCAACTTATCCCAAATTCCTTTTGCATCTCTACAATGCATAACCTTTATTGATTCTGTTCTATGCAAACCTCTCAAAATTGCATTCATTGCTTTTGAATTGTAATGTTGTAGAAGCTTACCTTCCTTATCTGTAGGTGGATCAATTGGTGGTATGTATCCATTTTCAACTACTTCCCAAATTTCATTGCCAAGTGCCATCAGGTGAATCTTCATTCTCATACTCCAAAATATATAATCACTTCCATCAAATATTGGTGTTGAATTATCTGAGGACACATTCTTAGAATCCATTGTGTTCTTGAAAGCTTTTCCTTCAAGTTGTTAAACTCTTTCGAAGGAACCCGCTCTGATACCAATTGAAGAACACAAGCTTATATTGAGAGGGGGTGAACAGTATAAGACCACTTTTTACTTTTCTTTCCCAATAAATATTATGCAATGTAAATATAGCAATATCAATAGTAGTAATCAAAGCAATGCATAAATCACCACACACAATAGAGACACCAATTTTACATGGTTCACCCAATGTGGGCTACTCCACGAAGAAAATATTTCACTAAAATTTTCTCAATCAATCTCTTGGGAATCCTTTCCCTATTACAATGTTTATGGACCTCTATCCAAAGGAGACACCAATCCCCTAATCTAGTTCATGGATCTCTATCCATAGGAGAACTCCTTTCTCCTTAGCTCTGATTGGTGATCTTCTAGAAGAACTATTGCCCCCACTACTCTGGCTAATGGATCTCTATCCACTGAAGACTCCTATCCTCACTACCCTAGCTAATGGATCTCTATCCACTAGAGACTATCATCCTCTATACTCTATCACCTTCAAATATCTATCTCAAATCTGTACTAAACATAGTCCTTCGGTCTAGCATAAATCTGCTCAATCTCTATCTCTAGTTTGGCATAAACTTATCCTCAAATCTACACCAAATTCTATCCTCAAATCTGTACTAAACATAGTCCTTCGATCTAGCACAAATCTATCCTCAATATTTATCCTATGATTTACACTAAACATAGTCCTTCGATCTAGCATAAATCTATCCTCAATATCTATCCTCAAGCCTTAACACAAAGCTTGAATCAATCTCAAATCAACTCTACTAGATCTGCCCCAAACCTTAACTCAAGGTTTGAACAAATCAATCAACTCTGCTCACAAGTCTTCTCAAAGACTTATCTCAAATATACCTTGTAAGCTTCCACAAAATCTCACACTAATCTATCCACAAGTCCTCTCTAGAACTTGTCCAAATCTGCTCAACAAGTCCTCACTAGAACTTGTCCAAATCTACTCAAAAGTCCTCACTAGAACTTGTCCAAATCTACTCTCAATATGTATTGTAAGCTTCCATAAAAGCTCACACAAATCTATCCACAAGTCCTCTCAAAGACTTACCTCAAATCTGCTCAACAAGTCCACACTAGAACTTGTCCAATATCATAGAAACATAAAGAGAATTGTTAGAGACTCAATATGCTTCACATTCATCACAATGCTCAATCACTTTCAATCACTCTTTTAGAAACATACAGAGAATTTTTAGAGACTCAATATGCTTCACATTCACCTCAATGCTCAATCACTTTCAATCACTCTTTTAGAAACATACAGAGAATTGTTAGAGACTCAATATGCTTCACACTCACAAACTCTCAATCACTTTCAATCTCTCTTTTATCATAGAAACATATAGATAATTTTTAGAGACTCAATATGTTTCACACTCATCAATATTCAACCTCTTTCTCAAATCAATTTAGAATATAAAATAATTTGTTTCATAGAACTTGAACTATCACTTCACACATCCACTTGACTAGGCTCAACCAACTCTACTCAACCAATCACTCAATGAAATAATCCTTGCTCACAAACCCTAGTCCAAGCATATGAACACTCACTCAAATGTTTCCAACAATGCTTATCAACCAATCTCACATAACAATGATACTCATGTTCTTTGCAAACCCTAGTTCAAGTTCTTCACTCAATCAATCACTTCAACAACAATGCTTATAAAACAATCTTCACAATAGCTCAACAACTCAATAAGGAAACCTAATCAAGTCCTTTTCACTCCAAAGTTGTTTTTAGAAAACCAACCAATCAACTCAATCAAGGAAGAATGTGCCCATACCTTTTTGCTTGATGAGAAGTAGACCACACAAATCTGCCACAATCATAAACACTTCTTTGCCAAAATCAAGGAGGTTAGATGTCAAAATATTACTCCAATACTTTCTCAAAAATATTCCTTGGACACAAAAATAATCAAAGCTCAAATATGCCTTATTTCTCCCTTTTAAAATTAACACTCATCAAACCATACATAAAATAATTACTTGGATACACCTTATCAACTCCAACTTAAAATAATATCCAACACCACAAAAATCACAACCAATATTTCTAAAACACCTTTATTTCTTTTTCAAACCCTAAAACAAATAATATCAAAAATTTATTTTGCAATATCCTTATAACTCCCTAAAACCTCATATACCACATGAAATATGCAAAAATTAATTTTTAATACCTCAACAACCTTTTTCGACAAATTCGATGCTCAAACTTTAATGCATACCTTATTATCCCTCAAAAGGGTTTCGACATGATTCGATCCACCGTCTCCCCAAGCGCCAAGCGCCTTAGCACCTTGGAGCCCACCACGTGGGCTAGAAGCACCCATGTGAAGGAAGCAAAGCTTCCTCCCCTTTCTACCAATGTCCACCATGATTTCCAACCAAAATGCAAAATGAAAGATCCTCCATGGGGGATTTGAACCTGTTCCTATCGCTGCCCTAACGAATTGCCACTACTGTGCTTGACAACTGTGCTACGGATAGTTGGTGACCAAGGCTCCCTCCTTGGTGTATGATGTAATCTCACCTTCTCTTAGCACTTTAAACAAAACACAAAGCTCTTTGTTGCACCCACGATTCACATAAACACATAGCATAAGATTTAATTCAAAACATTTGGGAGCTTATGGTAAGGTGGGTAATCCTCCTTTTATACACATGGTAAATGTTCTTCCCACGTCGGTGCTTAGAAATTCGATTTCGAATTTCGAATTAATTTTAATAACCCTCCTTAGGGTTAGTTAAAAATTAATATAAATTAATCTTATAATTAATATCAAAATTAATTAATAATTAATTTAAATAACTTTAAGTAAATTAAATTATAAATTAATTTATAATAAAAATTATATTAATTAATTTATAATTAATTTAAAACTTCCCTTTATAATATTATAAAAAATATTATAATATTATTCACTTGGGCTTTTTGCACTTTAGACCATATCTGACGTCCTAAAACCGGGTCTTGAACAACTGAAACTGGAGAACCTAAAACCGATGCTGCCCACTGAAACTGCCACTGACTGGTGCTGAAATCTTGACATCAATGACCACTCACTCTTGACATCAATGACAACTTATCTACTCAAAATGTCCAAAAATTACCATAGAGCATCATTAGTGACCATGATACTCGATTCCTCATTAAATTTTGGAATGCACTTTGGGGAATGTTGGACACCAAGCTAAATATATAAACAACATTTCATCCACAAATAAATGGGAAAATAGAAGTGGTCAATAGAATAGCAATGCATTTGCTATGGGGATATAATCAACGTAATCCAAAAACTTAGGATGAAAGTCTAGCATATCTCCAATACTGCTACAATCAGGCAATACACTCACCTTTTGATGAAGCCTTTGAAAGTGGGAAAAAACCAAGCAACTCTGATTCAAAAGGAGATAAAGCACCAAAATTAATTCAACATATTCAGTTGATACAACAGAAAATAGAAGAGAAGCTAAAGAAAACTTAGCAACAATACAAGGAACACCATGATAAGCATAAAGTGTCATGATTTTCAAGTGGAAGATTTGGTATGGATATACTTAGGTAAGGAAATGCTGCAAGAAGTTGGGAAGAAAATCAAACCCATTAGGTGTGAGTCTTTTAAAATTTTAGAAAAGTATGGGGAAAATGCTTTTTATCCTAAATTGCCCAACTACATGAAAATGTACTCTGTTGTGAACGTGGAGAACCTAAGGTTGTTTGAACCTTCTCTATTGGATGAACGAAAAGATATCTAGTTTTTACTAAGTTGGATGATCTAGTCTGAAGAGAGTTTGAGATAGTCAAGGAATATTTGGTCTTGGATAAGAAGCGGATAACTTGCCAAGGAGAAGAGGAGTTATGGCTAATCTATCTAAATGTAAAATTACTAAGCAAGGTGAAATGAATCTCAAGGAGATAGGTGGAGGTGCAATACCCTCATCTAACTCAATAATAATTTTAGGGACCAAAATATTCTAATGGGAGAGGTATGATCAGAAGCTCAAAACAGTTCCACAGTGTAAAAAGGGAGTTAAAACAAGCAAGGAAAGAAGGGTAAAATTTCAAAGTGCCCAATTTTTTTGAAAAAATTCCACATTTCTAAATCATCCAAATGAGAATCCAAAAAAATTGAAAGAACTAGAAAATTTATTGTGGACCAAAAGATACATCCTTTTGAAATTTGTATATTTTTACGAGGAATTAGTGTTGCTGAACCATATTTTTGTCTATATATTCTAAAATATTTATGCTATGTATGCAAATTTAGTACCATTGCAATTATTAGCTTGAGATATTTCCATAAATATTTGGATCGTGTCAAATGGAGCTTTCTAGAAAAAAATTATGGCAGTTTTGTTGGCTTTTGATGGTATATGCCAAGGGAGAATGCAATCACAGGATGCTGAATATGTAGAAATGTAAGATGCTAAAATATGCTATTAATGGAAAGTGATGAAAATGATACAATGCAATATGGAGGAAATGAACACTCTAGAATTTATGCTTAAAGAACTACATTGTTCCCCATCACCAATCTATATGGTGATCTTCACAATATACCTACTAATACCTATGGTGATATATAATCACTCACTATGAGGCCCTTTATATAGAAATATGGATTGCTTGGCCAACACTCTACCTAGATGTAAAAGGGGACACCTTGTACATTTACAACTTGCACATAGATACTTGTGCATTTATTATATTACTTGAAGTAACTAGCTAACTACCCTCTAAAGTAATCTACTACTCTATTTATGTACCAAGGGTGGTACATTTACATGACCCAAATGATGTAATATACTCTAACACCCCCTGTATTACATTATTTGGATATTGAAGACTTTAGTCTTCAATATGGATCTTCTTCTCTTGAATAATATTTGGCTTGCAATACATGCTTCCTTGGTCTAATTTTTCCTCTTCTTCTTTAGCCTTTGCTTTAGATCATGTTTTTGTACTTTCATAAGTGATTGTATTGCTATTTGATTCCTATAAAGGTAATTTTCCTTTTTTATCCTTGCTATGTACAAAGGCTTATGAAAAAACACTCAAAGCATAATGATAAGATCTTGAATTAGTAGAACTTGAAGTACCAATACTGCATGAGGATTGAAATATCTTTTCTAAGTATGGTTCACTCAATTATATTTTCTTTTTAAGAGCTATTAGTTCTTTTTGTTTTGTATTCTCATTCTTGTAACATTTGTATGTAAGTAATGTCATATACAATATACTTATAAAATCTCAAGGAAGTAGAATGTCATATTTTCCATTTCCAATTGCTTCATTCAGTCGATCTTGTAGATAATGTTCCATGGTATCAAAGTCATTGTCTAAAGCTTCAATATGAATCATTTTTGAAGTAATATCTAAATATACTTCACCCTTTATAAGTAGATTCATGATTCCAATTTTTATGGCACTTGATTTTTCCTTTCTAAAGGAGTTATTCATATCATTGTTCAATGTATTACTTGAGGTAGACATCTCTCTTAGTTTTAGCTTTTTCCGTTTTAGGAATATTTTTGATGAATCATTTGTAGTAGACTACCTTATGTCTCCCTAGTAGATGAAGTGCATTCTTTCTATTTCCTTAATATCTTTAGAATACTATATCTTCCTCAAGTAAATTGAGTATATGATCCAATTTGATAAACCTATCCAAGGCTTAGGTTTTGTAGAATTCCTTATATCTCCCTAGTTAAGAGATGTGAACTAATTTGATAAAACCTTTCTTAGAATTAGGTTTTGTAGGCTTCCTTATATCTCCCTAATAATTAGAATATGCTTATTTCACCTTCTAAGTTGATTTTGTAATGTTTTGAGAATAATAAACCTTTTAATTTTACCTTATCTTTCCCAATGAAGTATGCTTTAATGGTTGGATTTATTTTTGTCTCCTTAAAATGAGTATGAGATAGTTTTTACCAGTTAATTCCAACTCTATATGTAGGCAATTGATATGCTTCTCTATCAAATTGATTAATTTTCTACATTCCAATTATATGTATATAATTTTAAGTAGTATGCCTTATATCTCCCTACTTCGGAATATTAGAAAACAATAATATTTGTAATAATAGAGTTTTAATTTTCCAAGTAGAAACCCTTATATCTCCTATGTTTTAAATTACAAATATTAAACTATTTAGGTGTATAGATCTCTTTTAATTTTACTTTCAAATGTGGTTGATTTTGCTATGGTTTCAACCTTATATTATACCCCTTATAACTCCTTAATGAAAGCAAATTTAATTAAGGTAAATCCTTACCTTTATAATGTTGCAAATGGGCATTGTATTCTCCAATGTATGGCATTGTATTCTCTAATGTATGGTTGTATTCTCCAATGTTGGATGTAGATGATGACAACAAGTTTTAATACTTCTCTTGAATTAATGGATGCTATGACTGATGTAGATAATTACGGTAGGATTTAACTGCAATTCATGGATAGTGGGAACTTCAATTATTGCTTCTTTGACTCTGTTTGAACACAAGTTTTTAATGCTCTTATCTCATCTTACACACTGTGCTCTTTTGCTTTCTATGAATGCATATTTTTTCTTGAGTTTAGGCACTTCTAAATAATACAAATGGCACTTGACTTCAGAAAAGTGTCATGGAAGTTACATTCAATGCTCAAGAAACTTAGATGATCTTAAACACTTGGAGGATAGGTGTTAGAATCTTCTATGAGTGAATCTTCAATGCTCTTGGCTAGGAATAATGATGACTCTTTTTGAATAATACCTCTAACGCTTCTAATATGAGCGCTATATTATGGATGTTTCTTCTAATTCTCAATAATGAACATTTCAGATGGTATGAGTGCTCCTTTCAGGTTTCCAAGTGTCAGGTCCTTCGTATGCATGTAGAGATTACTTCAATGTACATCTTTTTTTGCCAACCCTTGCTCTGCTGGTTATGATGATTGCTTCTTTGTATAATATCTTGTAGGCAAGGGATGATTCAATGTTGTCTTCTTTATTAGACAAATCCCTCCTTTGCTTGGTTAATTTAGTATCGAACCCAATATAATAATCATGCATATAATATACTTTTGGAGGAGAAATTTTTGCACTAACTTTTACTTGTAATGAGCTCTTAGTGCACCTTGAACATGAGACTCACCAAGTCTTGATTTTTGGTTTCTTTTCAAGGATATTAATGGTGGATCTATTCTTTACTCCTTGGAGGAATATAATCCTATTTGGTGGCTTCTCTAGGCCACAATACCTTTTTGGTATTGAGTTTTGAATAGTGTCTTTAGACACTTTGATATTTGCAGATTTTTATGTCCTTAACAATCAATACACAAAATAACCCTTTGAGAGTAACTAGTTTAATGAACAACTAGTATAGTGCAATGAACCAATAATATTTCTAACTTAATGCACTTTAATAATATCACCTTATTGCTCCTATTAATAAGCTATCAAAGTAGTTTAAAATGCACTAATGATCATTACAAATTTCTTAATGTAGTCCTCTTCTCAATAATTAGATAACAGGAAGAATATATCTAACTCCTATTAATGTGCAGGTAATGAACCTTAACGGAAACTATCTTCTACACCTTCTTTGACGACTTAAAATGCAACCTTCTATTTTACAACTTCTAAATTCTAATAAGGTGCTTAATGAAGTTAATTAGTAATCCAAATTAAGTGTTCAAGTAATGAACCCTTTTGCACCTAAGTTGCTTACCTTTGATGATGAATATCTTGGTGAGTTAATTCACCAAATTTCTTGTCTAGGATGGTGGTTGCTCATAGCTGTGAATGCTTCTAGTATCCTACTCTGTAGTAGATGATTTCAACTTCTCCTTCAAGATCTAACCTAGAAATTTGAAGTCTTGTAGCTAATAATTCTATCTTGATTATTGTTCTTTAGTAGTCAATCTATTCACTAAAATATGCCTTCTTAGCTATCAAGGACAATCTCCAAATCTTCTTGGATTTGGTAGGTTTCTTATATCTAAATTTTAACTTCAAACAGGGATTTCTTCTCAAGAATTTGAAGGTCTTGAGATCTTCATGAATCTTCTCTCTGAAGTTTGACAAACTGCTTGTGAAATATTTCTCCTTTGGGATTGTTATCGAATGACAACAATTATCCCAATTCTTTTACTATCTTTTGTAGTGAATTTATCCAATCAGTTCTAGAAAATTTTTTGATGGCTTATCCAATTTTTACAATGAGGTTCTCCAAGCCTTCTCGTTATTTCTCCTTGAGACCTCTTCAAGGTCTTTAGTTTTGTAGCTTCTCTGGTCTTCTTGATGAGACCTTTCTTTCAACCTTCAACTGTGGAAGTGTTGGCAACGAGATCTTCTTCACGGATCTCTAGAAAAAGACTTTAATAGTCCTTCTCTATCTCTTCCAAAGATGGAAGTTATTTAATGATATATTTTATGGGTCTATTCAGCTTCTTCTAGAGGAAGTATTCAATCACCAAAGGAGATCACCAATATCCTATCTTTCACGAACTCTTCTCTAGAGTCTTCTTCAGGTTCAAAGACTCTTCTCTAGAGTCTTCTTCAGGTTCAAGGCTTCTATGGCCTTTTATTCTAGATCAAGACTTTTGTGGCATTTTATTTTGCAATAAGGCTTTTGTGGTATTTTCTTCTACAATAAGGCTTCTATGGCATTTTCTTATGGATCAAGGATTTTGTGGCCTTTTCTTCTGCAATAAGGCTTCTGTGGCATTTTTCTATAATGAGGCTTATGTGGTTTTTTCTTTTGCAATGTGCAGGTCTGCAATAGGGCTTCCTTTAGTTTCCTTTTTTTGCAACAAGATATTAGTAATATGATTCTAAATCTTGTCAATTACGAATCTCCACTAGTTGATTTTTTAGTCTAGTGATACGAATGCTGTGTCCTAGTATTCACAATTTTTTTTACAACTCTGTCGAAAGGCTCTAGCCAAATGTAATATTAAAAAGTTTGGAACTGAGATTTACTTTTCCTCTCTATCTCACTTGTAGCTCTCCCTAATCTTATCGACATACTATGGCTCTGATACCACTGTTAGCCTTTGATGGTGTATGCCAAGGGAGAATGCAATCATAGGATTCTAAATATACAAAAATATAAGATGCTGAAATATGCTATTAATGGAAAGTGATGAAAATGATACAATACAATATGGAGGAAATAAACACTCCAGAACTAATGCTTAAAGAACTACATTGTATCCCATCACAAATCTATATGGTGATCTTCATAGTATACCTACTACTATCTACGGTGATGTATAATCACTCACTATAAGGCCCTTTATATAGAAAGATGGATTTATTGGCCAACACTCTACCTAGCTATACAAGGGGACACCTTGCACATTTATAACTTGTACATAGACACTTGTGCATTTATGATATTACTTGAAGTAACTAGCTAACTACCCCCTATCTACTACTCTAGTTATGTACCAAGGGTGGTACATTTACAAGATACAAATGATGTAATATACTCAAACACCCCTTGTATTGCATTATTTGGATATTGAAGAATTTAGTCTTTAATATGGATCTTCTTCTCTTGAATAGTATTTGGCTTGCACCATATGCCTCCTTGGTCTGATTTTTCCTCTTCTTCTTTAACCTTTGCTTTAGATCCTATTTTTGCACTTTTATAAGTGATTGTACTACTATTTTATTTCTATAAAGGTAATTTTAATTTTTTATCCTTACAAGTTTCAAACTTACAACTAGGAAAAGTGACATGATTTTGGAAAGTACTAACAATAGCTTAAAAATATAATTTTCCAAACCCTAAATAGTAGATTAAAAATAGAATTTTCCAAACCCTAATTTAGGGATACATATACATGAGTTTTAAGGATGTTTATTCATAGGATATAAGAAGATAAGGGGATTCCAAAATCTTCGAAGGAGAACTCTTAAGCACCAAGGAAGGGGAAACATAGTTCACTAAAGAACAAAGAGTAGGAAAGACATCAAATCAAGGGGAGTAGAGTTGAAAAATAAAATATTACAGTCTAATATAGTAGTTAAGGATTGTAATCAATGCATATTTTTTTCCAATAAAAATATGTAGAAATATTTGATCATTGTTTTACCCATTTTGGGATTCACATAAATTTGGTGTCTCTCTTTGAATTGTGTGAACATTTGTTTGGTATTACTATTGTTATTTTTATTTATTGTTGTAATTATTAGATTAATACTAACATGCAAAAATCATAATATAATGAAGCATACAAATTAAGCAAGATCTATAGATCTGTATGTAGAGGTGAATCCACAACGTGACACTTTACGGATCACCCTTATTTTCCAAAGGATATCGAAAAATATTAAAATAAACCCCAAGAACCCATAGATCATGATAAATTATAATTGTATTTGACAAAAATATGCTAAGGTCCCTCCATCATCTTTCATGAGGAGTAACTATAGTTGGAGCATATACATTTGTAACCCCAACTTTGATATTTTCTTATTTCCTATAAAATAATCCAACAATTAGCTTTTGATGTAATGGCCATAGGGAGATAACAATCATGAGATGCTGAATGATATGAAAGAAAGTAAATTTTCTAGAAGATTGAGATATGCAATAAATATAAATGATATAAACGAATACAATGTAGCTATGGAGGAAATGAACACTCCATTAATAAAGCTATTGAACTACATTGCACCCATCACCACTGGATGGTGATGCACACAAAACTGTACTAACCTCTAAGATACTATGTCCCCGAATCTCTCTATGTCTATATATGTGTTACAATGAGGCTTTTTATTATATAGGTGAAATAGGTTCCTTGGCCAACACTCTACCTAGATATGAAAGAGACAACTTGCACATTGACATTTGTGCATTTATTACATTGCATGAATTAACTACATAACTTACCCCTAAAGTAATTTAATGTCCTAAGTATGTACCTTGGAAGATATATTTACATGACCCAAATGATGTAATAGACTCTATTTCTAACATAAACAATCCAATTTCCCATCCCATTTGCATTTGTACCATATTATTTTAATACTGCATGAAGCTCCTGTAGAAGAAATTGCTAAACAATCACCCATCTTCCAAATATTCTTAAAAGCATCCTTACATTCCTCATTGCTTAATTTTATTTCTTGTATTAAAATAAACTTAGGACTACAAAAATCTATTAATTCATTAATAAATTTTTTTATGGGTATTATTCATACCTCTAATACTTCATGATATAATTTTCATCATCATCACTTTTTATTTTTATTAGTGGGCTTAGCCCTACTTCTGTTAACACTTGTGATATTTTTATTTAGCTTCCTAAATGAATATCATTTTGAGTTTCTTTTTCTCGTTGTTCTTAATTTGATGGCCTTCCTCTCTTCTATTCCTACTATCACTCTCATATTCATCAATATCTTCTATTTTTCACATTGTTCATAATCAAATTTATCTTCTAAAGATTTATGTTTCTCTAAAGAGTCAAAAGTTCAAGGAATAGCCTCATTAGCATTTTATTTTTTATGTTACCCTAAAAACTCTAAACTGCATAGATGATCCTCCATAGTTATTACTTTCTTATGTTGACCTCAAAATCCTAAATTTCCTTGGATATCCTTCATAAGATTTTATTTATTGTATTGTTCTTGAAACCCTAAAGTGCAAGGAATACACTCAATACTGCTTTAATTTTTATTGTAAGGAGAAGATTTTATGTTACTTGAGGAGAATAAAGGTTACCTAGATTAAGTTTGACCTCCTCCACCTCATTTTATTTAAAATTTACCTCTACATCTTCCTTTGCTTTAAATTTTCCTTTATCTCTTTCTTCACACCTTTAGCTACTTCTTTATTTGAACTTGTGCATTATGCTTCCTCATCATCATATCATTTTTTCTTCTAATGGTTGATTCAAGTGAACTATAATGGCCTTTGCCATTTGATGATGTAGAGGGATTTTTCTATCCACTTTATTTGAAGTGGAAAATCTTTGATTTGACCTAGCTCCTCCTTTGATATGATCTCTTTGTTTTAAATTGAAGATACCCTCACACCCAAAAATTTCCATCTCTTCCTCCATAATTTTCACTTTGTAGTCTCTTACCACGTGCTCGGTTTCATGATATTTACAATATTGGAATGCAATATTTTCATAATCCACTTGTTGATCCCATTCTCTTGATTCATATTAAATCCTAATAAGTTGTGGTAATGGTTTTAAAATATCCATGGAAATACATATTCGAGTGCATACAACATGCCTTATCTCCTTATTATATGGTCTCTCAGAGATGAATTCACCTAGAGTATTTCCAATATTCTTCAAAACCTCCTTATTTATGAGTTGATAAGAAAGTCAAAAAAACCTAATCCATACCAGAACCCTTTTAATAGTTTCTATGTCTATAAAAAAATTGTCACTCCAAGGTCTTAAATATAATGCATCTTTATCCCTAAACCATGGGCCTCCGTACATTATTTTATCCCTTATTTATTTATTTTGAGTAAAAGGTAAAAATTTTATTAAAAAAAAACTGATAAGCTTATACAAATCCATTTTGATATCCTGCATTTCCTGGAAAGGCTCAAAATATAATTTTCTATTTACTTTTATCTGCCCAGGATATCTGAATCCCCTGTTCTTTAAACTTTACCTCCTTCTTAACTGTATATGTTTTATTCCAACAAAGAGTACTGAAGCCCTCTTTGTTATTTTTTCTAATCATGATACCTTTCATGTTGCATTTGATTCCATAGTTGTGTCCAAATATCTTGTTCTACCTCTGTCATCGAAGATTCTTCCTATACTTTGGTCTGCACTATTTATAATAACTTCCTCAACATAATCCCCCAGGTCCTCTCTTTTGAACCGAATTCCTCTTTAAAAATTCTATTGTTTCATTCCAACCATATTTGCTAGCAGATGAAGCCAATCACTAAATTCCAATATGTGCTTAGAGTTTTGGATTTGAAGGTGTTATGTGACCAATAGTCCCAAAAATAACTACCATTAGGAGGATATCATTATGTTTGGCTAAATATGGAGTACCACCAATTCCAAATTACGTAAGCATAGGAGCAATAAAAAATAAGGTGGCTTATATTTTCTACCTCTTGGAAGCACATTACACATCTATTGGATCTAATGAACCCCTTTCTCCTCATATTATCCTGAGTCATAATGCTTTTGTGAGCAACCTGCCATATAAAACAATTAACCTTCGACCAACCTTTTGGTTGCCATATTTCTTTCCAGGGATGTTGTTGTTGGGATTGGTTCTTGCTACTTTGGTGAGCCTTTCGATAGCATGCTTTCACTGTGTAAGTGCCTTGTTTCCCATATCCCCATGCTAGTTTGTCAGGTCCATATTTCCATAGCCATGTTATTTGTTCTAGGATTTCTTTCAATTCACATGTTTTGGCTTCCCATTCTTCACCTAGCCACTAGTACAAATTTTTCCATCTTCCTAAAGCTGCTAGTTGTTGGCTTTAGGGGATGAGATACTGATATATAAGAGTTTGACCATGATTATGAAGAGTCTATTTGATGCCACTAATATGAGGGTATTGTTTAATAATGGGGGGGGGAATTCCCAAGAATAATCTCATAAACTGTATTTTCTCCCATCACCTACTTTCTAATATAAGTCTTCCTTAATAAGTGAGGCCCCTCTTTTTAGTGTTTTCCATATCTTCGATCCCAAACTTGTAACTAGCAACAGTGGGAAATACTCCATTTTGTGTGCAGGGTAATATTTATCTATTAGAACTTGACTCCATAACTGATATGGGTTTGTGATCCACCGCTAGAATAACTTCCCTATTAGTGCTAGGTTGTTTTTTGTTGCAGCTTTGATTCCAAGACCGCTCTCTTCCTTTAGTTGACAGACTTTATCCCAGCTTACCAAAGCATTTTTCTAATTTTCTTGTGCTCCTGACCATAAGAATTTTCTCATCAGTTTATCCAAATCTTTGAGTATGCTCTTTGGGGCTGCTAAATTGGTAAAATGACATTGCTTGTAACACTGACTCATAAAGTGTGACTCTGCCTCCAAAGCTTAACCATCTATGAGACCAGTGTGGCAATTTTGAGAAACTTTTATCTTTTATGGATTTTTAATATTTCTTTTTTAGGCTTTTTTTTGTTAAGGGAATTCCCAAGTAATCTAATGGACATGAGGCCATTGAGAACCTAAGCTATCCGATCTCTAATTCTCTTATGTACATTAAAGAAGACAACTTTAGATTTTTCTTCATTTAGAAGTTGGCCAATGGCTATAGTCTAGCAATCTAATATTTCTCTGATACTGGGTGCTTATTTTATTGTTGCTTCCTCCTATAATCTTGTATCATATATGAATTGTAGATGAGTGATAGCTATATCTTTGTCTATTTGAATTTCTGTAAAGTTTTTCTCTTCTTTTTTCTTCTGTATGAGTCTTTCCAGTCCTGCAAAAATAATGAACAAATATGGAGAGAGAGGATCTCCTTGTCTAATTCCTCTATTGGCCTTGAAAAGTGGGGAGGGGGTTCCATTTATGAGCACTGAAAAGGAGACTGTGGAGATGCATTCAAGTATCCAGTTGATCCAATATTTTTGGAATCCAAATATTTGCAAAATTTGATCCAAAAATTCCCAACTCAATCTATCAGAGGCCTTGGATAGATCTAACTTTAGGAACATTCCTTTGTTCTTTATTTGGCCCATATGATGTATAGTTTCTTGTGCTATTACAATACCATCTAATATTTGTCTACCCTATACAAATCCCCCTTATTTAGGAGATATGATATTTGGTAATATAGCTTTTAGTCTGTTGGCTATTATCTTGGTGATGATCTTGTAGATCACATTGTAGAGGGCTATTGGTATGTAATTGGTTAGATTATCCATATTCTACCTTTGGAATCAAAGCTAAAAAAGTATGGTTGAGGGATTTGAGAATCCTACCATTGGATGTAGCTTCTTCTATTGCTCTAGTTATATCTTCTTCTATAATATCCTAAAAGCTTTGTAGAATTCTATTGGTAATCCATCAGGACCTGGGACCTTTCCTGATTGCATGGAGAATATTGTTTCTTTCACCTCTTCTTCTTTGATCTCTTTCATAATCTCCTCATTCTGCTCTTGAGAGACTAATATGGGGATACTTCCCAAGATTTCCTCCTGGGATTGTTTTGATAGATGTGAATCTACAATAAAAAAAGTGGAGAAAAACTCATTAGCTGCTTTTTGCATACCTGAAGTGGTGGTTTCTAGGAGTCCTTCTACATTTGTTAAAGCATCAATCTGGTTATAGTGTTTTCTAGCTGTGGTTGACTGGTGAAAGAACTTTGTATTCCTATCTTCTTCTTGAAGCCAAGTAATTCTAGATCTTTGCTTCCAATAGGTTTCTTCTTTATTATATAGCTCCTCTTCCTCTTGCATTAAGATATTTTCATGGGAGAGTAATTCCTCTAAAAGGGGTTTTGAATGAATTCTTTCTACAACTCCTTGCATTCTCTCAACTAGATCTGCTCTTTGTTGCTAAAAATTTGATCTTTGGAATTTGCTCTAGTTTTTCAATTTATATTTGATATATTTCAATCTGGAGTGTAGCTAAAATTGTGCCTTTCCAAATGCTAGTTTCCCTTGTTGCCACCATTGTTGAACTAACTCTAGTAATTCCTAGTTTAGAAGCCAAAAGTTCTCAAATTTGAAGGGGCAGTTTTTGGACTGGGGTATTTTGTTTGTGATATTTAGATGTACTAGGCAATGGTCGAAAGATAACATGTTTATAATTTATGAATGACAACTCCATAACTATTGAATTTCTTCCTCTATTAATATCCTATCTAATATTGATTTTATTGCTTGGTATCCTTTCCTTTTATTGGTCCAAGGAGTACCACATCCTAGAGGTGGAATTTCAATCAGATTTAAATTATTATCTTGGACAATTAGGAGTTTGTCATTCTCACTGAGATGATTAAGGCATCCATATTGGTCATTCAATGACATATTGGCATTGAAGTCTCCACACACCAGGAAACTATCTTCTGGGTAAGCTTCTATAATAACCTGGATTGAATTCCATTGGAGTTTTTGTTCCTACACTTCCTTCATCCCATAAAATTTAATAATCAACCAGATTGAGTCTGATTCTCTATCTCTCAATCTGGTCATCAAGATCCCTCTACCTGATGCTGCTTCTACCTACTAAAAAGTATCTCTATTCCACAAAGTGGCCATTCCCACAGAAAAACCATGGGAAGCTTGGGCCTCATAGTCTCTATTCCTTCAACATATTTTGGATATTATTTGGATTGCTTCCAATGATGCTTTAGTTTCCTATAATAAAACCATATACGGGTGGTTATATTATATCATACGTTTAATAACCAATTATCTGGAGTGATTGTTTAATCCCCTTACATTCCATGTGTGTATAATCATTGGGAACTCGTGTTGTAGAAGTTGGCTATGGGTTTAACCATGCCTACCTCTCTCAACTGTTCTCCTTTTTTTTTTTTTTAAAACAAAATACCCCTTGCGGGGCCGCATTGGTCTGAGAGACCATGAACAGGGGGTTCTATACCATCAAAGTCACTCGGAGTCGCACCCAGCCCTGCTCGCACCAACATTATCAATTGGATTTTGGATACCCAATTTAGCTTTTTTGGTAGGGTGGAGATTCGAACCTGGGACCTCCCTTGGAGGATTGCCCTCTCCTCTCCAACTCACCTACAACACCTGGGTCTCAACTATTCTCCTTGTTGTTGTATTTTTTTCTTTGTTTTTCTATCTACCTACTCCTTAAGAGTTTGTATTTTTAAGCCTTTTCTCCATTTGGTTTATCCCAAGATATGGCTTTTATCTATTTTTCTCTGCTATTCCCATAATTACCTCCTTATATGTATGTGGCTCTTTATCATACAATACTAGATCTTCTTCTGTATCTAGTTGTGACTACTATTTATATTCTATATGTTGTTCTTTGGTTGATGCAAATTGTACCTATATAGATTATCCTTCTTCTACAATTCTCATTGCTTTTATATATTGTTGTTTTTATGTATCTGTATGTTGTGGATGATGAACCTCTTCAGCTACCATTTTCTCTAGAATTTTTATTTGATTTGAGTGCAGTAGTTCCTCTCCTTTCATTGGATCATCTAGCCTGAGAATATCATATTTGTTGGATGGAGCCATTCCTTCTTGGCGTTGATTTGTATTTCCTCTATTCTGCTAATTCTTCCTCTTTCCTAATTATTTTTTGTTCCTTTTCTCATAACCGTCTAAAATTATTATTCATTTTATTTTCATTGAGGTTGGTTTCTTGGGTTTGGATTTGTTGGATTTGTATCTCCTTTGGCTAGTTTGGGGTAGCCTCTCACAAAATGTCTGTATTCATGACATACTCTACAGCTGAAATGCACCAATTCATAATATATTTTTTTCTCCATATATTCCTTCCGACTTTGAGGTCAATTTCCATTGGCAATGGTTTTCCCAAGTCCATCTCCACACAAATTATGGCATACGCTGTTGATCCTCCTTTTGTTGATTCTCTTGATCTACCTATGTATTTTCCCAAGAGATTACCTATCAACTCCAAAATTTCCTCTTTCCAATATTTTAAAGGAAGTGCAAATAAGTTTAGCCAAATTGGAGCTATCGAGGTTTCAGTTCTAGGATCAAAAGTGGGTTGCCATGGTTGCATGAATAGACCTACAGGGCCTATGTTATATTGACTTCCCTCGAAATATATTTCTTTGTTAGATATCATTATGAATTCAACTACGAAGTATCCATTCGATAATGTGAAGATACCCAATTCTCCTTGTGGTGCCTAATGCTTTCTAGCCCAAGAGTACAAGAACCTTGCAAAAGGATGGAGTACCACAAAATTACATATTAAGGTATGCTTGGATTTCTATACAATCTCATCTGCTATGAGTTCTACAATTTCTAGCATTGGGATTATTTTTGTCTGAGGTAAACATCCATTTATTTTGGCTTGTTTAGCTTCAGTATCCTTGCTTTTACCATTGCTTGTAGGATTTTTTGGGCTTGTTCTCTTGTATCATATCTCTTTCTATTACTACCTCTAACCACTTCTACAAAGGATTACGTGGGATTCTGAGTCCTTCCCATAGAAGTCCCCTGTGTGAACCCTCCTATTGAGGATTCTCCCATTGAATTATCCCCCCTTGTAAACCCTAATTTTTCAATTCTAGGCTCAAAAAATCCAAAAACCCAACTATAAAAACCTTACACAATCTTGCCACACCTTCTTTGCAAATAACTTGTTCATTTTTAAAAGCCAAGGATAATAGAAAAAATTGAACCTATACCAAAAAAATAATAAGCACCTAGCACTAGGCTTAGGGTTTCAAAGAGAGATGATTTTACCACACCTTCGTGAATAAATTTGAATTAAATATGGAAGTCCCTTCCAAGTAGATCCATGCGAGCATCATTTGATCTAATCACCAACACCACATAATTCGACACCGAAATGCTCACAAGTTGATGGTATCTTGACTACTCATAGAAAATACCCTTTATTCAAAACCATCGAGAATGGATTCAATCTAAAAATTTTTCTCCAATTTTCTCAAAGCTCAGTATTACATGTTCACATAGAGGTTTGATACTCTGCAATGCTTCCCTCCATTATTTGTAGTCATTCCAGCTTCCAACTGTTGCAACCTCAAAAAAATCTTTATCCCTTATTTCTAAACTAGATAAAATAATGAGGAAAAATCCTTTTAGAAGAAAATTCATGGAGTGATTTTAATTAAAACCCTACTTCCATTGATCCAATTTTGAATCTCAAAAGACCTGGCTAGTATTCAAAAAATTTACATATTGATCCTCCAATTTTAAGAACCATTATATCATGCTCAATCATCTCATCCTTGATAATCACTTATGGTGTAGAATCTACTACCTAGATAAGTTTTGCCATATACTCATTGTTCCTCTTGTTTCTAGCTAGGAAATTCATACTTCCAACTTGGTCATTCATACTTTTAGTAAGGAATTTCATAAATGAATTTCTTTCCATGTTACTTGTATTTTATTCAAACGAATTCTTCAAATTCTTATCGTGGCCATTCATACTTTTAGTAAGGAATTTCATGGATGAATTTATTTCCATGTTACCTAGATTTTATTCAAATGAATCCTTCAAATTATTATAGGATCTGGAACAAGAAGTGGTACTTGTTTCGTGATCACACTTTGCTTTCTACTTCCTACTTCCCTACTCTATTGCTTTTGCTTTATATTCTATCATTATGTATTTTTGTAACAAATCTTTGGCATATTTGGCTTATGTTATTACAATATGATTTTTCTTTTGCCATACCTATAAACTAAGACAATAATATAAGAGTCCTAGATTTGTTATATTGAAAGTTTCATTTAGATCATTTTTTTACCATGGTTATTAAATCATTTGAGCTATTTGTGGTAACTAGATCATCTACATACACCACAAAAATTACTCTGTTAGAACCCACTTTATAGATGTAAAGTTTTGAGCTTGAGAAGCTCCTACAAAAATCATGCTACTAAAGATGATTATTGATTTTATTATACCATGCACATGGATCTTGTTTTAATTATAATAATTTTCTTAATTTGTAAAGTTTTTGTGTTTGATAAGATAGCTCAAAACCTTCAAGTTGAATTGTACATAATTATTCTTCAATATACCCATTGAGAAAAGCACTATTAACATCCATTTGATAATTTTTCCAATTATATTGAGCCACTAATGCATAGATTGTATGAATTATAGTTATTTTTGCCATTGGTGGAAATGTTTCGTCATAGTTAATTTCTTTTGTCTAAGTGAAACCTTTTGCATCAAGATGTGCTTTATATTTATCAATTGTACCATCTACTTTATATTTCATTCTATTAACCCATTTGCATTCAATAGGTTTCTTATCTTTAGGTAAATCAACTAGATCCCATGCTACTGAATATGATTATTGATTTCATTATACCATGAACATGAAGCTTGTTTTAATTATAATGCTTTTTTTTTAATTTGTAAACTTCTTGTGTTTGATTATATAGCTCAAAACCTTCTAGTTGAATTGTACATAATTATTATTCAATATACCCATTGAGAAAAGCACACTTAGCATCCATTTGATAATTTTTCCAATTATATTGAGCTACTAATGCATAGATTGTATGAATTATAGTCATTTTTTCCATTGGTGGAAATGTTTCATCATAGTTAACTTCTTTTATCTAAGTGAAGCTAAGACAATAATTTAAGAGTCCTAGATTTATTATATCAAAAGCTTCATTTAGATCATTTTTACCTTGGTTATTAAATCATTTGAGCTACTTGTGATAACTAGATCATCTACATACACCACAAAAATTACTCTGTTAGAACCCACTTTATAGGTGTAGAGGTTTGAGCCCGAGAAGCTCCTACAAAAATCATGCTACTGAAGATGATTATTGATTTTATTATATCATGCACATGGAGCTTGTTTTAATTATAATGATTTTTTTAATTTGCAAAATTTTTGTATTTGTTTAGATAGCTCAAAACCTTCTATTTGAATTATACATAATTATTCTTCAATATACCCATTGAGAAAAGCACTCTTAACATCTATTTGATGAATTTTCCAATTATATTGAGCTACTAATACATAGATTGTATGAATTATAGTCAATTTTGCCATTGGTGGAAATATTTCATCATAGTTAATTTCTTTTGTCTAAGCAAAACCTTTTCCAACAAGATGTGATTTATATTTATCAATTGTACCATCTAATTTATATTTCACTCTATTGATCCATTTGCATCCAATAGGTTTCTTATCTTTAGGTAAATCAACTAGATCCCAAGTTTCATTCTTCATTAAGGTTGAATATTCAACTTCCATTGATTTCTTCCATTCAAGGGAATTAAGTGCATCTCTTACTAATTAAGGTTCATTGTTTCCATTATTGAAGTAATTAGATTAGGATTTACTTCTCTTTGTGTTTGATTTTGAAAACAAGGTCTAGTGGAAGTTATATCTAGAGGTGTATCTAGTTTTACATATTTAAGAGTAATTAAAGCCCATTTGAATGTTTTCTTCTATGGAGTTTGAGGTAATATAGTTGTGATTGGTTCATCAATTTATTTTATTTAAATTTTTTTATTCATTATAAAAACTTATATAATCTTCGTTGATATCTACAATGGGTGTTGAAGTATCTTTTGTTTTAACTTGTGAACATTCTTCATCAAAGATAACATCTTTGCTTATATGAATTTGTTTGGTAATATGATCTATCAGATGATATGCTTTAGATTATAAATCATATCCTAAAAATATATAAGGTAAGGTTTTGTCATCTAATTTTGTCATTTTCTATTTTTGGAATATGCATGTAAGCTTTGCAACCACATACTCTGAAATGTGTCACTAATAGTTTTCTTCTTGACCAAGCTTCTTCTAGTGTTATTCCTTGAAGATATTTTGTAGGTGTTCTATTTTAAATATATAATATAGTATTAAATTGCTTTTCCCCAAAATTTTTGTTCAAGATTAGCTTCTTTTAGCATACAACAAACCATTTCCATAATAGTGTGATTTCTTCTTTCAACAACTCCATTTTGTTGTGGAGTGTAAGTAGTAGTTAATTGAATTTTAATTTTATGTTGTGTAATATATTCCAAAAATATAGTAGAGGTATATTATTTGCCTTAATATGATCAAAGTACTTCTATGGAATTCCCAAATTCTATCTCAACAAGTTGTTTGATGTGAAGGATTATGGATTTAATGATAGAAAATAGACCCACATTTTTTGTAAGTAATCATCAAAAAAGAGTTGGAAGTATCTATGCCCAAAACTAATTGGCCTAGGACCATATAAATCTGTATGAATAACATCCAAAGGTCTAGTTGCTCTATCAAATGGAATCTGATGTTTTTCACTAGCTAAACAACTGGGAAATGTTGGTAGAGTTGAAGAGAGATTAGGTAAAAATATAATCATTTGATATTTATAAAGTCCTAAAAGTGATGCAAATCCAATATGACCAAATCTTTTATGCCATAAAATGTTGTATTTTATAACTGTAAATAAAGCTATTTGAGATGAAGACATAACATTAAGGGTAAATAAACCATTCTTGAATGAATCAATTGTTAACATTAAGGGTAAATAAACCATTCTTGAATGAACCAATTGTAATAAGTGTTTGGAATTTTGTAATAAAACATTGCTTCTTTCCATCAAGAATTTTGAATTCCACTGTTAATCCTTTATTTAACATTTGTGAAACTAAGAGAAGATTTTATGCTAAAATTGGAACATAAAGAACATTATCTAGGTTATATTTTCCATTTGAAAGTTTGAGATGAATATTACCAAAACCTTTTGTCTAATAAGTTTTATCATCTACAATTGTTATAGGTTTTCCATCAGTTTTATGAAGATAATTGAACCATTGACTATCTCCTGCCATATGTTTGCTAGCTCCAGAGTCAATGTACCATATTTTATCCTTGGTTTTAGTATGTGTCATGATGAAGATCTATTATAATACCTTAGAATTGAAAAATAATTTTAATAATAGTCCCTTATAATTCCAAATGTAAACTTGAAATTGCAAACATGACTTCCTTTAAAAAAAATTCTTTCAATATATTTCTCTAAGAGCTTTTAATTAAAAATTTCCTTATAACTCTCCATGCAATTTTGAAATGTACGTATGATCTTTTGAATTTAAAAAAAATCTTCTTTCAATATATTTCTATAGTTTCAAAGGTTTTAACTATAGAAAAAAATATTCTATTTAATATTTAAAATAATTAAATATATATATATATATATATATATATATTTTGATGAAAAAGCCATTATATTAATAAAATAATGTTTAATCATATACAAAAAAGGGTGGGTGGGATTAGCACACCCCGTAAACCAATACATTAACCACTGTGGTTAAGAGTATACAAGAGTGTCAGAAACAACCCACAAACTGCCAATAACAACTGCCAAAATAGTATTAAATATGCATTCGAAAAGAAATAAGCCGAGAAATTACTGCCACCTGAAAGGGGAAGGAAGATGCACATGACTCATAATGCAGGGTGCATTCCCCCAATGATCCATGAGGGTACGCAAGTACTACAGCTCCACTTGTACTTTTTTAACCTGTACTTGAATCTGTAACCAACAATCAAAGAATATATCATATTTATCAGCATCAGAGAAGACATGTCCGACATCTTGCTGGGAAAAAACAGCTCTATTCTGAGACTTCCATAGATAAAATAAGGTACCAATTCAAAAAATAGTTGAAGGTACATTGAAAATATACTTTAAGGTAACTAAACCTAGGAGATCCTTTGCTTTTCTTTTAATACGTTGACTTCACTTATATAATTTGACTTGAATCTTAGACTAGAAGAGCCTTTGAACTGCTCATGGGTAATTTGACCTAAATCTTAGACTGGAAGAGCCTTTGAACTACTCACGAATAATTTGACCTAAATCTCAGACTTCATTAAAGAAAATGCATAGATTATCAGGTGCTATGTTTTACTATGGTTCTTCACTTTACCATGTATAGGCATATACACTGGTGCTTTGTTTGCCAAACTTACATAGTGCAATTCAATATCTTTCAAATTGGCTTAATTAACTTGCTCACTTGTACAAATATGAATTGCCTATAAACCTTTGAAAATTTTTAGGCACTTAGATTTTCCTACTTCAACACATTTTAAATTGCCTTAAAAATCTTCAAAGAAGATGCTTTGTTGAACACTCTCTCTTAAATAATACATTCTGGTGTTGAACATTTTTCAATGGCCTATAACGGGTTCTCAACTTTCAAAAAACAACACGTTCTTCTAACACTTTCTTTTAAAAATAACTTCATTTTGGTATGAAAATTTCCAAGTAATATTTAATATATTCAAATAAAAAAATCATGCCAAATAACCTTTGGACAATGTGCTTTTAAATGTTATGCAACACCTTTGTATGGCTTGGTCTGTATGAGTTCTATTAGGTGCAAACTTCTCTTTTAAATAAAATTCTTTCTAAAAAACAAGCATTGCTTACAAATAGATACTACTTACTCATGATGTCTCAGTGGAATTCCTTTCTATGTAGGAATAAACGATCCCTCGATGTACTCCCTCTCTCAAGGTGCCTTGACAAACTTCCTCTCTATGCAAGAATGAAAATGCTTACTCTAAAAAATTCCTCTCCAATATTGGCTCAAGAACTTCCAGTCTATACCACATGTTAGATTCAAAATGAACCCTAATAAATAATTTTATTCATCTTCATATGTTTTTCATTGCAATAAAATTATATTTTGAAAAACATTATATTTTATTACATCTTGAAGCCACTTCTTGAAACCCATAGTTCATTTGAATAATAATAATTTTTTAACAAATAATTTCCCCAACCAAATAAGGTAATAAGTATCTAATAGCTTGAAGATATTTAACTATCAATTATCTCAAGATTTCAACTTGATGAACTTCATCTATTATTTGAGATTGAATAAGTAAATATTTTATAACATTTTATATGGTTATACAAACAGGAAACAAATGGTGGAAACAACATATGGTTCATTCAACAAGTAGGTTACTTAAAATAATGGACAACTTCTACTTATTGAAGCAATTGAATATGCATCCTTTTTAAAAGAAAAAAGTATAGAATATCCTCTTCTAATCCCTATTTAGATAATTTGAAATCTTGAAACTCTTTACATGTTAGATATATATTTTTTGTAGTGCATCTCCTATACACCATATCAACAATCAATTATGAAATTTTCTTCAAATATAACAATTCATAGGTCATTATCCTATTAAATGTTTTTGGACATAAATTAGTTTATTAAGTCAGTTTATCCATGGCAAATATAATTAACTTGTTATTGCTTTTAGTTAAAAACTTACCAATAACATATGATATTTAGAGATAATATTCTAATACTATTCAGAGCTATAATTTTACTAAGATTTCTATCAACCTCAAATTAAAAAATGCTTCTTCTAGTTTACTAGAACATGCCATTCTCCATAACTAGGTCTGACTATGTTAATGATAACATTCAATGGTCTTATTCCCTAGTTAATATCTTACAACTACAATAAATTAAAATAAGGTTATTCCTAATGTTAAACTAATTGCCAACTAAAATTTTCTTAACTAATCAAAATTCTTAACTACCAATTGAGGTTTGGGATGCATGCCATGGGTCTATTAAAATCTGATTCAAATCACACTCGCTACCATAAGAAAAAAGCTTTGGGACTTTACGGCTCTAGAGCTCTACAACTTTAGGAATTTGTGGCTTTAGAGCTTTGTGGCTCTAGGGATTATGGCTTTAGAGCTCTACAGCTTTAGGGCTCTACGACTCTATGGCTCTAGGGCTTGTAGCTCTAGAGCTCTATGATTTTGAGGATCTATAGCTCTAGGGTTTTAAGACTCTGCTCGGCCTTACGTAGGCTAATATTTTTGGAAGTAGGGATCTGCAGCTTGGTGGAGGGCGAAGAAGGTCTCTGGTTGACGATCCTATTTTCTCATTTCAGTTCCCAGATCAAAAGAAGGTTGGGTTATCTAGAACCCTAGTGGTGGGCTAGGGGATGGTTGGACATCTAATGGATCTACCTTGATTATTGGGAAGATGGGGGGTTTTACCAATTTATTTCACTCTACGTTGTAGAGTCCTATGTTTTGGCAGGTTTCTACCCTCTTTTGACTTGGCAACTGGTTGCAGTGGTGGACAAATAGGCTTCTCCATGACATACTTTGGTTTTGCTCTTCTTTGATCGATTTTTAGGGGAGACCTCATGTATTTATAGTTAGTGGAGACTTGCTAGTTCTATTTAGCCATTTTGGCTGGTGTTTTAGGTTGGCGAGAGTAAACTAGTTGTATGACTCCAGATCCTTTGGTTGGGTGGTTTTATGGTTTTTAAAGTGCTCCTAGGGCTTCCAAATATTTCTTTTTTGAGTGCTTTGTTCTATTTATTTTGTGGGTGTATTTAGAGGGCTTCAAGCAAGCCAAATGTAAACCCTCTATAGGACCAAGGGTTTGTTGATTTGTTGGTGTTGGATCCTTTTTGATTTGGCTAGTGCGAGTGTAGGTTTGTTGGATCTACTAGCTTCTTCACAGGGAGACCTTGTGGCCTATCAAGGTCTCTATTTACTATAGATCCACATTTCAGGATTTCTAATTCTAGTTGTTGGTGGTGGTTCCAGTTTCAAATCCCTTTGCTACAGCTTTTTTTCTCAATTTTATCCATTGGTGTGATTTCCTTGGGCACCCTTTCCTTGATGATTGGTGCTCCTTCCGGTGGGAAATCCAATTTCATTTTTGAGAGGGATGGATGCTATTTTCGTTGAAGTATTTCTCGGACCCTTTTTGGGCGGGTTTGTGCTTTTCAAGTTTGCTATTTTTGGGCCTTTCTTGAACAAGATTGTATTTTTTTATCCATTTTTTGGGAGTGGTGCCGATTTCTGTGTTTGTATTTGATCCATTTGTAAAAGGTTTGGGGTTCCTTTCAAAACCCTTTTTTGTTGTTTTGGGAGCTTTGCTTGGGTCGATATTATTTCATTATCCTTTGGTCTCCTCTGTGGGCAATCTTCAATTATCTTTGGTTTCAGTTGTGGATTCATCTTGTATTGGACTCAAATTTGGGTTGTAGTTGAAAATATTGGTGTATTTGTAAAAGGTTTGGGGACCCTTTTAAAACCCCTTTTGTAAAAGGTTTGGGGACCCTTTCAAAACCCCTTCATCCACAAAATTAAAAAAAATTATATATATATATATATATATATATATATATATATATATATATATATATATATATATATATATATATATGCTTTTCAAGTTTGCTATTTTTAGGCCTTTCCTGAATGAGATTGTATTTTTTTATCATTTTTTGGGAGTGGTGCCGGTTTCTGTGTTTGTATTTGATCCATTTGTAAAAGGTTTGGGGTTCCTTTCAAAACCTTTTTTTGTTGTTTTGGGAGCTTTGCTTGGGTCGATATTATTTCATTATCCTTTGGTCTCCTCTGTGAGCAGTATTCAATTATCTTTGGTTTCAGTTGTGGATTCATCTTGTATTGGACTTAAATTTAAGTTGTAGTTGAAAATATTGGTGTATTTGTAAAAGGTTTGGGGACCCTTTTAAAACCCTTTTTGTAAAAGAAAGCCTTAAACACTATAACACAAACTCATTGACATACAAAACTCACTATGGTTTGAACGTGGTTCTCTTGAAAGAGAGCCCAAAGCCCTAACCACTAGGGTATCCCATAGGGACAATATTATAAATCTTTTTCAATGGCCTTATTCCTTAGTTAATAACTTGTAACCATGATAACCTAAAACAAAATTAAAATGTTATTCCTAATACTAAACTAATTACCAATTAAATGTTTCTTAACTGATAGGGAATTGAAAAAACACACGCAGTCACACACCCGCAAATCCAGAACTTCTCTTCTATTAAATCTGAAATGCATATACAAACAGCCCGTAGGCTTACATTAAAAATACGTGCATACAGCCCACAGGCTTACAATAGCTAGCTCTCGGCTTAGCTTTCCACTTCTACACTTATGCGTGCATTCTCCGGTCCACCACCCCGACAAATACAAAGAACTGGGTTTTTATAGAGGCCCCCGACCCTCTGAAAACATCTCAAAAATGGGTTCACCAACCCGAATAATGACTCCCTTCGAAACATCCTTCACATAAATCGGCACCAACCCGATTAAAGACCCCTCTCTGCATGGTCCCTGTCACCACTGAATCCGTCAGATTCTCTGCACGCCCATCCTTTTCGTCTCTCGTGCTTTTTGGTATTTGTCTGCCATTACTGCACTCTGGGTGCCACGTGTCAAATTGGAACGTTCCTTGAAAATATCGCCTATTGCGGCTTTCCCGCCATCTCTTTCTCTTTCTTCGTCGCCTTCTCTCTCCGTCGCGATATTGCGACATGTCATGATATCGCGACGTTCTGGCCACCCCACGCGTCCTAGCACTTTTGGTCGCGATATCGTGACATGTCGCGATATCGTGACCATTTTGCCTCCAAGCTCTGATTTTTGAAACTTGTCAAAACTTGTCGCGATATCGCGATGTCGCGATATCACGACCTCCTCGTTGCTCCCTTCGACTGCCTCTATGCTGTCACAATTTTGTGATGTCACGATATCACGACCTCCTTGCTGCTCCCTCTGACTGCCTCTACGTTGTCACGATTTCACGACGTCACGATATCGCAATGTTGCGATTTCGTGACCTCCCTGCTCCTCCTCTGTTATGCCCAGTTTGCGTCATGATTTTGCGACGTCGCAAAATCATGACGTTGCAATTTCACTACCGCTGCTGACCTCTGCCTCCGCCTTGCCTGGACGTCATGATTTCGTGACGTCACAAAATCACGACGTCGTGATTTCGCTATAGTTATTCGCTTCCACCTTTCTACTGCTCCGCTGTCACGATTTCGTGATAGTCACGATTTTGCAACATGTCGTGATTTCATGACATGTCATGAAATAACGACCTTTCCATTGCCCTCATCGCATCACCACTCTGCTATCATGATTTCGTGACATGTCACGATTTTGTGACATGTCGCAAAATCGTGACATTTTCCCCACTCTGCCTCCTTTGCATTTTTCTGTCGTGATTTCATGACACGTCACGAAATCGTGACGTTCTTCTTCCGTCGCCTTAGAAAAAGTTTTCTTGCCTTCCTCTTCTGCCTCCTGAGCCGACTCTTCTGAAGTGGCTTTCCCGCAACTAGATGCCTCTGCAGGTGCTGCTAGATGCTCCTGCATCAGACACCCGGGGTAAGTGGAGAAGTGATCTTCACTTCTGGATGGTCTGGTTGTTGCCTCCTACAACACCTCTAGACAGATTTCTTCACTGCTGCATGCTTCTTCTGTAGCCTGCTTCAACTCTTCCTTTTGCACAGAAAAATCTGTCTTCTTCCGGGCAAGTCCCGACACTGCTGCACATCTCCGCAGCCTTCTTCAGCTTCTCCTCTTTCTTTCTTTGTCTTTCTTCCCATATTTTATGCTTCTCCTCTTGCTCCCACAATTTCATTCGGAGCCACTCTTCTTGCAGGGACTTCAACTGTTTCTGCAAAGCTATGAATTCTTCTTCTATCACCATATCTTCCTTGTTGTCCCGGCTTCTTTGGGGATGCATTTTTTTTTTTATCGGGTCTTGGTGTAAACTGCCTCATGCTCGGCGAATCTGCTTACGCACTTAAAGACCGAACTCACTCTCTCTCTCAGAACCCTACCACAGATCCTGGTGTAACTGCCTCACGTCCGATGATCTGTTACACACTCAGAATCACTAGCTCTGATACCACTGATGGGGAACCAAAAAAACACACGTAGTCACACACCCGTAAATCCAGAACTTCTCTTCTATTAAATCTGAAATGCATATACAAACAGCCCATAGGCTTACATTAAAAATACGTGCATACAGCCCGCAGGCTTACAATAGCTAGCTCTCGGCTTAGCTTTCCACTTCTACACTTATGCGTGCATTCTCTGGTCCACCACCCCGACTAATACAAAGAACTGGGTTTTTATAGAGGCCCTCGACCCTCTGAAAACATCTCAAAAATGGGTTCACCAACCCGAATAATGACTCCCTCCGAAACATCCTTCACATAAATCGACACCAACCCGATTAAAGACCCCTCTCCGCACGGTCCCTGTCACCACTGAATCTGTCAGATTCTCTGCGTGCCCATCCTTTTCGTCTCCCACGCTTTTTGGTATTTATCCACCATTACTGCATTCTGGGTGCCACGTGTCAAATTGGAATGTTCCCCGAAAATACCGCCTGCTGCGGCTTTCTCGCCATCTCTTTCTCTTTCTTCATCGCCTTCTCTCTCCATCGCGATATCGCGACATGTCACGATATCGTGACGTTTTGGCCACCCCGTGCTTCCTGGCACTTTTGGTCGCGATATCGTGACATGTCGTGATATCATGACCATTTTGCCTTCGAGCTCTGATTTCTGAAACTTGTCACGATATCGCGACGTCGCGATATCACGACCTCCTCGCTGCTCCCTCCGACTGCCTCTACACTGTCACGATTTCGCAACGTCGCGATATCACGACCTCCTCACTGCTCCCTCTGACTGCCTCTACGCTGTTGTGATTTCATGACGTTGCGATATCACGACGTCACGATTTTATGACCTCCCTGCTCCTCCTTTGTTACGCCCGGTTTGCGTCACGATTTCATGATGTCGTGAAATCATGACATCACAATTTCGCTACCGCTGTTGACCTCTACCTCTGCCTTGCCTGGACATCACGATTTCATGACGTCGTGAAATCGTGACGTCGCGATTTCGCTACAGTTCTCCGCTTTTGCCTCTCCGTTGCTCCGCTGTCACGATTTTGTGACATGTCACGATTTCGTGACATGTCACAAAATCCCGACCTTTCCATCGCCCTCGCTGCATCACCACTCTACTGTCGCGATTCGCGACATGTCGCGATTTCGTGACATGTCGCAAAATCGTGACTTTTCCCCACTCTGCCTCCTTTGCATTTTTTTGTCGCGATTTCGTGACACGTCACGAAATCGTGACACGTCACGAAATCGTGACATGTCACGAAATCATGACGTTCTTCTTTTGCCGCCTTAGAAAAAGTTTTCTTGCCTTCCTCTTCTGCCTCGTGAGCCGACTCTTCTGAAGTGGCTTTCCCGTAACTGGATGCCTCTGCAGGTGCTGCTGGATGCTCCTGCATCATTAACTCATCAAGATTTTAAGTATAAACATGTAATATTATAATTAAAAAAAATTTAATGGATTTTTTGGGATTGAAATGGCCTCATTTATATTTCATCGAAACAATGGATATTACAATAGTTTGATAATTATACATGTATCTTGATTAAACAATGGATATTACAATAGTTTGATGGAACAATGGATATTACAATAGTTTGATAATTATACATGTCTCTTTTGGCAATATTTGAACCTTGGAATTTTTGAAAATTGAAAAATCTAACCAATTGAACTAATACCTTTTGATCAATATTATAAATTTTATAACTTATATAATTTGAATTTTTTTATTGAGTAAATATTTTTTATACATATGCATATCCACCGTGGGGGTTGAATCCGGGTCACATCACCAATAATGCAAGTGGCATCCTTACCAGTAGACCACAACACACAAATATAATTTAAATTTTTTATTAACTATTTCTTAGTTTTAAACTTGTTAATAAACAATACTTGATTTTACCTTTTTCTTTTAATAATTATTATTATCTAAATTTTATCCTATAAACCTTTATTCCCTTATCCAAGAATAAATAATTAATTTTTATCTTTTTATTATATATATTTTTAAAATAAAGGGGTAAAATTTATTGATAAAAAGTCTGGATTACAGAGTACAACTGAGCTTCCAACCAGGACTCAAATAAACAACCAAACAGGCTAAAACTACTAGACTAGAATGACACCCAGAAAAGACAACAAGAAGATACCACATTAAGTCTGTACATCCTTGTGGATCAAATCCCATAGGTGTTGAGAGTCCCCAGATGGGAGACTCTCCCAATTATCGATACTCCAAGGATCCAACAGCTCGAAAGCCCTTTTGGCCAGGTAATCAACAACCACATTCCATTCCCTTGGAATGTGCACAAAGGATATAAATTCGAACTCTTCACTCATTCTGAGAATCTGAATGGCTACAGAGTCCAACTATCAATTAAATTTCTCCACCCTTTTACTGTTTAAAATATTAACCATAATTTAAGAGTCAGACTCGCAAATAATCCTATGCCATCCAAGAGAAAACCCCCTTCGCAAGGCCTCAAGAATTGCAAGAGCTTCCATAAAATTGTTGGAGTGAACACCTTTATAAATGGAAAAGAAAAAATTGACACCACCAGTAGAATCTCTCCCAACACCGCCAATGCCAGCATGTCCAGGATTACCCCTGGACGATTCATCAGTATTAATTTTTAAAACTCCTCTAGGGACTGGCCTCCACCTACCATCTCTCCTAAACTTCTTGTTGAGTTGAGGAACCCTACTAGGGCTAGAAGATTTCACACCATCCCCAAAGAGACTAAGGGCTTGCTGTACCTTATCCTCCCTAGAATCCAAAAGAGGGTCCACATCACATTTGCTATGGATGGTTTCCTAGACCACATACAAGATCCTTTGCCAGATCTGTTGAACAAAAAAATAACTGCCCTGAAATATGCATCAGTCCTGTTTGAGCCAAATTTACCAGATGATGCAAGAAGGGCACAAATTCCAAGCCACACGAAGGAAGGGGGCCTTGGTTGGAGGTCTTCCTAGACTACTCCAAAACTCCACCAGGGATAGCACATGAAAACATGGATGGTTCCAAGCGCTCCACCAACGGTGCCAAATGTCTCTGGAAAAGGAGCATTGGAAAAATAAATGAGAAGAGTCATCCTCATTCTTACTGCAAAGGACACAAAAATATGGACCCTAAAATCCCCTCTTCCTCACATTATCCCAAGTGAGGCATTTATTACGAGCCAGAGAAAAAAGTTACATTTTGGCCAGACAAATTTGTTCCACACCTTTTTCCATCAAGTGACAAGAAGACTCCCATACTTTTGCTTATCAATAACTTGATAACCATAGGCTACCGAGTAGGTTCCCTTAGGATTAGGGTTCCAATCTAGAATATCTTTACCCCTCAATGAAGAACAAGGCCTCCCTATAAGAATAAGAGCAAGCACCTCTCTATCCTTGGCCAGTCCCCCTAGGGCCATTCTTATAGATCTTTCCACCTATTCATCTCTGTATTTCTAAAAGACTAGATTTTTTTAAAGTCCTCCACACAAGACCAGCCCGATTCCAAGAAAAAATGCTTAGGGAACGTAACCTAGGATATTGATTCAAGATAAGAGGGTGACCATCCCAAGAATCCTCCCAAAAAAGAGCATTTGATCCCTGATTACAAATTCAGAACAAAACTTGCTTAATTAAATTAGCTCCTCTTTTTAGAGTGTCCCAGATAACTGAACCTTTCCCAACCAAGCTGACTCTAGGGATATCAACCTCAGAAATATCTCTCAAGTATTTACAAGATAATATTTTAGCCCAAATCTGATCTTGAGAGGTACACCATCTCCAAGAAATTTTTGTAGCCAAAGCCTACCCAAAAAGAGCTATCTGTCGCAACCCAAGGCCTCCCTATTACACTGACCTATATATAGAATCCCACCTAACCAAACTCCATTTAGATTTATCAAGTTTTCCAGACCATAAAAACTATCTTGATAAAGCATCCATGTCCTTGATGAAGTGAGAGGGAGCTATTTGTACAAAACATCTATAAATGGGTAAAGCTTGAATAATAGATTTTAAAAGCAACACTCTACCTACAGTGGATAACCATCTGAAAGTCTAGTGATTCACCTTCCTTCTAAACTTATCAAACATAGACTGCCAAGAAGATCTATGCAGAGGATGAGATGAAATTGGAATACCAAGATAAATGAAGGGGGAGTCCCAACCTGGAATCTTAGAATGCGAGCAATCCTGGCTTGAATAAGAGGAGGGGTATTAAAGAAGAAAATATAAGACTTGTCCTCATTAATCAACTGTCTAGAAGCACCAAGATATATGTCAAGAGACTGTCTAATATTGCCAGCTTCCTTGATAGTGGCAACTCCCAAAAAAGCAGTATCATCAAAAAATTGAAGGTGGGAAAGAGGTGGCAAACTACTATCCCACTTCTACCCCTGAATGAGACCCTACATGACTTGAGACTTAAGCAATCTTCCCAACCCTTCCGCCATAATGATAAACAAATAAGGAGATAAATGATCTCCTTGCCTCAATCCCCTTGAGGCCTCAAACACCTCTGATGACTCATTATTAACAAGAACAGAGAATGAGGAAGAAGAAACATAGTTCATCACCCATCTAATCCATTCCTCCTCAAATCTTTTTTTTATTATATTTTAATTTTATTATAAAACTTGAATTTTTAAAATTTTTACTATATTTTAATTTTATTATAAAAATTGATCTTGAAATGAACTTATTAATAAACAATACTTGATTTTGCCTTTTCTTTTCTTTTGATAATTATTATTCTCTATTGATTTTTGCCTTTTTATTTTGATAATTATTATTCTCTAAATTTTATCCTATGAACCTTTTTTCTTTAAATTTTATCCTATGAACCTTTATTCCCTTTTCCAAGAATGGATAATGAATTTTTAAATATATTTATTATATTTTAATTATATTATAAAATTTTCTATTATGTTCAAACATGGATAATGAAATTTTAAATCTTTTTATTATATTTTAATTTTATTATAAAACTTTTCTTATGTTCATTTGTCCTATGAACCTTTATTTCCATGATTCAAGAAAGGCTAATGAATTTTTTTATATATTTTGATTTTATTATAAAAATTTTATTCAGTTCATTTGTTTTTTTATTTTTTTTTAAATTTTGAATTAAATATTTTTTGTTTTTTTATTTTTTTTAAATTTTGAATTAAATATTTTCTTATCTAGTTTTATTTAATTGGTTATAGAAAATTGAAACCGGTTACACCTTATATGGTATTTTATCAATTTGGCTATTATACATATTGTTTGATGAGTTTGAGTCTCTTTCTTGAAGGAATATAATTGATTGAACTAATAAAATTTTATAAGATTATCCACCCATGTGGGGGAGTTGAAGAGAAGTGGGTAGTTAAAACTCTCGTGTTGGAGAGGCCCCAGGTTCAAATCTCTCCCTCTCATATGTTGTGGATATGCTATGTAATAGATACTAGGGACCCTACTGGAGGTGTGTATATCCACCCGCTTGATGTAATATTGTGCCTTAATGAAAGATCAACATTAAAATTTGATAAGATTCTCTTATCTAATTAAGATAAAATATTCTTATATATTTAAATTTTAATTTGTTTTTATTAGGGCCATTCCCATCAAACTACTAAAATATTGCATTGTAACATCAATTAAACCATGTCCAAATTGCCTTTCATTTTCTTCAAAGTACTATGTTTTCACTATCAACTCCTTTTCATTAAGATCTAAAATGTTCGCTGGGCCATTTACCTTCTAAATTTGAATTTTACTAAGACATAGATCAACACTACAATTGGCTAAATTATTTGTTACTTGATTTTCTTTTCTATAGATATACTTGCAATTTCAAAATTAATACCTCCAATAATAGATGATGAACATCAACAATTATATTGCTTTTTATCCAATAAATGTAGCATTAATGATAATTTATGAATCTATCTCAATTGAAATATATTTCCATCATTTGTCAATTGCAATTTTAATCTTTGTAAGAAGTGCCCTAGCCTCTGCCTAGTTGGTTAATTTTTCATATAATTGAGAAGTGCCCTAGCCTTTCTGTAGTTGTTGGTAAAATTTTCATATAATTATGAGTATGTGAGGAGAATTTTGCCTTCATTATTTTGAAAAATATTACCTTAGAAACACTATAAAAATTAATTTTGATAAACCTAATTTCTAAACATTTCCCTTTTACCCTAGATCAAAGCAAATCCTTTGTCTTAATGTTAGTGTTGTATGTTTCTTATAACCAAGTGGTTACCACCTTTTATTTTCACTTGAAACTTCTCATTATGAGCACATATATAAACATTTATATAAACATAATGCAAGAGAGGCAATAATATGATTCTAAAATTGAGTTTTATTTTAAGAATTCTATTATTTATTTAAGTCATAAATTCCAACAAATAATGGTAGGACCAATCCTCCAAAGAATATATAATTTTTTAGCTTTGAATTAATCAATCCAAACATTTCATTAGATTTTTCAATGTTGATGGAACTACCTAATATATTTCATATTTTTGAAAAAGTAATCCCAAATGATACAAGCAAAAGGGCATTGAAGAAATAAATGGTATGATGTTTTTGAATCCTTCTAACAAAAGGCACATTTAGAAGGTCCATGATATCCTCTTCTTTGTAGACTTTCTCTTGTAAGAATCTTGTGGCACATTTAGAAGGTCCACGATATCCTCTTCTTTGTAGACTTTCTCTTGCAATAATCTTGTTTTAACTTGCTAACCAACCAAAAGTTGAGCCTTAGAGAGATATTCTAGTGACAAAAATTATTCTAAGAAAAATATTTAGCATTGGAAATTTTGATTGCTCTAAATCATCATATCCTAATTTGACCAAATATCCACCATATTTTGATAGATTTCAAACCAAATAATCCTTTTATGTAAAAATCAATAATAAAGCTCTTGAAGCATTTTTTGAAGCTTATCTAGAATTTATTTGAGTTCCTCTTCTTCAAATAAGTTACTAACAAAAATAAAAAATCCATGATCTAGAGTTGTTGCTCACATTAATACAATATTTGACCTTTGGACATTTATAAGATATGTATGCTTGATCCAATCATTATTATTTTTATTTAGAGATAAGAGGATAAGACTTCAACCAAACATCTGATCAAATATTTGCCTAATACCTCTCATTGACTAACCATATAATATGTTGTAACAACCCATGTTATTAGTACATAGACATAATTTACATATTTCGATACTAGTGACCGATGTAGACGATCTCTCGAGTGGTCAAAATTATCCAGATCCCATAAAAGATGCCATTTAGTGAACCCTTTTTCTTCATAATAGAGATCTAGGTTCAAGGTAAGGGAATGGAGGACATAAATTTCTCTGACTTGTGCTTTGTCCTTAGCTGTTGTTGTTTGTATAAACCATGTTAAGGATAACATAGGTATGCTTAGTGTCTAGCTGTAGTCCATCAACTTATGGATACAACCAAGGCCCACCAATTCTTTGGCAAAGGTCCAAGTATCCCAAGACAGGTTATAACTGACGATGAAATATCCCATACCATCTCATCGTTGAACCTTCTAACCCCAAAATCCAACACTTCAAGTCTCAAGATATTGTTAACAATTCTCCAATTGAAAACCCCTCACAATACTACTCATTTGATAGCCTGGAATGGTGTCCCATACCGTCATTCGTTACCGATATAAATATGCTAAAAAATGGTTATTATCGATTTACAATAGTATCGATGGTTCACTTACCTAAATGTTCATCCATATGGATGTTGGGAAAACTTGATTTAAAATAAGTTCCACAAAAGACCAAGTTATAGTTTTTTTAAATTTTAAATATACCAAATTATGTAGGTACAGACTTTAAAAGGTTTTTAAAATGATTCTTCTTCACAAGAAGATTTGAAACTTCTATTTAATAATATTTATAACCTTATGATTTATTATCCATTATTTAAAATAAATTAAAGCAAAACCAACTTCATTGCAATAGATTTAATAGAAGCAAAATACATTGTAATAAATAATTTTAATTAAATATTTAGAACATTTAAATATTCTAAAACGACTACCATTTTATTTCATCCATTATCAAAGGATTAATATATACTTAACAAATTGTCCTGTCATAAAGCTAATTTAATTCCACCTCTATTATTTTTCTAAAAGAAATAGAAAAGGGGCTACCATCATAAAAATATAAAATAGTCAACATATCTCTATCTCAAGCTTAGAGCATATATTAAAAAAAACATCATAAAATTTAACTATAACTAAGCGGCCATCTGCTAAGATTATTTCGGTCAAAGCTTTCTTAAGCCTAATGATCAGATTATTTCCTCTTTTATTAAGATGCAGTTTTAAAAACCTAATTGTGGACATTATACTACTAGCTGGTACTAGCTGGTGTTCTCATAATCTTAAAAGAGAAGTTGACTATTCAAACTATACATAGAAGTCTGACACAAGAAGTGCACCTCCCTCTAACTTTACCTAAAGGATATACTTTTATTATATATTATAATATTGTTAAAAAGTTATAAACCATATTTGTTTACCTTCATAAATTCTTCTTACAATAATATAAATTGAGGAACTAAATTCAAACCATAAAAGAAGCTTTTATTCTAATTTACAAATCATAAAGATCTCTATTAAAGCCAACCCTTTTTTTTTTTTTAATATATGTTATCTAAATATGTGCGCACAAGATCTCATTTCATCCTTTACACTATTGGCGAAAGCAATAAATTTAGGCTACGTTTCTATTTAATAACGTATATAGAACAATGTGTAAAAGAAACTAATTAATGTAACTTTTAATGGATTTATCCTATCACATGACCATAGGGAGATAAAAATCACCGTATCACATGACCATAGGGAGATAAAAATCACCGTACAGAAAAGAGTGAAGCTCAATCTCGGAGAAAGCCTCGATCAGCACATATCGGTGAATGTTTCAAGTAAAAGTTTTTTTTTTTTAATTAATTGATTCATAATTGTTATTGTAACTCCAACCAACTAGCTTCAAGGTTTACATGATAGACAACTGCAATTTATCCCAGGAGTCCATAATTAGTGACTTAACACAACTTTAGTTGAAGCATACGAATAATTTACACTAAGATTTCGGCAAATTAATCTTTTTAAAAGGCAAGCTATTTTCTATATTATTTTCCATCATTCAAAGTGTCCACTAAAGTTTGTTCCTCTCAAAGAGGCAAGCGCTGTCACTGCGTTGCAAAACCAGATATACCTGATATTGCAGTTAAATCCTTTTAACCTCTACTAGGCGGCGAACAGGCTATCATTAATATTTTAAAATATGAGCATAATTTAAAGACTGAAATTCGAACTTCTTCGGTGCAACTTTCAACATTTTGACCATAATTACAAACTAAAATTCATTAAATATGAGTTTTCAGCTAAGATATTGATGCAGGAGCATCCAGCAGCACCTGCAGGATGCTGGAAGCCCAGTGCTGAAGAATCAGCAAAGGAAGAAAAACGTCGCGATTTCGTGACGTGTCGCGAAATCGCGACAGAAAAAGGAGAAGACAACGAGGAGAAAATTCTGTCGTGATATCGCGACACGGCGAGGAGAGAGAAGGTGCGGGGCGAAAATGTCGCGATTTGCGACATGTCGCGAAATCGCGACCAGAAGCCGCCAGGAGGAGGAGCAGTTGGGAATGTCGCGATTTCGCGACGAAAATGCAGCAGAAGGGAAAGGCAACGGAAATGTCACGATTTCGCGACATGTTACGAAATCACAACATCGAAGCAGAAGGCAGAGGAAGGCAGAGGAAGTGTCGCGATTTCGCGACGTGTCGCGAAATCGCGACGTCGAGCGTGCCGAGGGAAGGCGGAGGAAGTGTCGCGATTTCGCGACATGTCGCGAAATCGCGACGAAGAGCAGTAGTGAGGGGGCAGTTGGGAGTGTCGCAAAATCGCGACCAGAGCAGGGAAGCAGAAGGCGAGAAAGAAAAGACGTCGCGAAATCGCGACATGCCGCGATTTCGCGGCTCGAAGTGGAAAAGGGGAGCGAGGGGAAGAAACGTCGCGACATGTCGTGATATCGCAACCAAAAAAGAAGAGAAGGGGCAGGAAGAGGAAGATGTCGCGATATCGCGACACCTGTCACAGTGCAGCTGGAAGACGACAAAGGGCAGGCGGCGGTTGCAGAGCAAGGACGACACGTGGCACCAAGGTGCAGTTAAAGCGGACGAGAACCAAGAAGCACGAGAAACAAAAAGGATGGTCGCGCAGAGAATCTGACAGGGAGCGGCGATGACAGGGCCGTGCGGAGTGGGGTATTAAATCGGGTTGGTGTCTCGATTTTCACGAAGGATGTTTCAGAGGGTCGGGGCCTCTATAAAAACCCAGTATTTGTAATAAATCGGGTTGGTGTCCCGATTTAATGTGTACGTTGTTTCAGAGGGTCGGGGCCTCTATAAAAACCCAGTTTAATGTATTAGATGAGGTGGTGGATCGGAGATTGCATGCAGAGTGTGGAAGTGAGAAGACCAAGCCGAGCGCTGGTCATTGTAAAGCCTACGGGCTATGTTTGTAAAGATTTTCAGATTAATGCATGAGAATTTGGAAATCGCCTGAGTGTGACTGCGTGTGATTTTCTCGATCCCCCATTAGTGGTATCAGAGCTAATGTTCCTGAGTGCGTAAACAGATCGTCGACCGTGAGGCAGTTTGCGCTAGGATCTATGGGAGGGTTCTGAGAGAGGAGAGAGAGTTTAGGATCCCCGAGTGTGTAACAGATCGTCGGACGTGAGGCAGTTACACCGGGATCAGTGGGAGATATGATGACAATGAGAGAGTTCAAGGCATTGCAGAGGCAAGTGCAAGCCCTGCAGGAGGAACTGCTCAAGAGAGATTTGCAGAGGCAAGTGAAAGCCCTACAAAGGGAGCTGCACAGACAGCGTGAGGAGAAACAGAGAAAGAGAGAAGAGGAGTGTAAGTAGGTTGCAGAGGTGTGCAGCAGTGCTGGGACCTGCCTGGAAGAAGACAGAGATTTTTTTGGGCAGGAGAAGGGGTTGGAACAGACTGCAGAGGCAGAGGAATGTCTGGAGGTGTTGCAGGAGGCAGCAACCAGACCATGCAGAAGTGAATATCACTTCTCCACTAACCTCGGGTGTCTGATGCAGGAGCATCCAGCAACACCTGCAGCAAAAGCATCCAGTAGCAGGAAGGCCAGTGTTGAAGAATCGACAAAGGAAGAAAAATGTCACGATTTCGCGACATGTCGCGAAATCACGACAAAAAAAGAAGACAGCGAGGAGGAAATTCTGTCGAGATATCGCGACAGAAAAAGTGTTGCGATATCGCGACACGACGAGGAGAGAGAAGGTGCGGGGCGAAAAACGATTTCGTGACATGTCGCGAAATCGCGACCAGAAGCCGCCAGGAGGAGCAGTTGGGAATGTCGTGATTTCGCGACATGTCGCAAAATCACGACGAAAATGCAGCAGAAGGGAAAGGCAACGGAAATGTCGCGATTTCGCGACATGTCACGAAATTGTGACATCGAAGCAGAAGGCAGAGGAAGTGTCACGATTTTGCGACACGTCATGAAATCGGGACATGTCGCGAAATCACGACATCGAAGCAGAAAGCAGAGGAAGGCAGAGGAAGTGTCGCAATTTTGCGACATGTGAAATTGCGACGTCGAAGCAGAAGCCGAAGGAAGGCGGAGGAAGTGTCGCGATTTCGCGACATGTCACGAAATCGCGATGAAGAAGAGCAGCAGTGAGGGGGCAGTTGGGAGTGTCGTGATTTCGTGACATGTCGCGAAATCGCGACTATCGCGAAATCGCGACTATCGCGAAATCGCGACCAGAGCAGGGAAGCAGAAGGCGAGAAAGAAAAGACGTCGCAAAATCGTGACATGCCACGATTTCGTGGCTCGAAGTGGAAAAGGGGAGCGAGGGGAAGAAACGTCGCGATATCGCGACATGTCGTGATATCGCGACTAGAAAAGAAGAGAAGGGGCAGGAAGAGGAAGATGTCGCGATATCGCGACACCTATCACAGTGCAGCTGGAAGACGACAAAGGGCAGGCGATGGTTGCAGAGCAAGGACGACACGTGGCACCAAGGTGGAGTTAAAGCAAACGAGAACCAAGAAGCACAGGAAACAAAAAGGATGGTCGCGCAGAGAATCTGACAGGGAGCTACGATGACAGGGCCGTGCAGAGTGGGGTATTAAATCGGGTTGGTGTCCCGATTTTCACGAAGGATGTTTCAGAGGGTCGGGGCCTCTATAAAAACCCAGTCTTTGTAATAAATCGGGTTGGTGTTTCGTTTTAATGCATACATTGTTTCAGAGGGTTGGGGCCTCTATAAAAACCCAATTTAATGTATTAGATGAGGTGGTGGATCGAAGATTGTACGCAGAGTGTGGAAGTGAGAAGACCAAGCCAAGCGCTTGTCATTGTAAAGCCTGCGGGCTGTGTTTGTAAAGATTTTTCAGATTAATGCATGAGAATTTGAAAATCGCTTGAGTGTGACTGCGTGTGATTTTCTCGATCCCCCATCAGTGGTATCAGAGCTAATGTTTCTGAGTGCGTAAATAGATCACCGACCGTGAGGTGGTTTGCGCCAGGATCTGTGGGAGGGTTCTGAGAGAGGAGAGAGAGTTTAGAATCCTTGAGTGTGTAACAGATCACCGGACGTGAGGCAGTTACACCAGGATCAGTGGGAGATATGATGACAATGAGAGAGTTCAAGGCATTGCAGAGGCAAGTGCAAGCCCTACAGGAGGAACTGCTCAAGAGAGATTTGCAGAGGCAAGTGAAAGCCCTACAAAGGGAGTTGCGCAGACAGCGTGAGGAGAAACAGAGAAAGAGAGAAGAGGAGTGCAAGCAGGCTGCAGAGGTGTGCAGCAGTGCCGGGACCTGCCTGGAAGAAGACAGAGATTTTTTTGGGCAGGAGAAGGGGTTGGAACAGACTGCAGAGGCAGAGGAATGTTTGGAGGTGTTGCAGGAGGCAGCAACCAGACCATGCAGAAGTGAAGATCACTTCTCCACTAACCCCGGGTGTCTGATGCAGGAGCATCCAGCAGCACCTGCAGCAGAAGCATCCAGTAGCAGGAAGGCCAGTGCTGAAGAATCGGCTAAGGAAGAAAAATGTCGCGATTTCGTGACGTGTCGTGAAATCATGACAAAAAAAGGAGAAGACAACGAGGAGGAAATTCTATCGCGATATTGCGACAGAAAAAGTGTTGCGATATCATGACACGACGAGGAGAGAGAAGGTGTGGGGCAAAAATGTCGCGATTTCGCGACATGTCGCGAAATCGTGACATGTCGTGAAATCGCGACCAAAAGCCGCCAGGAGGAGGAGCAGTTGGGAATGTCGCGATTTCGTGACATGTCGTGAAATTGCGACGAAAATGCAGCAGAAGGGAAAGGCAACGGAAATGTCGCGATTTCGCGACATGTCGCGAAATCGTGACATCGAAGCAGAAGGCAGAGGAAGTGTCGTGATTTCGTGACACGTCACGAAATCGCAACATGTCGCGAAATCGCGACATCGAAGCAGAAGCGAGAGGAAGTGTCACGATTTCGCGACACGTCACGAAATCGCGACCGTTGCGAAATCGCGACATCGAAGCTGAAGCCGAGGGAAGGCGGAGGAAGTGTCGCGATTTTGCGACATGTCGTGAAATCGTGACGAAGAAGAGCAGCAGTGAGGGGGCAGTTGGGAGTGTCGCGATTTCGCAACATGTCGCGAAATCACGATCGTCGCGAAATCACGACCAGAGCAGGGAAGCAGAAGGCGAGAAAGAAAAGATGTCGCGAAATCGCGACATGTCGCGATTTCGCGGCTCGAAGTGGAAAAGGGGAGCGAGGGGAAGAAACGTCACGATATCGCGACATGTCGCGATATCGCGACCGAAAAAGAAGAGAAGGGGCAGGAAGAGGAAGATGTCGCGATATTGCGACACCTATCATAGTGCAGTTGGAAGACAACAAAGGGCAGGCGACGGTTGCAGAGCAAGGACGACACGTGGCACCAAGGTGCAGTTAAAGCGGACGAGAACCAAGAAGCGCGGGAAACAAAAAGGATGGTCGCGCAGAGAATCTGACAGGGAGCGGCGATGACAGGGCCATGCGGAGTGGGGTATTAAATCGGGTTGGTGTCCCAATTTTCATGAAGGATGTTTTAGAGGGTCGGGGCCTCTATAAAAACCTAGTCTTTGTAATAAATCGGGTTGGTGTCCCGGTTTAATGCGTACGTTGTTTCAGAGGGTCGGGGCCTCTATAAAAACCCATTTTAATGTATTGGATAAGGTGGTGGATCGGAGATTGCACGTAGAGTGTGGAAGTGAGAAGACCAAGCCGAGCACTGGTCATTGTAAAGCCTGCAGGCTGTGTTTGTAAAGATTTTCAGATTAATGCATAAGAATTTGGAAATTGCTTGAGTGTGACTGCGTGTGATTTTCCCGATCCCCCATCAGATATGCATTTGGAAAGATTTGGTCCTTCTTCATTCAAAATCCGTTCAGCAATACGTGCCATGCCAGTGGTGTAAGTCTTCCACACGAACTCTTGCCCATTAACTCACGGACCAGACGAAAGACACTAGGTTGGCAACGTTATTGCGTCAGCATGGCTATATATATGAATAATGCATCTAATTGCAACATCACTCAATGCATAACATTCTATAGTGATTAGCTAAACACAGTTCTTTCTTTTATAATTAATTTGTTTTTAAACTTAATAGATAAATAATTTTGATATTTTCACAAAACTTTGAAGGAGGAAGACTTCAACAGGTTGCGGGAAATGCGGGGTGTCAAAGATTTTATGAAATCTGGTTTAAAGGAGGGTGTTAGAAAATTAAATCAGATTTGACACTTTTGACAGATTTTATCTTTTGCATCAATCACCCGATTTAACTGGATCTTTTTGCACTTGATTTTATTATCGGTAGATCGCGATTTGACTGCAGTTGTTCGGGAAGTTTCTGGCAGCATGTTTTTCATTTAATGTGTGTCAAAGTATTGGTGAGAGTTTCCCGCTTTTTTCCCATCCTCAGCTATATATATATATCTATGTAGTTGGCATTTTCCTGGAGAGAAGAATGAGGGAATGCAACAGTGCAGAGTAGCATAGAGAGAGCACGTGATAACAGAGAGCACAAAAGGAAGAGCGAAGTAGATGCAGAAGGAGTCGGAGCAACAACATTCAGTAAACTCCTCTGGTGTTTAACCTACAATTGAGGTTGCAGATGTTTGTAAAGCTTTGAAGAAAGAAGCGTCTGGTGACAGGCTTTGTATTAAGCATTGTAATACTGTAGATGCAGTTAGTTCATTTTTTCAATTAATAATATATTATCTTTACTTGAGTGTTTCGGCAAATTTCTCCCTTCGAAAAATCATTTTCGCTCAAATTTGCTCCAAAAAGGGTATTTCGCCCATTCAATCTTCGAAAGAGCGTTTCGCTCCTTATTTACTTCGAAAAGGAGTTTGACTGCCTTTGACCGCACAAGTTCCAAAACAATGCGTTTCGCTGTTTCGGAAAGCAAAACTTAAAATTGCTCTTTATTTCCTCTGAAAGAAGGTTTCACATCTTATTTCCTTCGAAATTTGTTTTCGGGCAATATTCACTCTGAATTTATAAAATCGCGTAAAGTCTTCGCGCAAAGTTTTTTTGATATGTTTTCTCCTGAAAAGCATTTTCAGATTAATTTATCCCAAAAGCAAGTTTTGGGACTTCCTTGTCCTGAAAAGGCGTTTCGGGACCCCTTGTCCCGAAAATAAATCTTGGGACTGCCAAAACGTGAATCTTTCAAATTGGTATTAGATCTTGAGCCTTCTCATGGATGATAAGAAACAATGGCTTCCAGTAGGAACCCCTTGCAATTGCAAATCCTAGGGTTCAATGACAAAAATTACAATTACTGGAGCATCCAGATGAAGATCATGTTTGGGTCTCAAGAGCTATGAGAGTTGGTGGAGAGTGGTTACCTAGAACCCACAGATGCATCAACATTGATCGCTCTCTCCAAAGCAGACTCAGATTTGTTGAAGGAGAATCGAAAGAAGGAACAAAAGACATTATCTTATATAATGCAAGCGATTGAGGAGACAATTTTTCCATGGATTGCAACAACAACTAAAGCAATGCAAGCATGGGAAATCTTAGTCAACTATTACTAGGGCACCAACAAGGTGAAGTTGGTGAAGCTGCAGATGCTAATAAGGGAGTTTGAAAATTTGTAGATGAGTGATTTGGAGTCCATGAGTGACTTTTTCACCTAGATAATGGATGTCATCAACCAGATAAGGTTGAATAGTGAAAATGTGGAGAACTAGCGGATAGTGGAGAAAATATTGAGGAGCCTACCAACAAGGTTTGACTCAGTAGTGATTACGATTGAAGAATCAAGGGATTTAACAACCCTCTCTATAGATGAGCTCTGAGCTCATGAGTTCTATGAAAACACATGAGCATAGGTTGAGTCGATCATCTCAATCCTCTCTAGAGCAAGCATTCAAGATGTAGGTCTCATTTTGAGATAGTGGCAGAAGAGAAGAATCCCACCAAAACGCCTCATGTTATCAAGGAGGAATATGACAGAGCAATCAAGACAAGCATGGAAGAGGTAACAAGTGAGGAGGAAGGTCAAACTCCGGTGAAGGAGAGAATAGCTGCAACTTCCATCAAGCAAGAGAAAGAGGCAATGGCAAAAATCAACAAACTGAGTCTATTTAGAGGTTTGACAAATCTAAAATTCAATGTTATTACTTTAAGAAATTTGGTCATTACAACTATGAATGTAGAAAGAAGTTGGCCAAGGACAAGAAACAACAAGCCCATTACACAAATGAATCTAAAAATGCAGAGTGTATATATGCTTGTGGGAATATACTGTTAACTTGCAGTACCAAGGAGGAGATCCAAAAGAGCACCTAGTATTTGGACAGTGGGTGCAGCAACCACATGTATGGGAATAGAGAGATGTTCTCATAGTTGGATGAAGTAGTCCAATCCAAAGTGAATATGGGGAACAACAAGGTACCAATCAGAGAAAAAGGAAAAATCATCATCCATACCAGGCACGATGAGAGAAATTAGATCTGTGATGTGTATTATGTGCCTGGGTTAAAACACAACTTGATGAGCATTGGACAACTTGTGCAGAAGGGGCAGTTCAATTCAAATATGGAGCCTGTACCATCAAAGAAAAAGAGCATGGGTAAATTATAATAGTGTCCATGACAAAGAACAAGATGTTTCCCCTGCAAATTCAAAATGAATTGCTGATGTCATCAAGTGTAGTGGTGAAGGATGCTACCTGGTTGTGGCATCTTAGATTTGGCCACTTGAGTTTCAGTGGCCTGAAATTGCTGCACAAGAAACATATGGTGAAGGGTTTACCCCTCATAGATCAACCAAATCAAGTTTGTGAAGGTTGCCTAGTCGACTAATAGCACAAGGATGTATTCCCTGCAGGACAGTCTTGGAGATCTTCACAACCATTGGAGCTGGTGCACTCATATATTTGTGGTCCAATGCAGACCAAAACTTTTTTGACAACAAATACTTCTTGACTTTCATAGACGGTTTCAATCAGAGAACATGGGTATATCCCATTAAACAAAAGTCAGAGGCATTTGACAAATTCAGGGATTTCAAGGCTCTGGTTGAGAAACATAGCGACTACTTCATGAAGATTCTTAGGACAGATGGAGGAAGTGAATACACCTCCAATGAATTCCATAACTTATACAAGCAAAATGGAATTCATAGGCAAATCACAGCCACATATACACCACAATAGAATGGGAAGAACAAAAAAATCATGGAGATGGCACGGAGCATGCTGAAGGCAAAGAATTTACCATATGATTTATGGGAAAAAGTTGTCTATTGTGCAGTTTATATACTAAATCGATGTCCCACGAAGAGTGTGAAGGAAAAAATTCCTTAGAAGGTGTAGAGCAATCAGAAGCCCAATGTGGCTCACTTAAGAATTTTTGGGTGCATAGCATATGCACATGTTCCATATGAGAAAAGAAAGAAGCTGGATGATAAGGTGGAGAAATGCATCTTCACTGTGTATAGTGAAGAGTCGAAGGCATATAGGCTGTATAATCTTGTAATGAAGAAGCTGATTATTAGTCGAGATGTGAAGTTCTTGGAGGATGAAGCCTATAACTGGAAATCAAATACTGATCAACCCAAACTAGCAATTATCGAGTCTAAGGACTTGGAGGAAAATAGAGTGCATCAATCTGTAGCTTCAAGCAACAATACTGGAGCAAGCAACAACATTGCCTCATCATCACAAACACCTCAAATTGCAAGCAGGATCTCCAATTTGAGGATACCAGCGAAGACGGGGAGCTTGCAAGACATTTATGAGGTAACCCAAAATCAAATAGATGAAGAACATTATGATTTTGGTTTATTTTTTTAGTGTGATCCAATTTTAATTTAAGAAGCATTTCAGAATAGAAAATGGATGAAGGCTATGGATGAGGAGATAGAAGCCATAGAAAATAATTAGACATGGGAGTTAATGGATCTTTTGAAAGGCAAGAATACCATTGGGGTCAAATGGGTATATAAAACCAATTTTAATGCCCAAGGTGAAATTGATAGGCATAAGGCCATATTGGTGGCAAAAGGCTACAAGCAGAAGTTAGAGATTGACTATCATGAAGTTTATGAACCTGTAGTGCGACTTGACATAGTTAGAATGATCATGGCATTGGCAGCCCAGAAGGGTTGGAATGTTTACCATATGGATGTCAAGTCACTCTTCTTGAATGGAGTACTAAAAGAAGAGGTCTACATAGACCATCCACCTGGCTATGAACTAGAAGGACAAGAAGGCAAGGTTATGAAATTGAAGAAGGCCCTATATGGGTTGAAGCAAGCACCCAAGGCTTGGTACAGTCATATTGATGCCTAATTTCAGGAGAATGGGTTTATCAAATAACCATATGAGCACACCCTATACCTGAAGATAAATATAGATGGGGAGATGATAATCGTCTGCTTGTATGTAGATGATCTGATATTTACTAGAAATAGTAGCATGCTATTTGAGCATTTCAGAACAGCCATGAAGAAGTAGTTCGAGATGACAGACTTGGGACTGATGAAATAATTTCTAGGCATAGAAGTTGATCAATCTATATATGACATCTTCATTTATTAGGGTAAGTATGCAAGAGATGGCATCTTCATTTCTCAGGGTAAGCATGTGAGAGATGTACCGAAGCTGAGAAAAATGAATTGTAGTAGAAATGTTGATCTAAATTTGTATAAAATATTAGTTGGCAATCTCATGTATTTGACTGCAACTAGACCAGATTTGATGTTTGGAGTGAGCTTAATTAGCAGGTTTATGGAGACTCCAAAGGACACTCACTGGCAAGCAGGGAAAAAGGATTTTGCGTTATGTCAATGGGACCAAGAACCATGGAATTTGTTATACCAGAAAATACCAACTTGAATTGGTTGGCTACATAGATAGCGATTGGGCTGGTAGTACAAATGATCGGAAGAGAACTTTCAGGTTTGCTTTCCATATTGTATTGAGAGCAGTTTCGTGGTCCTCAAAGAAGCAACCGATTGTTGCATTATCCACTACTGATGCAGATTATGTTAACACCACTTCAGTCGCATGCCAAGCAGTTTGGCTAAGGAGAATTTTGGGTGAGCTGAATCATCCACTAGAAAGGGCAACAACTATTTTCTGTGACAATAATTCTGCCATAGCACTATCGAAGGATCCAGTGTTTCATGGCAAGACCAAGCACATCGATATTCGCTACCATTTCATCAGAGAGCTAGTGAAAGCTAATGAAATTGAGTTACTATTTTGCAGTTCAAAAGAGCAGGTAGTAGATATTTTCATAAAACCTTTGAAGGAGGAAGAATTCAACAGGTTGCGGGAAATGTTGGGTGTCAAATATTTTATGAAATTTGGTTTAAAGGAGGGTGTTAGAAAATTAAACCATATTTGAAACCTTCAATAGATTTTATCCTCTACATCAATATTCAGATTTCATCGAATCTCTTTTGTACTTGCTTTTATTACCGGTGGCTCGAGATTTGACTGCAGTTGATCGGGAATTTTTTGGCAGCATGTTTTTCATTTAATGTGTGGTAGAGTATTGGTGAGAGCTTCCCATTTTTCCCCTATCCTTAGCTATATATATTTGTGTAATTGGAATTTTTCTAGAGAGAAGAATGGGGGAATGCATAGTAGTGCAGAGTAGCATAGAGAGTAGCCTATGATAGAAGAGATAGCAGAAGGAAGAACGAAGTAAATGCAAAATAAGGAGCTGGAGCAACAGTATTCAGTAAACTCCTCTGGTGTTTAACCCGCAACTGAGGTTGCAGATGTTTGTAAACCTTCAGATCAAGAAGCATTTGGTGATAAGTTTTTTATTAAGCATTGTAATACTGCAGACGCAGTTAGTTCATTTTTTCAATTAAAAATATATTATCTTTCCTTTACTTGAGCCTTTCGAAAAATTTCTCCCTTCGAAAAATCATTTTTGCTCAAATTTTCTCCAAAAAGGGCATTTCGCCCATTCAACCTCCGAAAGGGCATTTTGCTTCTTATTTACTTTAAAAATGAGTTTGATCGCCTTTGACTGCACAAGTTTCGAAATAAGTGAAACTTACGTTTTTTTTGTTTCGATGAGCGAAACTTAAAATCGCTCTCTATTTTCTCTAAAAAAGGGTTTCACATCTTATTTCCTTTGAAAGTCGTTTTTGAGAAATATTCACTCCAAAATTATAAAATCATGCAAAGTCTCCGTCTTTTCAAGATGTTTTTCTCCCAAAAAGCATATTCGGATTAATTTATCTTGAAAACAAGTTTCAGGACTTCCTTGTCCTGAAAAGGTGTTTCGGGACCCCTTGTCACGAAAACAAATATCGAGACTCCCGAAACACGAATCTCTCAAATTTCTCTTATAGACATATAGATTTACCGTCCTTTCAATGGGATATTGGGCATACCCAAAAATATTTCTTTTACAACAAACAAAGAAAGTCTCGAGCATCACATAGGCTTACAAATATATATATATATATATTTATTTATTTATTAAGGTTTTAAAGAAGAGAATAATTCACAACATCATTCAGATAATGCAACAAAAAACCCACTATTACAATCAACGAAGATAATACACTGTCTCCATTATACAACAATCATCTAAACATTTGCTCATGTGGCAAAGGTCTAATCTAAGAAATGAATTTGATAGTAAGTAGACCTGACTCACAACTTGTTGTGGGGCATCCACCAGCCAAACATACCGATGTCTCCCTGTCCACTTGACTATTTACCCTTTTAAAGAGAAATTGGTGTGAAATATTGATGACAACAATGAATGGTCATGCATTTTGGTTTATTGGAATATTTTTCGGGTGGCTTGGCTTCTTGATGGTTGTTCAACATATCTCCATACATGGAATATGTAAAATTATGCTTAAGTTTATTTTTAGACATCTAATTCATTATTTGTTATATTATTTCGTTTTATTTTTTATTTGTATACATAAATATATTTTTAATTATTATTATATATTATTTTATGATTATTATAAATTTATGATGCTTATAACACAAATATACACATGACATATATATTATATTTTTGTTATAAACACACATGTGAATCATGCACATGGATAGAGCATTCAAACACCAATATTCAACAAATAATTGTATTCACACTTTGACTCAAATTTTTCAAGCAACTAAATGCATAAAGTGGATTGTGCAACATGCATACAACAAGCAACAAGTATAATGCCCCTATATGAATTTTCTTTGTGAGCTTCCATGTACTCACTGACCATAGTGTATTGAACACTACACATCATATCCCACCTTACCTTGTGTACAAAACCACTGTCTTTCCCTTAAAATGTGGGTACTTGACTCGTCCAACCTGCTCGTTGAAAGGTGAATACCTGCATCTGCACTCAAAAATTTCTTCAGCAGTATCTCATTCCACATATAGTAGCAAGCAAATAAATAGCTAAATGGAGGGGATGTTTCATATATTTTTTGATAAATTGCAAAATATTTGATATGAAGTTCCATGTTGGCGATCCTTTGGGTAGGGTTTTTTTTCTAAATAATTTAATTGCATCAAGAGAACCTATATATTTTTGAAGTAATATTTTTTCCCAATTATTTCCTTGATCTCTAAATAATCTCCATCCAAGTTTTGCCCCTAAGGCCAAACTCATAAGTCTACAATTTTGCAAGCCTGCTCCTCCAATATTCTTTCCTTTGCAAACCCTATCCCACTTATAAAGAGGAAATCTAAAATTTTCCTCAAATCCTTCTCAATGAAAGCTTTTTTAATTTTTATTAATTTTTGATGCTATACTCATTGTCAATCTTGAAAGTGACATCATATACATAGAAATGGATTGCAACGCAATCTTTATTAGTTGTAGCCTTCCCACCATGGTTAAGAACTTACCTTTCCCACATACAAAACATGTTTTCATTCTATTCAAACATTGAGACACAAAGATTCTTTCTATTTATTTTATGAGACAAAGGAATATCCAAGTAGGTAGATGGATTTTTACCCTACAATATCCACAATAATTTCTTGTAAATCTAAAGTAGAGTTTATGGGAAAATCCTAGATTTTGTAGTAGTAACCAATTATCAAGTAGCCTTCTCATTGCATGATAATATTGATTTAAACTCCATTGCCTCACTAATCGAGAGATGACCCAAAAAAAAAGTATCATCAACAAAGTGGAGATGAGATTCAAAATGACCATTTGCTACAACAATAAGGAGATAGTGGATCACCTTGGAAAATTCCACAAAATGAATTAAACTAGGAGAAACATTGATCAATACAAAATATTTTTATGTGCTATAATAAAATTTTAACATGATCAAAACCAAACTTTTTGAGAATATCATGTATAAAAGTCTAGGAAATCCTATCATATGTTTTTTTCACATCTCATTTCATAAGCATACCTAGTTTTTTCATGAAATAAAGAGAACGAATGACCTCCTATGCAGTGATGACACCACTAGTAATTTTTTTATCATGGACACCACCACCTTGTTCCTATGCCTTTCAACTTGTTTGCCATAATTTTTCATATGATCTTATAAATCATATTACGTAAGCTTATTGAACAAAAATCATCAAAATATTTTATTGCCTTTCTTGAAAACAGACGTAATAAAAGTGGCATTGATCTCAATTATTATAAAATTTATTTTGAACCTATATAAGATATTTTAATATTATTTATCATAAAAAAATAATATATAATCTTATTTTTAAAATTTTATTTATATTAATATTTCTTATCTCTTCGAGGGGAAACCTCCTAAACAATACATCCAATATATTATTTCCCATGAAGGTTGCATCCTTGCCTTTTGAAAAGGCTTACAAGCATACTCCCTATTTTATGACAATATTCCCTGAATGCATATTCTAATGATAGTTACATATATGGTTCTATGACAATATTCTCATGCATATTCCTAACTAACATGTGGCCTTCTTCATATGCACCATATAGTCAAATAATATGGGTTGACATGGATTATATTTTTGGGGTACACAACATTTTGTTTAAGTTATATACATTAATATTTTCTTTTAGCGAAAAGAGAAAGTAGCTTATCCAAGATTCATAGAATAATTTAGATTCAAATTCATTTAAACTTAATACAAATATGATTCAAATAAGATTGGAATTTAACTCTCCAGTAAAATAACTTAACCTTATAATTTATAAATTTTTAAATCTAAATCTAAATATTAATATTAAACATCCTTCTTTTATTTTCATAATTTTATTTATTAAATAAAATTGAATTGAATATGTATGTAATCTATTTTTTAAGGGAAAAATTGAAGTAATTTGTTTAAGCATTTGTTTAATTTCAAAATTTTTATTTAAAAAATCATCAAATAATAAACATTTTCAATACATGTATATGTATATATTTATTTCAAAAACTAATATAATGATACTATTTTCATTGCATTTTTTTTTTTTTTTTAAATAATTTACAAGTTGCCTTCACATTAATTGTATTGTCTACTAACATAATATTATGGACACTTGCTTCAAAATTCACAAAATATCAATTTTTTTCATGAAAGCCAAATCTTGTACTCCATTTAGAATTGGTAATAAAATTTCAAGTTTGATAATCTTAAGATATTAAGCCTCACACATATAAAAGAAGAAATAACTTATAAATTACACAAGGAATCTTTCATATAGATCTCATTGTACAACCTTTACAAGTTTTAATAAAATTATAAACAATTGCATTTTTTTCATTTTCTTCTTTACAACTTGGAAACTTTCATATGGACTATGACAACAAATAAATCTATCTAGCTTTCAAATGCTATCAATATTCTTGGAAAATCATAATTGGGGATGGGGTTTGACCACCCTATCTCCTCTCAAACCCCACAAACAATCTAAACAAAACCATAAGACTCTTGATACTAAAACAAAAAATAAAATTCACAATACATAACAAATTAGTAATCATTTTTACACAAGGTGTACACATTAAGGATCCTTGTATTATCATAGATTAGAATGGTATTGTGGAACAACCATGTCAGACTCAATCTAATTTCATCTTGGGAGAAACCCAACTTGTTTTGGCATAACAAAATGTTGACATATATGTAATATGATATTATTAGGAAAAGGCTAACAAAGTTGAAGTGCCTACAAGCGCTCTTGATGTAGCCTATAAGCATTCTTATATGTAAGCCTACAAGTAGTTTTGATGTATCCAACCTTATATATATTTGGTTAAATCACCTATATGGTTAAATTTGATTAAATGGTTTAATAAAATTTTTATATTGTTAATAATCTTCAAGTTAGGTTATGTTAGCTTGAGGTTAGCATTTAATTGGGAATTAGGTATCACTATAAATACCTTGTAATGACTAACCCATTGTATTAATTTGTGATGTGCGATCGTGAGGGTGCCTACGAGAACCCATCCCATATTTCTCATATTTGATTCTATCTAATTTCATCTATATGATCTTTTATTTTATTTTATTTTCTTTTCTACATATGGTTGTAGTGAATATATGTTTCAAAATATTTTTTGAAAGTATTGTCAATTTCAATATTGTATTAGAGTCAATAGAAAGTAACTTCACTCAATCATACACAAGGGTTACATAGAGTTGTTGAAAGTGCAATTTGATTCATGGCCAAGGCCAACCTTATATGGTGTTATCTTGGATAGGCCTAAGGGCATTAATATGTTATTATTTAAGCCCTATGGGTCGTGGTTAATCTTGTTATGGATAAAACCACCTTATAAACTTGTAATTTACCTTAAAGTCTTTCTTGTTATGTTAGCTCAAGGTTAAGTTATTTTATGTATCTAGGATTTTGGTATTGGTATATATACCCCCAATACTCCATTTAACCATCATAGTGTAGTAATTTTTATCTATGAATAGTATAATGATTACTTATGGCACCTACGATTTCTCCCCAATATCTATATTTTCTTTTCTTTCTTATATCCTTTTATGATTTCTATACAAGATTTGAGTGGATGAATTAATTCTATTAATTTTTAGAAAATATTATGAATTTCAACATGGTATTAGAGCATGTATAGAGCAGTATTGCTTGGTCATGTAAGGAGCTTACTCAGAGCCTCTAATTTTTTTTTTGAGTTCTTGGGTGGAATTCTTCTCAATTTTCTTTGAGATCTTTGGAGATATTTTGCTAGCTCCAATTTTTACTTATATTTTGCATAAAAATTTAAATTTTGTTTGGTATGATAGGTTCCCTCCTTCCTCACAATGGAGCTATAAAAAATGAAAATAAGGCGTCGATCAAACTCCAAAATTTGAATTTAAATTTTTGGTCTTTTACTCCTTGCATAAAAGAGAGTGCTTTACTACACAAGATATTATACTAATCATTCCATTATTCAAGGATAAGGGATGCTAGCATATCCATACCAGCCTCATGACAAAATGAATAATAGAAATGATGCAAGGACATAACATGTAGAAGATCAATGGTTCAAACCCTCATAGTCATTTTACTCATTTTGGCACCATAAAAAGAAGAATGATGATTTATGTTGTAAATCCCAAGACTAAAGTCTTTGCATGGCATATTAGTTAGAAATATTTAAAAAGACATTCAAGTAGTGAGAGAGCTAGGGTTGGATGCATATAGGTACAATTTATTATTCTTAGCTATTATAAATGACATGATGAATGCTTTATACGGAAGCACCAATGCTATTGTCACCACTATAGATGCTATTCGGTTGGTCATGCAAACATGGATAGAGTAAAAAAACAACATCAACCCAGGTTCAATTATTTGAAAGTCTATTTTTATTCATGCTGATAATGATAAAGATGTTTGGTTGCATTGAAGGCATCTATTTTAATATATAGAGTACTTTAACATTCCAAAACATGGGCTTGGCACCTTGACCAACATAAGCAACTTAGCCTATAGGAGACCAAGATCCAAGTCTCACTTTTGGCATCAAACTCAAAGAGAGATGAAGAGATATTGACTAAAATAACATTTGACATGGTGCTTTCATGTGCCACATAAGAAAATATTTTTCCTACTTATACCCATTTAGCCACTCAGAATCATACAAGTATCAAAGTCACATAGGTCTAGAGGAGTTGAAGTGGTGAATGATAAGTGGAAGACACCAATAAATTATGGATTACCAAGTGGAATCAGGAAATTGGATATTGCTTCTCTAAAGTTTGGAATTTTATTTTTTTCTATTTAGGGTTCCATTAGGAAAAATGTTTTGAAGGTCATAAATTTTGCATATGCAAGCATTTTGAGCCTATTTTTTCAAATCATACAAAATTTTAAGATCTATGGATTAGTGTCATCAACTCAAGGACCTACTATAGTGTTAGGGTTAGATTGTATAGTATGAATCACTAATACCTTATTACTCACCTTAATGGATAAAAATATGATATTTGGTCAACTCAAATAATTGGCCTATTATTAAGTAAGAACCTATGATGCATCTTTCAAGAAGATAAAACAACCCTTGATGAAGAAAATCACCATCAAAGAGAAGAAGGAGCTCTTGGACTATTTTCCTCACTAATTGAACTAGATTTTATTTTCCACATCAAACAAAAGAGTAAAAATATTAAGGAATGGTTAAAAATGAATGAGTTATTTAGAAAACATTAATACTATGGAAGTGAATCACTTGGAATTAGAGCTTTCTTCCCTCAAATTGGTTGAGTTTGATAACATTGAGGACCATATTGTGGGATTTAAAGTATTGAGAGAAAATATTGCATCTTATATAAGCAAAAAGAAAGATGATGCTAGATGCATGAAGATTATCCTTTCTAATATTTCCTATTCAATTTAGATGTTAAATCTTATGGTTCATATGATTCCTATTTTTTTGAAATCTCAAGAAAATCTTACTCTTGATCAAATTTTTTCTCTCCTAGTTTATTTTTAGGTGGTAATGAGAAATTATGGTGGCACTTCACAAATATAGGCTCAAGTAAAGGAATTTAAAACTAAGAAAGCTAAGACCTAGGGGATTAAGCGCTAGAATAAGTCTTCAAAGTAATTAAAAATCATTTGTGGATACTACAAGAGGGAAGGACATCCAACAAAAAATTGCCTACTAAAATTATAAAGGATTGAAGCTAATTTTTTGAATATTGATGGATGTATTCCAGATGATGAGGGTGATTTGGAAGAACTATAAAGCCTCACTAGAACATTCATTATGATGAGAAGATATTATTATCACTAATATATTTTCTCATTGGTCCCTTAGCTCAAATTATGAGGGGGTGTTCATGAGCTCATCCATTCTATGGAGAAACATGACAAGGCAAGCATGTTTATCAAACTAGATATAAGCAAGGCCTATGATATAGACTCTTGGATTTTTTTGGAAAAAGTTATGATCAAGTTTGGCTTACACCACATTTGGATTAATTTTATGGAATGCTTCTTTACCCTGATTTTCTTAGTTATTATGAATTCTTAGACTTTTGGTTATTTCAAGAACTCAAAAGGGTTGAGGCAAGGAGACCCTATGTCTCATTATCTCTTTATAATTCTTGTTGAAGCTTTGGGGAGATCCCTAAAAGTGGCTAAGAATGCACATCTTGTGGAAGGCATTAAGCTTGCTTATACCTTAGATCTTGTTTCCCATCAATAATTTGCAGATGACACTTTATTAAAGATAAATTCTTCTATTCCTCAAGATAAAGTGATCAAGAGCATTTTTTATTTATATGAATTGGTAGTAGATCAAAAAATTAACCTCAGGAAGTGTAAGGTTTTCTTTCTCAATACCCCTTTTGAGAAGATAACGAGACATTATTTAGATTCTTGAATGTAATTATGTAGACCTTCCTTCCTCTTATTTATGTTTACCTTTATTTAAAGGAATAATCAAAGAGGAAATTTGGTTTCCTATCTTGGATAGACTTCAAAAGGAACTCTCAAGTTGGAAGGGAACTCTCTTGATTCAAGCTAGTAAAGCACTATTAGTAAAGTCTATCCTCCAGAGCATTTCGATTTATTTTTTTGTCATTGTTTAAGATTCCATCGAAGATTGCTCAAAATATAGAATAGATCCAAAAAATATTTTTGTGGTCAGGATCAAAAAATAAGAGAAGATTCCATTTGATATGATGGGATCAAGTTTTCTATAGAAAAAATAAGAGTGGTCTTGGATTGAGGAGGTTGATTCAAATGAATAATACCTTGTTAGCTAAGCAATGATGGAGGCTTATCTCTCTTAACTATTTAGGTTGGTCCCAAATAATCTAGGCCAAATATTGTGTTAGATTTTTATGTAACGAGCATTGGGAGATAGCAATCACAAGATGCAAAATAATATGAAATAAAGTAAATCTACTAGATGAATGAAATATGCAATAAATATAAATGATATAAAAGAATACAATGTAGCTATAGAGGAAATTAACACTCTATTATAAAGCTACTAAACTACATTGCACCCATCACCAATGTATGGTGATACACACAAAACTATAAGCACTAAGATACACTATCAGACTATGTCCCCCAACTCTATATCTATCTAAAAGTGAGGCCTTCCTTATATAGGTAAAATAGTATACTTGGCCAACACTTTACCTAGTTGTTCAAGGGACAACTTACATATTTACAACTTGGACATTGATACTTGTGCATTTATTACATTGCATTAAGTAACTAGATAACATACCCCTAAAGTAATCTAAGTATGTATCTTGGAAGATACATTTACATAACCCAAATGATGCAATAGACAATATTTTTAACATCCCTCTATATTACATTATTTGGGTATTGAAGACTTTAGTATTCAATATGGATCTTCTTCTTCTTCATCTTGATATTTTTCTACATTCTTTGTAACCTATTCAAGAAAATAATTAGTATCTCTATAATATGTAGCATTTGTTGATAAAGCTTTCACCTCATAGGTATCTTTGGGTTCTTCCAGTTCTTCAACTTCTTCTATCCTTTGTACTAGATGTCCATTTTGATTTATCTTCTAATATTCCATTTGAGGATAATTGGTTGGTCGCTAAAATTATTGTTGATGAGGGTTCCTTTGATATTGTCAAGTTTGAAAAATATTCCCACTATTCATCTAATTTTCTTGCTTTCAATTTTAGGGATTGTATTTGCAATAGCTGGTACTATGATCTTTCTTACTGCATATCTAACAATACCATATTTTTCCTCCTCTCACTAAAGATGCAATATTTCCCTATGGATTATCTTTTTATGCCAATGCAGTGTTAGTCATTTCATCTTTCACAATATTTTCTACTTCATATTATTGAAGTATATTGAATAGATCATCAAAAGAAGTATCTTTAATTAAAACCTATAAAGATGTGACCAAGTGTTTATAGCTATCTAGAAGTGCTCTCATGGTTACTTGAGTGAGAAGTTCATCCTTAACTAATTCTCCTAAGGTCAATAGTTTACCTTTAATATCTGCAACCTTCCTTAGGAACAATCAATAGTTTACCTTGAGTTTGGAGATGAAGGATAGTCACCTTATTATTTCCTTCAAATATTTTTTCTAAGCTTGTCCATGCATTTAAAGATGTTTTTGTTAAACTGATATATGGTTGAATCTCATCAGTGATAGCAAAAGTTATTATCATTAAAGCTTCTGAATCATTTTATTCAAACTTTAGGATTTTAGTTTCACCTATAGTAGGTCTCTATGTTTTTACTTTCACAACATCCCAAAGATTTTCATATACTAAGATTGCTTAAAATTTATTTTTCCAAGAGAAATAATTTGGACCCTTGAGTAGTTGATATTATGCTAGGAAGAATTTGTTTGATGCCATTTAAATATTCCTAATATCAATCCTTGGATATGTAGGCTACCTTATGTCTCCCTAGATATGTTTTTGAGTATGATATAGTAATCTTGTAAAATATCGTTCAATTTTGGTTGATTTTGTATAAATTTTGTAAAGATCAAAAATCAACTTCTTATCTCCTTATTACTCATAATTTTTAAAGAGGTTTTAATGTTGGATTTATTTTGTCCCTTTTGAGAAATTTTTTTGAGACAAGAATATAAATTTCCAAATTTGAATAAAATATATTAATAGTCCCATTTTTGAAACCCTTAGTATTTCATTCAAGTGTTTCTAATTTCCAGTAATCTATTTTGATGTTGTAACCCTTATCACTCCCAAATTTGAAAAACTAGAACACATTAATATTTGTAAACATTAAATGGATGAATTCCAAATAGTATCCCTTATTTCTCCTAAGTTGTATTTTGCAAATATTATATTAATTTCCCTAAGTTTTACTTTCAAATAAAGATTGATTTCATTTAATATCTCAACCTTATATTATAACCTTATAACTCCCTTTTAAAAATGAAAGTGAAAGCATGAGATTCCGGAAGGAAGCGATATTCAGATGTAATAAGAACAGAATTAACTCTATGCATAAAATGAGAGAACGTAATCAAATTGAGACCAAATATACAGAGAAAGTAGGAGCACAACCCTTTATATATTAATCGATTCTCGGTTACAATACATCTTTTCGGTTATACATTCTCAGTTACAATCATGAATAATGGTCTTCTTCCGCATGCCCACATGCAAAGTGGGCGGGCCAACGTATTGCCACCGCTGGTGTCAATGAGTCTTCACTTCTTGCTGTTCTTCCTGCGTTCAAACAAAAAAATAGCAACCCGTTTAGTAATACCTGCAACACAATGGATAGAACGTACTGCAAGACAATACGCGATCAAAAATATAATGCAGTTTGAACAAGCTAAAATGCAATGCCAGATGTATTTAGAATAACTATTCTCTGCTGCCGAGCTTCACAAAGAAAGTTGCTGCCTGTAACCAATTGCTGACGTGCTATATCCGATGACTATCTTAATATATATATATCATTCTAACACGGTTGATTGCAATATATATATCCGACATGAAAACGTAAACTATTTTGAAACATTCGAACTCGAAACATATTCGCAAACATAAAACGTAAACTATTTTAACATATATTCGACAACAACATATGTTATACAACAAACATTTTCGAAACAACAAATATATTATATTGACTAGGGAACGTGCGTAGGGTGCCCAAACGGGCCGCCCCCGATGAAACGCGATTTCGACGCCAATCCACTAGGGATAGGCTCAAAATCTGAAGGAATGGAGTGTCGGCGAATTGGTGGATTAATATAATCCAATATCGGGCTTTAAGGTCTGGAAAATCAGTCCAAACGGAATGCAATCGGGTCCTGGATTTAACAAAGACTTCGTCATGTTTTTCAAAATGCTCGTTAACCTCTTGTGAATGGGAAAGTTCATCGCTTTTATAGACCCACGGGGTCTCTCTCTGAAAGGGGCACGCAGGGGTGCCACGTGGCGGTCATGCCTTCTCAACCGAGAAGAGACTCCACCTTGATTAGGGCCTACGTGACTGCTCTGGCAACAGTCCGCTAACTGTCAATCGGCCCACCTACGCGCGCATGCACAAGCAAAAGCCATAAATGACTGTCTCTGACTGCCACGTGCCCAACGGTCACTGAGTCATGTTAATGCTTGCTTCTTCTTGGTCAATGCCGAAGTCCGCCTTTAAACGCCGAAGTGTCGCGATATCGCGACGTCGCGGGCAAGGCTCCCCTTTGAGCCCCGAAGTGTCGCGATATCGCGACGTCGCGATATCGCGACACTTCGGGCAAGGCTCCCCTTTGAGCCCCGAAGTGTCGCGATATCGCGACACTTCGGGCAAGGCTCCCCTTTGAGCCCTGAAGTGTCGCGATATCGCGACGTCGCGATATCGTGACACTTCGGGCAAGGCTCCCCTTTGAGCCCCGAAGTGTCGCGATATCGCGACACTTCGGGCGAGGTTCCCCTCGAGCCCTGAAGTGTCACGAAATCGTGACACTTCGGGCGAGGTTCCCCTCGAGCCCTGAAGTGTCGTGAAATCGTGACACTTCGGGCGAGGTTCTCCCTCGAGCCCTGAAGTGTCACGAAATCGTGACACTTCGGGCGAGGTTCCCCTCGAGCCCCGAAGTGTCGCGATTTCGCGACGCCTAAGGCCGAACTTCCTTTGCTCCTAAAGTTTGCCACGATTTGAAGTTTGCTTAAGATTTGTTCTTGCTTTGTTTTTGTGAAGGCTTGTTTTGACTTTGTTTTTGTGAAGGCTCGCTAAAACGACCATCTTTATTCCGTTTACTTTCTGACCTTCTAAACTGCAATGTGAGTGGCTAGGACCACTGTTTGACCTCTGAGGGCTGCCCTGAAAGCTGTGTATATCAATGCGATCAGTGTTTGTAGTCACTTAATCGGATTGGTGCTGTTTTGGTGTCTACAGATGCCCCTTTTTGGGAAGCGCTGTGGGTGACGCAGTGCTGAGCAAAAATAGATGACCAAAGCACTAATGATTAGGGTTTCTTGGTAACCTAACCAACTTTTGATGCCCCAAGTATGGAAAGGGCATGCATTCTTGAATCCTTGCTTTTGACGAGCTAAGGAATTTGATTTCAAGTGTTAACCTATTTTGGTGAGGTGTGACTTGAGCTTGGACATTGATCAGTCATGATTAGGCAAAGGGCGTAACCTTTTGTCCACAGAGGGAACCTTGTGTTCATGCTTCGGGAATGCCAAGTGTTTGATCAATTTAATGATTGCTTGTTTACTGCCCCAAGCAGGAGCGTGATTGTCTTTGTCAATGATTCTTTGAATGCATGCCATTGCCCCGATTGGGTGTGTGTTTGTTGATTGGTGACTAAGTGTGACTACCCCCTCAAGCGACGAATCGATGAGGGAATGACCTTCGTGAGAAAAGCGACGAGTCGCTTGACCCAAGATGACTTAGGTTAGGGTGCCTTTAGATGTTTTACCATTTAAGCACGTGCAATTTCCTGACATTTGGACCTATTTTTGGTGGGTGTTAACCCTTTTGGTGATGCCATAATGGGGTGAAATCATCAAAAACCCGTCTTCCCGTGGAGCGGTCCAGCTATGGTAGCCTTCTTGGGGAAGTGGGAAAGTGACAATTTGATCCCCGACATCGATTTTCTATGCCAAGAGGTTAAGTGCAAGAGCACTCGTGTCCGGAAACTTATTGCTATGGTTTTTGTGTTGCATTTTTATGATGTTTTTGTTGTTTTGATTTTCTTTCTTTGTGTATGTCATGATATTATGGTATGCATAATGATTGATGTTGATGGATGCATGCTATTTTATATTGATGGATGCATATGGTATAATAAATGCGATTGTTGTATGTTGATTTATTTTGATGGATGCATATGTTGTGATGAATGCAAATGTATGTGATATACAGAAATGAAATGGATGGATGGACTTTGTGGTGTTTGGCTATGGCACCATAGACTGTTTAGAACTCTATTATTTTGTCTTTTTAGGCGATTGCTTTGATGCATGACTTTGTATGTATACATGTGGTTTTTCTTTTTTTTTGTATTTTCTGATGGTATTGTAAGGATGAAAAGTAGCGCAGTTGGTTTAGAAATGTATCCAAGGTTTTCTGAGACTCAGACGGTTTTAACTTACTAGCCATGACTGTACTTTATCTTACAAGACTTTTGAACAAGGTATGAATCGGACTTGTTTTTGACCAAGCTATTTCACATCCCTGTGTGTGCAATTGAGTTCATTTATGTGGTATTTGTCGAGATACCGCCGATGCCGAATGGGCTTTCAACCGAACCTCGTATCGAGGATCACCTAATTAGCTCCACTAACTCCTTTGTTGTATTTAGTTAGATTAATCTGCGGTGTTATCCAGGATACCATAAGCTAGCTCATCCACATGCAAATATTGATCTCGTACACAAGTTAATGTGATAGATATATCGTCATGCGAGAAGTTTACCGCCAAGTGACCGATAGGCTATCAACCAAACCGGCATCGAGGCTTGCCTCATGACCTCGTTGGAATGTTGAGAGTTCCAAGGATTCAAGTTCAACTCCCTTCTTTTCTTCAATTGTATTGGGATACTTGCTCGTTTGTAGTGATAAGATCACTGTTTATTTTGATTTGTTTTTCTTTTGAGCAAGGGATTGGGGATATGGAGTGACGATAATCACTATTGTTTGTGCCTTTTGATGTGTGCACTGTAGGATGTCAAATTTTGATGTTTTGACTTTTTGCAAATTTTTTGATGTTTTGCAACTATTTGAGGACTAGGGATTCTTAGGGAATTGGGTAGGGAGGATGCTTGTCCTTTTGCCAACTCTCAGCATTCTTGGGGTCATTCGCACAGGGGGATGAGCAAGATAACCGTTTCGCTTATGGTGACCTGGATTACTGTGCAGGTTTCATCTTTCGTTTACACAACTTGGGAATTTTTATGTGTTTTAATTTGTGTTGGGATGCTACGTAACAAGGTGTATTTCAAGTGTAACTCTACCTTCGTAAAATCTGTTTGACTTGATACATTACATGGCTAAAGAGCAAAAGGATGACTCGAATCACGAAAACTCTTGATACATTAAAAGACCACTGACTCTAGTGTGGTAAAAACAATGCATGGTGTTTTTGTTGTTTTTGTAAAATGGAACAGTGTGGAACAAGATGGACTAGCAGAGCAATTACAACCTATGGTGCCTTTGACCTATACGACCACAAATATGCGATGTATGGGTGCGATGCTTAATGCAGCTACATATTTTTGTATTTTTGATGGATTGATTTTGTGAATATGAAGATGAAGTGCGAGAAGAACTCTCTATTGATGGATTTGAGTATGCTTAGAAATGAGATGCAAAATTTTGTTGTTTTTGATGATTTTTGTGTTGTTTTTGAATTTTCTTGATTTTTGACCAAGCGATTGTGGAAATCCTTGGAGCATTTTGGGATTTGACCAAGCGATTGCAAGAATCCTTGGAGCCTTTGGGGTTTGACCAAGCGATTGCAATAATCCTTGGAGCATTTTTGGGATTTGACCAAGCGATTGTAAGAATCCTTGGAGCATTTTGGGATTGACCAAGCGATTTTGAGAATCCTTGGAGCATTTTTGGGATTGACCAAGCGATTTTAAGAATCCTTGGAGCCTTTTGGGATTGACCAAGCGATTTCAAGAATCCTTGGAGCATTTTTGGGATTGACCAAGCGATTGCGAGAATCCTTGGAGCATTTTTGGGATTGACCAAGCGATTTTGAGAATCCTTGGAGCCTTTTGGGATTGACCAAGCGATTTTGAGAATCCTTGGAGCCTTTTGGGATTGACCAAGCGATTGCAAGAATCCTTGGAGCCTTTTGGGATTTGACCAAGCGATTGCAAGAATCCTTGGAGCCTTTTGGGATTGACCAAGCGATTGCAAGAATCCTTGGAGCCTTTTGGGATTGACCAAGCGATTGCAAGAATCCTTGGAGCATTTTTGGGATTTGGCTCTCTTAGATATGAAATGGTCGCAAATGACTCGATATTCAAGGGTTCTTTTTCCTTGATACCGTCAAGAGAAGCTAGCCGGTATGTCCCGGGTCCTATTTTGCTATCAATGACATATGGACCTAACCAATTTGCCGCAAACTTGTCCCTTAGGTGGGATGGCAAACTGGAATTTTGTTGGTTTTCCTTCAAAACCAAATCACCAACCCGAAAGTCCCTGAGGTGAACTTTCATGTTGTAAGCTTTCTTAAGTCGCTCTTGATAAATACGTAAATGCTCGAGAGCATTAACGCGTCGTTCGTCAAGCAACGTAAGCTGGTCTAACCGGGCCTGCCGTGCAGAGTCATCATCGATGAACTCCTGCATTGATATGCGCAGGGAAGGAATCTCCAACTCTAGAGGCATGACTGCCTCGGAGCCATACACAAGCGAAAACGGAGTGGCCCTAGTGGGTGTCCGAATGCTAGTGCGATAGGCCCATAGGGCAAGTGGGATTTGAATGTGCCAATCCTTATGACTGTCTACAACGATCTTTTTAAGGATGGCAACTAGCATTTTGTTTGACGCCTCTGCTTGCCCATTCGCTTGCGGATAATAGGGTGTTGAAAAGCTGTGTTGAATCTTGTACTTTGTGGTCAAAGAACGCACGTATTTGTTCTTGAAAGGCATCCCATTATTTGAGACTATTTTGGATGGAATACCAAAATGACATATGATGTTATGCAAAATGAACTCCACAATGCGGGGTCCTGTGGCCGTTATGATAAACGTGTGATGGCCTGACGATGCGGGGAGATCTTTCCAATTAGATCAAAGCCCCACTGCGAGAACGGCCAAGCAGACTGGACTGTCTGCAAGGCCTGAGAAGGTACGTGCATCAAATTGGCATGATGTTGACACTTCACGCACTTCTTGACATAGGTGCAACAATCTCGCTCTAAAGATGGCCAATAATAGCCCATGCGAAGAATGCACTTTGCAATGGCCATACCACTGAAGTGGCCACCACATGTACCATCGTGCGCTTGGGCGATCGCCCAAGTGGACTCTTGCTGGTCCAAGCAACGAAGGAGGATTCCTTCATAGCTGCGATGATACAAAATGTCTCCTATCAAGACATACTTAGCCGCTTTCTGCTTGAGTGCTCGTTTTGCGGCATGAGTCAATTCAAGTGGGAGATTACCTAACTTGAGGTAGTCTCTGATGGGTAAATACCAGTCTTGTTGATCAAAAACCTCGACAGTATGAACAACCAATCCCTCTTGAAGTTCATCCCTAGCAAACGCTGAATGGGATAGAACCTGTAAGAATAGCGTTGTGTTGCTATTAATGGGAGTAGGGGAGAACAAGGACCCCCAATTGGCACGTTTCAGACGATCTCGGATTCGAGAGAACTTATCCGAGGATGGTTCAATCTGGATCATGTGGATTCCTGGCGTCAAGTCTGAGCTTGCACGCTCCATCGTGGATTGCGATAAGGTTTTGACTTGAATGGTTGTCATATCACCGGAAAGGTCTTGCGGAATTAGTGACCCCAAGGAGGCCATTGTGTCCGCAAAATGATTCGATGATCGAGGGAGTGCCTCGATGTCATACCACTCAAGTTTTGCCAGGAATTTTTCCACAAGGGCTTTATAAGCCTGCAGGATCGGGCATTTGCATTGATATACCCCTTTGACTTGATTGACTATTAACAGCGAATCACCAAAGATATTCAGTCGTTTGATGTTCATGGCGATTGTTGTCTGAAGACCTAGGAGCAAGGCTTCATACTCAGCATTGTTGTTGGTGCACGGGAAGTTTAATTTAAATGACAGGGGCATTGGAGCACCCTACGGTGTGAAGAATACAATTCCCGTGCCACCACCTTGCTCACATTTAGAACCATCGAAGAATAGGGTTATGTCGGCTCGTGACTCAGGCTCATCAAAATCTGGCGATTCTAAGACATGGAAGACCCCATCATCGGGTAGTTCTATGACCAGAGGCCGATCGTCTTCAAGAGGAGCCTCTGCTAGTTGATCGGCTATGACTTGTCCTTTGATAGATTTTTGTCCAATAAACTCTATGTCAAATTCTCGTCATCAACATAATCCATTTCTCTGTGCGGCTACTATGATAAGTACGACTCATCATGTATCGCAATGGATTCTCCTTAGACACAACATACGTAGTGTTGCTCAAGCATGTAGTGGCGTAGCTTTTTGGTAGCAAACACCACCGCCAAGCAAAGTTTCTCAACGTATGCATAGTTAAGTTCATAACTGACCAGGGTGCGGCTAAGATAGTAAGTAGCCTGTTCCTTGTGAAGTTCATTCTTCTGGGCTAGCATGGCGCCCAGTGCCACCTCAGTAGTTGAGATGTATAAGTAGAACGACACTCCTGGTCTAGGTGGTGCCAATACTGGCGGCGAAACCAGGTATTGTTTGATCTCGTCAAAGGCTGACTGGCACTCGTCATCCCAATGAAATGTAACCCCCTTGTGCAATAATTTGTTCATGGGTCGGCACTTGTCAGATAATTGCGCTATGAAGCGTTTAATCGATGCGACCTTTCCCTGCAGACTTTTGAGCCGCTTGATTGTAGTTGGGGGAACCATTTCAAGGATTGCCTTGACTTTCTTTGGGTCCACCTCGATGCCTCGCTTTGAGACTATGAAACCCAAGAGTTTTCCATATGTGACGCCAAAGACGCACTTCTTGGGGTTTAGTCTAACTTTATGCTCCATGAGGCGATCGAGGATCTTGCTTAAGTCGTCGATATGATTTGAGCGCAAGAGAGACTTGGCTAACAAATCATCCATGTAATCTTCCAAAGTTTTGTGCATGTAATCATGGAAGATATATGTCATGGCACGTTGGTAGGTAGCGCCAGACATTTTTAAGGCCAAAAGGCATGACCTTATAACAAAATGTCCCCCAAGGCGTTGTGAACGCCGTTTTTAGTTGGTCTTCAGGATTGATACGAATTTGATTGTATCCTAAGAAACCATCCATTAGGGAGAGCATTTCGTGACCTACTGTAGCGTCTACCAACGCGTCGATGCTCGACAAGGGGAAATCATCCTTAGGACTCGCTTTGTTTAGATCTCAAAAATTAGTGCATATGCGAATCCTCCCGTCGGGCTTCTTGACGGGAACCATGTTGGACAGCCATGGCGGATAATCCACGCAGATGACAAACTGTGCATCCAACAACTTTTACAATTCATATTTGACCATTAAAGCCACTATTGGGTGCATCTTACGTAGTTTTTGCTTTACAGGCTTGATTGTCGGATCAAGCGTTAAATTATGCGTGACTAGTTGTGGGTCTAGTCCTGGCATATCTTTGTACGACCATGCAAAAACCTCCTTCTTCTCTTTGAGAAGGGCAATGTAGTCGGCTTGCTCTTCGGGGGAAATACTTACCCCAGCCTTGAGAATCTATGGATTCATTGGATCCGTGCCGATATCTACATCGGCCGTCTCCTCGATTGACATGTGGGATCCGTCCTCCAACTGATGTGGAGTCGGGATCAAATGGATATCATTAGCTGAATTTAGATCTGCATTGGGAACCTCGGGTTCCTCTTCAGCCTAAAAAATATCCTGAGTTGTCCCTGGGGTAAAATGAGGCATTTCACCGAAAGGCCAGTACTCTGATGGTGATAAAGGTGAATTGACGCGATCCCAGTCGATGGCATCTATGTCTAGATGCAATGACCGTGTTGGATCGGCCGGATTGTGGATGGGTGCGGTCAAATCAATGGAGATCATGTGGATGGAATGAATTTGGTCTCCATTACCGTGGGTGTGATAACTTGATTCTTCTAGATGCTCCCTATACTCTGGATCTGGCTCTAGGGGAACGGGCACGAACGGATCGGCCCTATGTGCTACAAGGAGGACAGGGTCTTCCCTCAGCATCGTTGTCATGATAGGGTCTCGAGGTGGACGGTGCTCATCGTGAATTTGGAGCCATGGATCCAACACTTGGTCCCACCTCGCCGGGTCTACCCACCATTCATGCCCTAACCTTATGCCCATCTGTCCCATTAGATCTTCATGAGTTAAAGGGCGGTAATGCCGTCGCGCATGTCTGAGATAGTCCATCTCAGTCTCATCTTCTGAATCACTTTCGGAGGCCCAAAAATGTTCATTCTCTTCAGCAACTATTACTTGCGACGTTGAGGACTCTCCTTGTTCCAGTAAGTTAATCTGGTCCCATTGCGGTTGTTCCACTCTTGGTGGAGGGACCTGATCCTCTTGACACTGTATTGATTCAATTGGAACCTCTAAGGGGAATAGCTTCAAAAAGATATCCGAAAGCCGTTGATGTTCTCTTTGAGGATTAATGTCCGAACTTTCGCCTCTCTCTAGCAAAGGAGAGGGATTACTGCTGTTGCCAAGGGTGTTTGTTGACCATGGGAGGTAGTCTCCCAATGTATATTCTATATTCGGGTTGGCATAAAGATCTGGTGCCAATCCCCCCTTGTTGCCTATTTCTAGGCCTTGCATATTTTTGACCAAGATGTCTAAGGGCAGGGGGTGGTTGAACCCTACTCCTGACTTATCATATGGCATCTCGATATCTTGGTTGGCAAAGGACCCGCATCCCTTGCTCATATCTGCCTAGCCCATATCCATGCCAATTGCATTGGCCGAGATATTTTAGGGCAAAGTCTGGGTTTGACAGATAGTTGATGTTTTCAACAAAAGGCTCTTCGTCTGCTTCCTTTTGTTTGCATGGTTCAAGACCATGATCAAGGCCCCCATACACAAAATTTGTCTGGTTGGGTGGGTGACCTAGGGGAACAACTGTTCCTATGGGAAGGCGAGGTCTCCCCATATCCTGTACTGACTCTAATGCGGGCGTTGCCACAACATTCTCGCACTATGTACTCCCCCAGGCCTGTACTGGCCATTTCAACAGTGATTGTTGATGCTTGGGAGGGAGGGAACGGGAGTCCTTCCTGAGTCCATTCCATGTTTGGTGGTTTAGGAATCTCAGCTTCCGTGGTGCTAGGTGTTTCCTCTGTTGATATCGTTGATATTGTGGGCAACCCCTCTTCTAGGGGCGGAGCCTCTTCCATGATCTATTTTCCCTTGTCCTTCTATTTAGCCATGACAGGTGGCGTTGATAATGAAGGAGCAGATGATGAAGACTCACCTGGCTGGGATTTTGCTATTTTGGTCACCAATGGTGCCTGCGGTATTGGACCCTGTTTAGATGGATTTAACTAGAAATCCAAATGCGTTGAAGGGAGGGTCGACTGAGGCATTAATTGTACCACATTGCAATACTTGAAGGGTTCTAAGTCCATCGGGACTACATGTATTTCTCCTTCAAAAGCATACTTTAAGCACTGGTGGGCGATCGAAGGGACACACTTCATGTCCCTGATCCAAGGCCGCCCTAGTAGTATATTGTAAGCCATCTCGCCTTCCAACACATGGCACAACGTTGGTATTGTCTTTTGTCCTACCTGGACAGGTAGAACAACTGTGCCGACTGTCGAGCATATTGCATCATTGAAAGCTCGCAGTGTGTACGTGGAGGCTATGATATGAGAGGCTGGTAGCTTTAAATGTTTTAGTGCTGCCGTGGTAATGATGTTACTGGACGAGCCAGTATCTACCAGCACTCTCTTGTACGGGATCCCGTTGACCCACGCAACAACGTGTAGGGGTGGATCTGCCGTGTCATTCGATATTGCTTTGACTTCATCCTCTCTGAAGGTGATGACCGGCTCCGTACATCTCTTCACATGTCCCACAAAGTTGTTGAAAGAATTTGCTTCGTGAGGCCGTAATTCGATGGCTTTTAATATTTCCATAAGAGCTTCTCTATGAGGTGTTGACTGTTGAATAAGCTCGTAAATGGATAGCCTAGCCGATGTGGTCCGCAAACTCTGCGTGAGTTTGGTCCGTATCGTGACCTCGGGTCTAGGCGGAGGTATTTGCACAGGGCCTTGCTGAGGCTGCGACGTCGTTGGAACTTCCCTCGTGGCTACCTCGGGGGCAGCTGCTGGGTACTTTTTGTTCCGTGTCACTATGCTAATCATTCCCACAAATCCTTGCATGGGAAGATTCTGTCGCACCTCGTTAATCTGGAGAGGTTTTGCCTGTGCCTCGTGGGCAGGCAAAGGGTCCTTGAATACCCCCATTTGTTGGTTGTTTGGCGCTATGGGGTTGTCCACGGCCAATGTTTTATTGTCGATTAGATCTTGGATTAATCCTTTAAATTTCTAGCATCCATTTAAATCATGTCCCCTTCTCCTATGGAATCGACAATACAATTCCTCTCTGTATCCCTTAGGCTTGGGAGCGTTAGGGTCTACAGTTTGGATCTCTGGAAGGGTAACTAAATTTGCCACTGACAAGCGGTCAAATAGGGAGTCCCTGGACTCCGTGTAAGGGGTGAATTGTCGCCTAGGGCGACGCTGCTGATTCTGCTCCTGTTTCTTATTATCTCTTTCGTAACTAGGAGGCACTGCTTGGTAATTAGCCTTTTGGGGCTGTATTTCTTGCACAGGCTTGGGAGCATTTATCGCAACTTGGTTAACCGTAGCGGGTTGTGATTGCGTTGTCCCAGTTTTAGTGGTTTTATTCCACTCTTTCTTTTTAGGCTTGGCGATTGCGCCTTCGCCTATCTTAATCTCTTCTATAACTCTGGCTTGCGCCAAAGCTTCTTCTAAGCTGTCGTATTGCTGCAGCAACAATAGACCAGAGATTGATTTTAAGCAACTCCGTGCAAACATCTGTGTAAGATCAGACATAGGGGGACGGTAGGGTAGCTTAGAAAGCAAAGCCCTCCATCGATTCCCGTATGCTGCCATTGTTTCTTCCTCATATTGCCTGAGGCTGGCCAGATCACTAAGTGATGCCTTCTTTCTTGTGTTGAAGGCAAAGCGTTCAAGAAACGCATCTACTAATTGATCTAAGTTGTTTATACTGTGTTTGGGTAGTTGTGTGAACAAATTCGAGGCAGGGCCTTGCGAATGTGGTTATGAAAGTTCTAAGCAACAATGCATCATTATCTTGGATGCCGAAGCATTGACTTAGGAACCTTGTGACATGTTCTTGTGCGTCCTCTTCACCTTTAAAAACTGCCAATTGAGGCAACTTGAAGTGTTCAGGGTAAAGAGGTGTAGGCACTGAGGGATGCACTGGATGGCTGCGGAGTTGACGCAACGTGGGTTTTTGATGCCCAGAAGCCTTTGTCTCCATAGATTCCAAACGCTCTAATAGCGCCTTGTATGCATCGAAAGATTTTATTTCTTCCTCTTTGGTTTGCTCCCGTTGTGAGTTATGGGAGACTGGAGGCCTATGGGGGGGTGGCCGAGTGGCAGCCCTCCTGCCTTGATGGGGCGTTTTGGCCCGTTCTATTTCTGGTTCGTACTCCTCATAAACTTCTTGAGGAGTCTCTGGGCGAGACCTATGACCTTGATTGAGTCCCCGTTGAGGGTACCCATCATTGTTTCGGGGAGTGGCCTCCCTCTCGGGTCTATAAGGTCTCGGAGGCAAAGCTTGACGAGGTCGCGGAGACCCGTCCTGCACCAAAGGATTGTGCCTCTCATATTGTTCTTCTCTGTGGGTGCGAGGGGTTGGCACCCTCTCAGGTAGTTTATAGCGCAACTCATCCGCTTCATGCTGCATGCGCTCTTTATTCAGGCGGTATAAGTACTCTAACTCCTGATGACCTTGCTCAAGCTGCGAGATTCGGGCTTGGCGGGCGGCATGTCTGGCGACTGCCGGGTCAACGTGGTCTGCTCTTGTTTGCTCAGGAGGCTTAAATGTTTTTCCTATGTGTTTGCCTCGATCTTGATGATCTAAAATTTCAATGGGTTGCTTCCCTCGTCGAGGTAGGCGACATTTACTTGAGGCTGTGGCCTCGATGTATGATCATGATACCTAGCGGGTGCGAAAATGCAAGGTTCCCATGCTGTTTGTTGTCCTCGAGGAATGCGATGGCTTTCCTCGTACTCCCTTTCATGGGTTTGAAAGGGGCGGGCGGAGTTGGCTCGCCCTGTGTAAAGAGCCCTGCGCTCTGGATTTTGTCTTTCTGTTCGAATGTGAGGCAAGGAAGAAGTAGCGTATTCACGTTGTCTTTCCTCATGGACACTAAGCCTCTCTAGCGCTTCATCATGCTGCGGCCACTCAGATCTAGCCTCAAGAGGCGGTTGTCTATTTACATTAAGATCTACATGCAAAGCATCTTCCCGAAAGGGGCTGTGTTGAATGGGCATACCCCAATGAGGAGGTTCCCAATAGGTCCTTTTTGAAGTGGCCTGATGTGGACTTTCTTGTAGGCCAGACCGCCAAGGCGGTATGGCCAAGTCCTTAGGGCTAAAGCGAAGGCGACTAGCGCCCTCTCTTTGTGCACCTTCCGCAGTGTCCGCCCTTGATTGGGCTTGGCTACGGGTGTACACCATTGTGGTGCTTCTCTACTCTCTAAGCAGATTTTATCTCGTTTATGATGATTTATCTTTTTGTTTACACTAAGAAAAAATGAACACACACATACACAAAACCGTGATTATCTCTTTTAAGGATTTAGTAATGTGTCCTAAACTGGTTCAGTGCATTTTGATGTTTTATTTTGTTTTTGCAATTTTGGAAGAACGTTTAAATGCATAATGTTGGCTCATATGACTCCCATAAATGGTCGCCCCTTCAATATACCATTGTCGGACCGATATACCAACCTCTCTATATACCCGCCCTTACGAGAGGGAAACTATAGGTACGTGAGAGCAGATGGTACGTGGAACATAGGCGGTACGAAAGGGGGGATTGTCCTGTTAATGACACCTACCATAGAAGACTTATCCTCGCGTGCATGGGAATCACCCCAACAACACTCGGTCAGCTTTCATCAGGATTTACGCCTAACAACAGTGACAATCGGGGAAATGGATGCAAAGCTAAGCCAAGGTGGTGATGAACCCACCGTTGGTCTTGCTCAAGGGCTGGGGTTTTACGACCAGCTCCTTGGTTTAATTTACCACGTGCAGTGTGTGTGGTTCATTTTATTTTTAAAAAAATGAAACAAGCAGCAAAAAGAAACTTTCCCTATGCCACACAAATACTACAAACCGGAAAACAACAAGTAGAAATTTGAATTTTTTTTTTTTTTTTATAAAGCAAGAAAATTGACTACCTTTCTTTAATAATAATAAAAAAAAAAATGACAGTAAAAAAAATCAACAAATAAAGTAAACAGAAATAACAGCAGAAAATGACGAGGACAGTTTTAGAACTTTACCTCCTTACCTCCTTTTTCTGCCCGGACTTGCTGTTTCTGACCTTCAGCTTGAGAAAACGGTACCTGTTAAGCATAAACACAACAAATCGGATTAGTTTCTGTGATTTAAAAATCTGGGAACGGTCCCACCGTGATCGCCATTGAAAGCATGAGATTCCGGAAGGAAGCGATATTCAGATGTAATAAGAACAGAATTAACTCTATGCATAAAATGAGAGAACGTAATCAAATTGAGACCAAATATACAGAGAAAGTAGGAGCACAGCCCTTTATATATTAATCGATTCTCGGTTACAATACATCTTTTCGGTTATACATTCTCAGTTACAATCATGAATAATGGTCTTCTTTCCGCATGCCCACATGCAAAGTGGGCGGGCCAACGTATTGCCGCCGCTGGTGTCAATGAGTCTTCGCTTCTTGCTGTTCTTCCTGCGTTCAAACAAAAAACAACAACCCGTTTAGTAATACCTGCAACACAATGGATAGAACGTACTGCAAGACAATACGCGATCGAAAATATAATGCAGTTTGAACAAGCTAAAATGCAATGCCAGATGTATTTAGAATAACTATTCTCTGCTGTCGAGCTTCACAAAGAAAGTTGTTGCCTGTAACCAATTGCTGACGTGCTATATCCGATGACTATCTTAATATATATATATATATATCATTCTAACACGGTTGATTGCAATATATATATCCGACATGAAAACGTAAACTGTTTTGAAACATTCGAACTCGAAACATATTCGCAAACATAAAACGTAAACTATTTTAACATATATTCGACAACAACATATGTTATACAACAAACATTTTCGAAACAACAAATATATTATATTGACTAGGGAACGTGCGTAGGGTGCCCAAACGGGCCGCCCCCGATGAAACGTGATTTCGACGCCAATCCACTAGGGATAGGCTCAAAATCTGAAGGAATGGAGTGTCGGCGAATTGGTGGATTAATATAATCCAATATCGGGCTTTAAGGTCTGGAAAATCAGTCCAAACGGAATGCAATCGGGTCCTGGATTTAACAGCACTTCGTCATGTTTTTCAAAATGCTCGTTAACCTCCTGTGAACGGGAAAGTTCATCGCTTTTATAGACCCACGGGGTCTCTCTCTGAAAGGGGCACGCAGGGGTGCCACGTGGCGGTCATGCCTTCTCAACCGAGAAGAGACTCCGCCTTGATTAGGGCCTACGTGACTGCTCTGGCAATAGTCCGCTAACTGTCAATCGGCCCACCTACGCGCGCATGCACAAGCAAAAGCCATAAATGACTGTCTCTGACTGCCACGTGCCCAACGGTCACTGAGTCGTGTTAATGCTTGCTTCTTCTTGGTCAATGCCGAAGTCCGCCTTTGATTGATGCAAGTCTGCTGAAGTCCGCCTTTAAACGCCGAAGTGTCGCGATATCGCGACACTTCGGGCAAGGCTCCCCTTTGAGCCCCGAAGTGTCATGATATCGCGACACTTCGGGCAAGGCTCCCCTTTGAGCCCCAAAGTGTCACGATATCACGACGTCGCGATATCGCGACACTTCGGGCGAGGTTCCCCTCGAGCCCTGAAGTGTCACGAAATCGCGACACTTCGGGCGAGGTTCCCCTCGAGCCCTGAAGTGTCACAAAATCATGACACTTCGGGCGAGGTTCCCCTCGAGCCCCGAAGTGTCACGAAATCATGACACTTCGGGCGAGGTTCTCCCTCGAGCTCTGAAGTGTCACGAAATCATGACACTTCGGGCGAGGTTCCCCTCGAGCCCCGAAGTGTCACGATTTCGTGACGTCACGATTTTGCGACGCCTAAGGCCGAACTTCCTTTGCTCCTAAAGTTTGCCACGATTTGAAGTTTGCTTAAGATTTGTTCTTGCTTTGTTTTTGTGAAGGCTTGTTTTGACTTTGTTTTTGTGAAGGCTCGCTAAAACGACCATCTTTATTCCGTTTACTTTCTGACCTTCTAAACTGCAATGTGAGTGGCTAGGACCACTGTTTGACCTCTGAGGGCTGCCCTGAAAGCTGTGTATATCAATGCGATCAGTGTTTGTAGTCACTTAATCGGATTGGTGCTATTTTGGTGTCTACAAAAAGTAAATTAGATGAGGAAATTTTATTAAGACTTGTACCTTTATGAGGCCAGATGAATATGGTTGTAATTTGTCCTTTTTAAGCGTAAATTACCCAAGGTAAGCTTTGGATTTAATTATCTCCTTTAATGCTGGTTGATCGAGAGTGTTTTCTATTGCTCTTGAATTACTCTGGATCGCTACCGAATTGCTACCAAACTGCCACCGAGATTCTACCATTGATCTACCAAACTACCATCAATCTGCTACCGAGTAGCTTCCAAACTACTGCCTGTATCACTTTCAAACTACTATCTGTCCTTTCCAAGGTCCAAGACACCTTTAATTTATGATTAATTGAGTGACAAGTGTCATGGTAGAAGTTCTAAATGTTCCATGGAAGCTTCAGCTATTTTATGGAGGTGCTCAACTCACTCCACTGCTTGTGATAAATGTCACCTTTTGGTGGAGATGTTTTATTTCCCTTTGAGATTTGTCCAAGAAACACTCCTTCAATATCTATAAGACTTATTTGCTGTAGCGTATGTATATCAAGCTATTAGGTATACGTAACTCCTCTTATTGCATTAAGTATGGGTGTTAATAGAGTATTGTAACATCTTATTTGTGAGCATTATACAAATATTCTCTCATAGAATGACAAGTGGAATCTGCATGCCCTTATCTTTATCAACACTTTCTTGAAGTATCTCTAACGTGTTTTCCACCTTGTTATTTGTTGTTTTACGTAGATGCTAAAATATCTCCAACCAAGCAATGCTTATGGTTGCTCTGTGGTGGAGATATGGAGGAGCTTTTGTGGAGATATGAAGGAGCTTTGGTGGCCCTTGAATGGATTCCTAATGGCAAAACTTGTATGAAGACTCCTTGATGCTCTAATTATGGTAGAAATGCTCCTTTATTGGATGTAACTTGTTTTGATAGAAATACTCCTTTTATTTGACATAGGCTAGCTCACTACTTTATACACTGCTTGATCTTCCCCTATGCCTTGTCTTCTACAGGTTCGACCATCCAATATCTATAGAGGATGAGCCAAAAGAGAGGCCCTTTGATATGCTTGGAAGAGTGATAGTATTCAACCTCCTTTGGCTGATTCAACCTGCTTGTAGTGTGCCTTTAAGTCACTTTCCAATTTGCCCTTTTCTTGCATAGAATAATTTAGAGTAGTCCAACTCAATGTATCAATAAGATGTCTTTTGTACCTTTTCTTGCACTCTCTTTTTGCAGGTCTAGTATTACGATTTGTATGGTAGAATTTTGAATGCAGTGTAGTGTTTTGAGGTTGTATTTTCTTAGACACCTTCCCATTTTTGCTTGAATATTATGATGACGAATCCAAGATTAGTTAGAAGTAGATATATGATGTAATTTTTTGCACTTTTATCCTTGCAATTAACCCTACAATGCTTTGTATTTGAGACTCACAAAATATCAATTTTTGAAGCCTCTACTTCTATTTTGGTTATTCATAATCTTCTCCAAGTTTTGGAGGATTCTAAACTATTTTGGTGGCTTCTATTGGCCACAATGTGTTGCAGATTTATGTGCTTTAATAGTGTATTTAGACACTTGATACAAGTCAGATTTTGTGCCCTTCAACAAAATAAAAAACTAATTTATTTTTTAGAGTAGTATAATAGTGCAAGTATTTCACTTTTAATGCACTAATATTACACCTTATCACTCCAATCAACTCTCAAATTATGCACTAAAAATTTACTATAACTAATCAAGAATAACCTTAAAAGAATCTTTAAGAGTTATTCTGGAATTTCACTACAACTAATATTGTAGGACTTAGTATTATTTTTCTTTCTCCAAAATAGATAATAGGTAGTTGATAGAAGCAATTTTGAAATCTAATCAACTCCTAATTAATGTGCAAATGAACCTTAAAATGAACTTTTTCTTTTTGCACTTTCAAAGACTGTAATCCAATTTTCTATTTGTAACTTTAATTCAAATTTAGGTGCTTCTAACAAATCTAATAGGTAAACGAATTAATGAACCTACTTGCACCAAAAATTTGCATACTTTTTTTGTAGTAGCTCTTTTAGCACTTCTGTAGAGGATGTAGATTTTGGTGTCTAGGATCACCAATTTGCTGCTATGAGTATGTCCTTGGAGCTCTTTGTAGACTGTCCTGAACAACTCGTTCTTCACAAAATAATGGTCTCAAACTTTATTTCATGAGCCTAGGATTTGGTGGCTTGTTATCCTCTTCTATTTTCCTCCTTCTGTTGCAGATTTGGATAAGTCTTTGTCTCTGAAGTGATGCCTTCTTGTTGTGAGAGGTAATATTAAAATCTTCAAGATTTGGTGAGATTCTTTTATCTTCAAGTCTTCTTGAGGAATTTTAAATTCAAGCAGGATCTTCTTCTAAGATTTGGCACTCCTTGCCAAATTATTCTTCTCATATTTGACACTCCTTATCAAATTCTTCTTCTCAAATTTGGCACTCCTTACCAAATTATTATTCTCTTAGGCTTGTTGTCGGATGGTGACAATTGTCCCAAGTCCTTCACTATTAGGGGCTTCTCCTTGGTAGTGGATTTCTACAACGATTTCTCCTATGAGAATATCTTCAGTAAGGCTATCCTAGCATTTTTTTGGATGCTCGATAAGATTCCCAAGGTCTCTGATCTTACAAAGTCTGATGGTCTTCCTTGAGATATTTTTTTCAACCTTCTACTCCTGGAAGTATTGGTGGTGATATCTACTTCTAGATCTCTGATTTTGTTGCTTTTGGATTAGATGACGACTCACCTAGTCCTTCTTCTTCTCCTTCATTGACTGGAAGTTCTTCAATGAGATATTCTATTGATATTTTTGATTTTGCTTTAGGTGCTGAATTAATTTTGAAGAAGATACCCTTCCTAACTTTCTTGTAGGAAGTTTCCCAACTCACTGAATTTTATTTCCTTGCATAAATTATTAGTATTGAAATATTTAGTATGCTTCTAAATTAGATATTCTCTTCAAATTCTTTTTCAGGATCAAGGCTTCTATGACCTTTTTCAATATTAAGTGTTTTGTGGTATTTTTTAGTATCAAGTCTTCTGTGGCCTCTTTCAGTACCAAGGCTTCTATGGCCTTTTAAAGTATCAAGGCTTTTGTGGCCTTTTTTAGTATTAAATCTTATATGGCCTTTTTAGTATCAAGAATTCTATGGCTTTTTCTTAAAATTGTGAAGTTCTTCGATTCAACAATGGAGATATTCAGTATCTTGACTTCACCATAACTCTTCACTAGAAGTCTTCTATAGCCATGTGCAAAACTCCTGGGATGGGCATCTTGTGCCTTATTAGGCTCCAAATGAGAGTGATTCCTCTAGGACTTCTTGGAATTGCTCTTTTCTTTGTATTTAGGTGCCAAAATTCTTAGACCACCCTGAGCTCTAGTTGGCTGTAAAACTTTTGGTCTCCCTTAGACAGGCCAAACATCTGGGACTTTACTGGGATTTGATTGAGTGCAAGTCTTCCAACCATTACAAGCTCCTTAGTTGGGCTAGATCTTTGGGCCTTTCCTTGCCTCCAATGAAGGACAAAAATTTTGACCCCTCTTGGATTTTGTCATATTCGAACTCCTCAGTTGAGTCGGGTCTTTAGGACCAATCCATACGTCAATTAGATGCAAAAATCCTGGTCATATCTAAACTTAGCCAATTTTACACTGAATAATTTCATGTTGCCTAGTAAGTAGAAATTTATTATCAAAGTGCATGTGGGTAATGGTCAAAAACACCCACAATTACTAGCTTAATTTACCAACTAATAGATTCTAGAAACTAATTCTAGAATTATATCTGAGGTGAAGGCTCACATGTACTATTAGCATGAAATAAAACTAAACCTAGAAACTAATAAAATAATCTAAGCCTAGGTAGAAATAATATGCCCTCATTATTTAGTCTCTAGAAAATTTGGCCAATATCCATAGATTTCACATATAAAAACTTTTATATCATGCATGATCATCTTATCATTGATAATCATTTTTGGTGTAACATATACTTCCTAAATAAGGTTTGTCATATACTTGACATTCCTATTTTCCTAAAACTAGCATACACACTTCCAAGTAAGGCCATCTTGTCTCCATTTAGGAATTTAAAAAGTGATTTTGATACCATGATACCTAGTTTTTCCTTGCAAGAATTCTTTATTTGTTAAATTTATAAGGTGATCTATACTCCTTGATTGAACTTGCTTATCATTAAAATACTTGATTTATAAAAATAGAAAATATGAGGCTTGCTCCTATGTTCACACTTACTTTGGAATCATAGTCACCTTATTATAACAAAATAAAAAAATATTAATAATGAAAATTAAGCTCTTAATAAGATTTAAACATGAAATTTGAGATGTTGGTTGCAATGGGGGCATTGGGACAAAATGATGTTGGATCCAAAACAATTCCTATGCAATGAGGGATTTTTAATTGAGAGGGTTTTTGAGAGAGGTCTCTTTACAATTACGTAGGTGGTGTTCATCTGCTTCAAGCTTCTCGGTAGTCTCACTGCTAAATGTTCATTGAAAAGTTAATTTTTTGGATCCACTATTGGTCATTGACACTTGAACCTAGTTTTTGGACAAGGGTTTATGCCATCCAATACATTATGCTTTACATACCTAGACCCAATAGGTATTGTAATATTTTGTATTTTTTACCTTACGATCTTATGCTTCTTCTATTGTTCATTTGGATCTACTTTAGCTTTTGATTTTATGATTTTTCCATAAATTTAATAGAGGAAAGCGATCCAAGAAAAAAAATCTCTTTGATTTTGGAAAGGATTTTCTCTTTTGGATTAGATTAGGGTTTTGGGCACCTCTAAAGCTTTATCATGGATATAAAAATTTAAGGGTTTCCTTTCATCAAACCCTCCTTCTAATATGTTACCATGACCTTTATCTCTATATTCAATAACACTAACCATGGCTTGATTTTCTTATTCTTGCTACCTCCTCTATTTGACCAGTCAAAACTAAAAAAATTGACCAAAGATTTGAAGGTGATGAGTACACAACGATCCAACCAACTAAAAAAGGCTTCTTTGTTGCCAAGTTGGATGATAATCTAGTGGTAGATATCCCTCAAAAATTTATTTAGAGCTTAATCCTCATGATAAGTAAGAGAGTCATTTCTTCCAAATTTGAGGTTATTTGGTCCAACCCAATAACCATTCAAATATGGATCACATCTTATTAGTAATATAATATATCTAGTTATTAATTCATAATGGTAGATAATATTTTGTTAGTTATTTTCTTCTTCATACATAAAAAATATGCAATATTTCAAGGAGGATCCTAGTTCCTTGGATCAATCCTTCTCTACATGAACCCATAGTTAGCTAGTTTTGAACCACAAGTGGAAGAAGAATAAGAAGTATTAATTTGGGTGGAACTACTATTTTTACATCTACATTTATTGAAGAAATAAACTATTGAGATGATAGGTAACTCTATTGGCACATTTGTAGTCTTATATCCTCTAAAGGTCAATAATGCAACTTCTACTAGGTTGTGTGTTTAGGTCAATCTAAAAAATGAGCTTATTAAAAATATAGGTATCAGTTGTAGACTAGATCCATATCCAACCATTGTATTATGAGCAAATTACTTTTAGATGTATTACCTATCATTCATATGGTAATTTCTTAAGGAACTATCCCACTAAGTTATAGTAGGAGACAAAGGAGGAAGATCAAGACTTCTAACCAATAAGAATAAAATAGTAGAGAATATCTAGAAGTATAAGGAGGTCTCAACCATACCCAAAATTAAAAAATAATAAGTTTTCTATTTTATTGTAAAATGATGAAGAGGAACATCTAAGGCCATCTAAAAAAAACAAGATCCATAAAATACTGAATCAAAAAAAAAAGTGGAGGAAAATTAGGCTACCAAAGAAAACCTTCAAGAAGTGGAGATTAAATAAATATAATAAAATTAGTTAGTAGTAGTAGTTATTCTAGGATGTACCCCAACCACTAGATATTCTCTTAGATGAAGGAAAACAAATCAAGAGGTAAGGATAGACCAAGAAAATATAGATATTTAAAAGAAAGCATTAACAACAAACTTAGACTTTAGAAAGGCTAAGAAGCCACTTAAGAAATTAATATTATATCATGGAATGGAAGGGGATTGGGTAGTACCCTAAAGAAAAACCACCTAAAGAACTTAATATCATAGAATAAGTCAATGGTTATTTGTATTCAAGATACTAGAATGCTAGAGAAGTCAACAAGAATATAATAGAAAAACATATGGATATCCTTAGACCTAGAAGTAAAATAATTGTTAGGAGCCTTAGGGGGCTTCTTATTGCATAGGATCTACATGGCCTAACATGTATTAGTAGAAGAAGACACTTAAATTGGATAACAAATTTTTTATCCTCTCTAGAGGGTCAAACTTGGACCATAGCCACTTTCTATGGACCAAATAACACAATCTTTAAATAGGAGGCTTGGAAAAGTCTTCAATACTTGATTTGTTAGGAAGGATATCCAAATTTAATCATATCAAGGGACTTGAATGTGACTTTATCCTAATGGAAGAAAAAAAGGAATTCCCTCAAGAAATCCTTCTAAGGACCTATTATGTAAATTATAATTGAACAAAAATTTAAGGACACAATCCCTAAAAATAAAATTTATATGGATAAACAAAATATATGGGGTTAAATTCATCATATGAAAATTATATAGATCCTTGATACAAGAAGATATACTATTTAATCACCCACTTGTATCAATGAAGAGAAAAAAACCTCAATAAACTAAATCTAGAAAAACAGTAAATATAGAATCAAAGGAGAAAAAGAAAAAGAAGATCACAAATAAACATATAACATAGTATTTCACCTAGGAAACCCTTATGGGAAAACCCAACACACTAATATATCATTATTGTATAAACTTTGCCATCGTAATACAATAATGTTCATCTTTTATCCTTGTTCAAACCCTAATGCAAGTCCAATTAGATAACAACATAAGAATGGATTTTACAATATCATAGGAAAAACCCATGAGTTCAAATATTTTAACTCTAAACAGCCCCTATGGGTCTAAAAATAGATTAAGAAAACTGATGAGGATACACAAAGAGTGTCCAGTACCTTTTATATTTAACCCCACTAGAATAACCTAGAAAATATTCAACATATTTCCAACATTGTCCCACTTGTTGAATATTTTCCATAGGGTCTAAAAATTGTTATTATCAACTGTCAAGAGAAACATTTCTCATAGATCTTCTAGAGGAAGAAAATTTTGAATAGGTACAACCTTTTTTAATGAATCAACAACATTATTCTTTGTATCAACTTTCTCCAATATCACCCAATTTCTTTCAACCATCTCTCTAACATAATGGTACTTGATATCAATATGTTTTGAAAGATCATGAAAACCAGGATTGTTGGCCAAAAATATTGCAATCTAACTATCACTATCAATTATCAAAGCCTTCTTCTTAAGACCAAATATTAAACACAACCTTTGTAGCCACATTGCTTCTTTGCAGGTATGTACTTTACCTCTATTGTGGACAAAACAACCATTGATTACTTTTTACTCATCCAACTCACTGTCCCTCCAAATTGTATGAACACATAAGAACTTGTGGATCTTCTCTTGTCAAGATCTCAAACCCAATAAAAATATATAAAACCTCATAGATTTACAATATTACTATCTCCAAATTCTCCTTGGTAATTCCACATAAATATCTGAAGATCCTCTTCACAATAGTCCAACATTTCCTTCCTGGATTGGACATATATCTACTAACTACTTCCACTGAAAGTGTAATATTAGGTCTAGTACAAACCATTGCATACATCAAACTACCAATAATTCTAGCATAAGAAACATGATTCATTTATTTAATTTCCTCATCTATTTTAGGATAATATTCAATAGATAAATTTTGACCAACAGGATATGGAGTACATACTAGTTTACAATCATGCATCCTAAACCTCTATAGTATCAAATCAACACATTTCCTTTGATTTAACCACAACTTTCTATTTGAACGATCCCTTATTATTTTCATACCCAAAATAAATTTTGCAGCACCCAAATCCTTCATGTCAAATTTAGAAGATAATTGAGATTTTATTAACTTTATCATCTCCTTATTATTACCAATTAACAACATGTCATCCACATACAAAATAATGATAATACAAATTTCACTTGTTTAAAATACACACAGGAATCTACTTTAATTTATCCAAGCCCAAGTGTCAAAACAAACCTATCAAATTTTTGGTTTCACATTCTTACCTTTTCAACTTGCATACCAAGTCTCCTTATCTTTTACCCTAAAGCATTATGGTTGTGACATATATATCTTCATCAAGTTCACCATGTAGAAATTTTGTCTTTACTTTTATTTGTTCTATTTCAATATCAAAAGCATCAAAAATAGCCAACATAAATCTAATTGAAGTTAGTTTAGACATAGGAGATAAAATATCACCAAAGTCAACTCCCTCAACTTGAGAAAATTATTTTTCTACCATGCAAACATTATACTTCTCCAAATTTCCTTCTACATTTTACTTCTTGAATACCCACTTACAACTAACTAGTTTTCTTCTAGGGGGTAATTTCACCAAGTCCCATGTCTTATTTTTATCCAAGGACTTTATTTCTTCCTCCATAGCCCTTTTCCAATATTTATTCTCACTTGACTGAAGTGCCTCATTTATAGTATTGGTTTATTTATTAGTAACTGATATATTAAATGTAGACCAAAGATTTGAAAGGCTATACCTTTCTAAGAATCTTCTCACTTGATTTGATCTTCTCAAACTTACAGTTATAGGTTTTGCATATTTAGCTTCCTCCTCACTTTATTCCTATAAATTTTCCTCTTCAAAACATCTTTGTATTTCATCTTCTTTTGTAGCACCAGGTTGTACCATAAGTTCTTCCTCCTATTACAATTTTACTTGAACTATTTTAGGTTCTTTGCTTGGTTGCATTTATTTTTTTGAAACCCATATTGTTTCTCCAAAGACCACATTACGTCTATAAACAATATTCTATGTTTCTGGGTTTCACAACTCATATCCTTTAACATTAATACTATAACCAAAAAATATGTATTTTTTAAATTTATAGTCTAGCTTAGTCCTTTTCTCTTTTGGGACATACATATAAGCATCACAACCAAAAACCCTTATATGACTGAGAGAGGGTTTCTTACCAGTCCATACTTCCTATGGAGTCTTGTCCACCAAAGTTGAGGTAGAAGATTATTGATGAGGTAACAAGAAGTTAACATGGATTCTACCTAGAATTTTCTTTCTAATCCTATACCACTTAGCATACTTCTAGCCTTATCCATCAATGTTCTATTAATCCGTTCTGCAACTCCATTCTGTTGTGTAGTATATAGAGTTTTTTCTACCTTTCTATTCCACAATCCTTGCAAAATTACTCAAATTCATTAGAGAAATACTCACCACCATTGTCCCTTCTCAAAAACTTTATCCTTTTTCTCTATCTGATTTTCTACAAGAGCCTTAAATTCTTTAAATTTATTGAAAATGTCAGATTTGTTTTGTACAAAATATACCTAGGTCCTTGAAAAGTCATCTCTAAATGTAATATAAAATAGATAGATTTACCTAAGATGGCACTTTTGTAGGTCTAAACACATCACTGTGAACTAGATGCAAAATCCCTTCAAATCTTGTAGCACTACTAGAAAACTTGACTCAAGTTCGCTTTCCAAAAACATAGTGCTCACAAAAATTAAAATTTAATTGGGAATCAAGAATTCATTTAGTCATACCTTTTGTTGTTAATGTTCAAAGGTATTTCTCACCAATATTCCCCATGCATTGATGCTACAACATTATCTTCACTACAAAAATACTCAAAGTTCCTTCTACCATATTATTTTCCTCTATAACTAAATAGTTATTGTAATCAATACTGACAATGATAGCCTCAAGTCCGAATGTACAAAATTATATTGCCAACACCAGGAATCCATGAACCACTTTGTAAATATCCTTATTGAATACCATAGACACATCCATATTATTCATCTTACTCATAGATATCAAATTCCCTTTGCCAAACTTAGAATATGCAACAAATGAGGAAGGGTTTTAATTCTTCCATATTTTGACTTCAACTGAACTCTTCCTCGATATATTATTTTATATATCAAAATTTCTCCCAAGAATACTTCACCTCTATTTATATTTTCATATTCACTGAATCCATACCTATGCAGAGTCATATGAAAGGAAGCACCCGAGTCAATCAACCATGAGTCATGACATTCACTTGAGCATGCTACAACTAAGAATAAGTTCACAAAATATTCATTTGTGGTTTTTGTTTCTACGAAAGTTCCTTCAGTAGATGATCAACTATTATAAACATTTTTATATTTGTAGTCTCTTTTATAATACCTTATTTTACCACACTTCCAGTATTTTCGCTTTTTTGGAGCAACATATTTACTCCTAGATCTTGATTTCCTTTCTCTTTATTTATTTTTTATTCTTTATTGAGAAAGTTATCTCACAACCAAGGCATCCTTTTGATGATAATTCTTAGAATATTTTTATCTCATTTCCTTAGATAGCAATATTTCTATTATATCCTCTACTTTCAATGTAGAAGTAGTATTGATGATAGCCATAACTAGGTTATCCCACGAATTAGGTAATAAATAAAGTAAAGTAATACACTTATTTTTTTCATCTATTTTTACTTCAACAAATTTTAATTGACTTACCACAGTGTTAAAAGCATTTAGATGTTCAACCATAGAGTCACCATCATTCATTTGAAGCAAATACAACTTCTTCCAAAGAAATAATTTATTTACCAGTGATTTTGTCTAATACAAAGTTCCTAGCTTATCCTATAATGAATTTTTCATGGTCTTTGTCAATACACTCAACAATATTGAATCAAATAAGTACAATTTGATATAACTCCTTGCCTTCCTATCAATATTCAGTTGATCCTCATATTTCATTCATGTTGGTTTTATTCTCGAGATTACAATCCACTAATATATATCAACCAATAGATCCTCCATCTTGAGTTTCCATAACTCAAAATTCTATCCATTAAATTTTTTAATCTCTACTTGTGTTCTTCCCATCATTTTTCTTTTCCTATATTATTTCACTTATGAATCCCACTCAAGAATTAATTTATCATAGGGTTGAAATCCTTACTCTTTGAAAAAATATAAAACCTAGCTCTAATACTAAATGAAGAGCAAAAGGCCCCGATAAATAAAATAAAAAAAGTAAATACAAAATCAAAGGAAAAAATAAGAAGAAAATAACATATACACACATAACACAATATTTCACCTGGGAAAACATTATGGGAAAAAATCCAGCACAATAATATCTCCTTATTATATAAACTTAACTATATCCAATACAATAATGTTCATAGCTCATCTCTTGTAAACCCTGATGCAAGTGCAATTAAATAACAATAGTACAAGAATGAATTTTACAATACCATGGGGAAAAAATATGGGTTTAAATGTTTTAATCCTAAACAACCCATATGGGTCTAAAAATAGCTTAAGAAACCTTAAAACTTATGTTAGGGGTTGCCGCTCTCGAACCCCTACTCGAGGCTACCTCCAAACCCTGGTAAGGATAAACAAAGAGTATCCAGTATCTTTTAGAGTTAACCCCACCAGAGTAACATGGAAAATATTCAACATATTTCCAACAATCAAGTGACATAATTCAAAGTTTTATCTCAGATCACAAGCCTATCTATTTACATATGGGCAATAGTGCTTTTTAGAAAAGGAACATTCCTTTCAAATACAACCTAGAATGGATGAAGCATGAAGAATTTGCAATAATAGTAGATAGTACTTGTCGAGTGATAATTTTACCCAATTGCAAAATCACCATCACAGTCAAGGTATTGTTAGAAAACCCTCTCTTGCAAAGAAATTCAGAATTTCTCCAAGGTTCTTGCTTGCTTAATTATTTAAAATGTGCTTGATTGCTTGTAAAAATATGAAAATGTGCTGAAATACCTTAGAGGTGCAAGTAACTGTTAACAAGGGGCTTGTGGTTTGGTACTACTTTGATTTATTTTGTTCTTTGTTATTATTGAAATTTGTGAATAGAAATATAACATTATTGGTCCTCTATGACCATCCTGGAACAATGATTTAATCCATTTTTATCTTAAATTGTTAACAAATTTTATCTTCTTTTATTAAAATTTGTTTGAGCATGAAAGAACATTACTAAATCTAACTTTGAAATGTCAATCTTGGAATGGTAATTTAATACATTTTATCTTCTTTTGTTGACAAATTTTATCTTGCTTTGTTAAATTTTTTTATCTTCCTTTGTTAACAAATTTTATCTTGCTTTGTTAAACAAATTTTAAAATGATAGAACCTATGGAGTGCAAGATTTTTTTTTGTTTTAAAATCTTAAGAAATACCTTAATTAAATGTGTCCAAATAATTTAATATTTCAGTATTAAAAGAAAATGTTAGAAAATATGATACTTCATTGATTTATTTCATGGATCAACTTTGTATGAATAGCAAAGTTGATCATTGAGAGTCGTTGGATTACAACTCATCAAATATGAACTAGGATAAACTAAGAGTTCACCTGACTCATGGAAGAGTGGTAACTCAAGTAAGTCTATCCTAGTAGAACTTAAGAGAATAATTATTTATTCTAACACCCCCTTAAGTGATACTAGGGGTGAATTTAACAAATGAGTCCCGACAATAGGGCCTGATGAGGTACTCATGTGCAATGATAATGGTGAAGTGATTTGCGGAGTTCTGAGCTATGTGATATGCCGCACTATGACCTATCTTTTATTAGGGGATTTTTTTTTAAATGCAATTTGATTTTATTAAAAGAACAAACCTTTTTAAAAAAAAATGGGGAACATGTTTTAAAAGTGAATAGGCATCAGTTTTATATTGTAAAGTGAGATAGAGGGGGATTTTATTATTTCAAAGCATGGGTTACCTTTTATCCACTTGTTAATAAGAAGAGGCCTGTGTATTTTCTCCTGCAAGAGAAAATTTTTAATCATGCCTTATTCGAAAATTTCGAATATTTTTTTCCAAAGGATATAAGATTCCCTTATCAAGGAAAGGAGTGTTTTTCCTCCAGATGAGGGTCTTTTTGAAACCCATATATAGGGGTATTTATAGTCATCAAAAAGGTTTTTTCGAGACGAACACAATGAAATATCCATTTTCAATTTTTAAAATTGTTTTCCACACTTTTTTATGGATTGAATATTTTTGTAACCCAGAGTGCGCAAGCCAATGGCAAGGAAATTATAGCAAAGAGTGGAGGAGTACCATTGCTTTACGAATGTTGGGAGGTGCATCTGATGTAATTGCATGATAAAATTGGTGTCCATGCCTGAAATACAGAAAACGTAGCTGGATCTCCTTGTTTACTGTAGTACGAGGATGCATTTTGGAAGATTATTTTTTGATTTAAAAACAAATAGCCCCACATATGGATGGTGCTCTCTACCTTCTGTAAATGGTACTCTTGGGGGATGTTGAAACTGATGCTGCATTGATTGACTGTATTTTTTGATATGCATCAGATATTGCTAGTAATAAATGACTTGCATCAAATAATGTTTTTTTTTAAATCAATGTTGATTATGATTTTTTAACATATATCCGCATTACTACGATTGGCATCGTGTCTACTCGATTTGCATTGTTTCAGAAAACTATGGCCAAATTTAGGTCCTCACAAAAGTTGATGCGATGAAGAAAAATAGTCATATGTTTCAATCTTCCAATAAATATGGATGCTTCTATTTTTATTTGTTTCTTCACTACGGTGGACTAGCGCACCCAAATTTGAAAGCTACCGTAAGATGGTAATTCCATACCTGGGTTGACTAGAGGACGTTATCGAGGAAAATTTTGCTTTGGTATGCACATGTGCATCAATATCTGTGACATGCTAGTATGGGATTTTAGGATTATTTTACCAGTGCACGCTTGCACCTTATCTTGAAGAAGAACTTCATCTTTGCCATAGTTGCCGTTGTGTATTAAAAAGGAGGAAAAGTGTGTCAAGTGTAATGAGTAGACGAGTGGCAAACTGGAGGATGCACATTTTTTGGATTTTGTTTTTTCTACAATGAAATCCGCTTGCACGTTGAGTTTTTTCATCTTGCTCTCGCTTATTGCTCCATATATTCTAGGAATTCAATTTTTTCCATATAAATGTAGAAAAGCCATGACTCATATTATAGTGAAAACCACTTTCCTACTGGTACAAAAAGTTGTGCCCTATATTTATAAAAAAAGTGTGAATGTAGAAGGTGGTATTCTGAAAGGCATGAGTATTAACAATAACTCCATCTCCTACTTCCTTGAATTCTGTAATGGTCACACTATGAGGTCTTAATGGCATTGCTTTGTTCTGTTTGCATTTCCTTTTGGAAAGCAGCCAAAGTAAGAACCAGTCTAATAAAATCCATTTTTGCAACTGGTGTAAAGGTTTTAGCATAATCATTGAAATCTCCCCCCATTTTATTTTTGTCATTATTTTTCTCTTTTTTTGTAATTAATATTTTTAGATTACCGAGGGAGTATGCTCGCCATATTTTTATGGATCAGAAACCATATGGTTAAAAAAAATGTGTAGTTTGAGAGGTTATTTTTTAGTTTTTTTTAGCCTCTGTTCTATGATGGTTCAAGATGGTAGATACATAAGTTAATTTTGTCTCCTCAACACTTGTTGTACTTGGCCTGCTAGAGGATGCTATGATACCATGTTAGAAAATATGATACTTCATTGATTTATTTCATGGATCAACTTTGTATAAATAACAAAGTTGATCATTGAGAGCCGTTGGATTACAATAACTCATAAAATATGAACTAGGATAAACTAAGAGTTCACCTGACTCATGGAAGAGTGGTAACTCAAGTAAGTCTATCCTAGTAGAACTTAAGAGAATAATTATTTATTCTAACAAAAAAATTATTTGGATGCTCTAATTACTTCAAAACCTCCACTATTGATTTTAGTGCAAGACAATATAACATTTTAGGGTTTTGAGTGTTTGATGAAACTTAAAGAAAATAAAATAAAAAAAATAAAAAATATAATCTAAGGTTAGAGAAAAAAATGAGAAATATATGAAATAAGATGAAAATAAAGTGCATAAAAGTGATCAACGTGACTCTTATTCTATAAAAAAGAGAAGATCATGAACACTAAAATAAAACTAGGTTAGACCTACATCCATACAATCTAAATCTGGTTAAGTGCAAGAGTTTGAGGAATAAAAGCATATATTAAAAACATTAAATGATGCTACCATATCCATGCATAAAACATCATTGAATGAACTCAATACATGTAGGAGAAAAATCTGCAATAAAAACTTATATTCAAAACCTTCTTTGGTTGCATACAAGGTGAGAAAAATCTATTTTGTAGTAGCTTCAAAGCCTTCCAATCCTCTTCATGCCCTCCTGTTCCAAAAAATTACAACCCCTTTTCCTACGCTTGCATGGCCTTTTATTTTTATTTTTCCAAAAAATCTTCATTTATTTTTTCCCCTTCATTTGGCTTTGTAACGCCTTCTAACCATTCATTTTTATCTTCTTTTTGTTTCTCCCACCAAATGTAACCACAATATTAACACTTTTATTAAGTAATGCTTCAAGAAACATGCATATCTCTCCTTTATGCCCTATCAAATAATTTGACAATTATGTGCTATGTGGAAGAATGATTGGCTTTAATAATAATCAAAATATCCCATGCATTGATATAGTCTTGTATTACATTACTGCCTATGTTGTTCCCTGTGTTAAACAAAGTTGAACTGTATCACCATTCATCCTCATTATCGTGTGAGAATTTGAACACCATAACCATCCTAAAATGGCTCCTCAAAACTCTTGAATTTTATTTTAAAGAAGGTGATATGCTGGATGGTATGGTTCTCGAATGTCATTCCAAGCCTTAAAAAAATGTTTCTCTCATCTAGCTACATCAATTCAACAAGCTCATATTCTTGGAGGCATCTAAAAACTTTCCAATTGGAACATTTAGGTATATACAACTCTACCTCTTTATGGGCAACAACATAAACAACTTGTAAAGACCTAACACCATCCCTGGATATTTTGAAGTATATAACTCCTACCTTGTAACACCAAAGCCAAATACGTCATACCTTTATTCCATAATAGTTCTGGTGCCATTCACTCTAGAGTTCCTATAGCATTCAACTTCATTATAGGAGAATTGGTCATTATACATGAAAAACCAAATCATATATCTTTATTCTTCAATGTTAATGAGGCAATTTACACTTTTCATATCTGGATGTACTACATTCATTTTTTGTATCCACATCGTGCCCTGGAAAACAACACAAAGCATCCTCACTCTCCTTCGCCAACTGAGTGTCCCTCTATACACACTACAATTTTTTTTTCAAATGAACCGATGCCAAATTGAACCTAATTTTCAACTTAGTAGCATCAATGCTCCATTCTAATCTATCCACCGTAGATGATGTCTCAAGATTTCTTGATTACACAAGCCTCAAGGCTACTTTACTTCTATCCCTGTGGTAATCCTTATTATACTCTCATTCACCATGATGAAATGATGTTATCATGGGTGTTAATTTACCTCCTCTCATATCAAATAAGGCAAGTCATCGAGGACTTCACCCATTCGGTCATCGAATTCACTGATCAATTTTTTGATTTTAGGCATATACATTAAATGAACCATTCACATTTTACGATGCCTTTCAAGAATAATCGAATCCTTTCCAGGCTGATCTGATCATCTCTTTGCATCTAAATCCCTATTATTTTAATGTTAACATCGTCTATCTCCACCACGTGGTAATGCACAAGTGATACAAACATTGAAAAGAAGCTTTGATCAATCCCTTGGTTTTCATCATAGACTTAGTCCCACATGCATCCCTGAGTAACATAGTATCTAGTTTATTACACCAAACGCGCATAGTTTATTGTGATGAGTTGTTCACATGGATAACCCATGTACACTTCATAAAATTGTGCTACTTGGTACTTTGAAACCTGTGCTATGCATTGACCCTCGTAAACTGCCCTCAAAGTCTGTGTTACTACATTGAAACATGCAGGCACATGTAAAAAAAAAAACAAAAAATATTTTTTTATTAAAGCATTTTTTATTTTAATTTCAAACATGCATTTTTTAATTTTAATTTCAAATATTTGAATCGACTTTAATTCAAACATAAACTAATGAATTTTTTGCTTTTGGACATCAATAAATGTGAAATTCAAACTATCACTTAATACAACATTAACATTACATATTAAAAACATTAACATTAAAATTAAATATTAAAAAAGGTAAAACTTGATGCAACACTTAATAATACTAAAATAAAAAATATGAAAGAAATATAAAAAAGATAAAACTACACTGGCACATTTAAAAGACGTTGAACATACTAAAATTAACAAAACATTTAAAATTAATCACTAAAAAGAAACATCGCTTTAACTTGACACTCTTAAAGTTAATAATTAAAACATTAAGCTCAACAATTAGCACCAAAGTAAATGGTAATATAAAATCAATATTAAACATGGTAACCCACATTGTCAGATTTATTGGAAGATTCTTCTTGACAAATCACTCAAATTGAAACCCAAAATTTCATTTTGACATCAAAATTTTAGGTGGGTTCCCAAATTGGGGTAAGTTGTGCCATGGCAACAACAATACTTGGATGACATTTTTAGGCAAACAATCCCTAGGAGGTAAAGAAAATAAAAAATTTCAATCTCAAGAAAGACATTAGGGACTGGATTGCCAATAGGACTGAAGTTCAAAATATTTTGAGCATTTTATTGCAACAAGTGAAGGAAGAAGAGTAAGAGATAAGTTATCAAGTTCCAACCCCTCAATAGGAAGAGATAAGACTCTAGCTAAATCAAGAAATGGACCAATATTTTAGAGAAGAAGAGGCACATTGTAGACTTTGATCAAGAATGATATGGATCAAGAAAGAAGTTAGAATAACAAAATACTTTCATGTAAGAACAATGCAATGTTACCAATGAAATACAACTAGAAAAATTCATAAAGCTATAAAAGTTTATTTTGATTAGGTAATCATAAAAGAGCTAGCAAGAGATCATTAATTGGACCTTCTCACAAAGATAATAGTAAATCAATAAGCTTAATCCACTCTCTTGAACATATTTTCTTTGATAAAATAAGGAGATAGATATGAGTTGTCTTTAGTGGTAATTGGAATAAGTTGTATGTTCACTACCTGAGGACAAAGCTCCAAGACTAGATGGCTTCACGAATAATTTTTATCATCAATTTTATAGAATTTTAGGAGATGATAAATTTTCAATGATAGAAGATACAAGGATAAGAGATAAGCTATCTAGGGCAATCAGTAACCCACTTTCTTAACTTTAATTCCAAAAGAAAAAATACAGTTACCTTTGACACATTTGGACCTATCTCTCTTGGCAATTGCTTTTATAAGATACTGACTAAAATAGTAATAGATTGACTTAAAAGGAATATTAATGATTTTATAGAGCTAGAACAAGAGGATTTTATCCTAGGGAAATAAATATATGAAAATATTATAATAATTCAAGAAGCCCTAAACTCAAGTGGTAAGACCAAAATGAAAAGAATAACCATTAAACTTGACATGGCTAATACAATTGATAGATTAGATGTTAGCTTTCTAAAACAAGTATTAACCAAATTTGGATTTTTAGTTCAAATGGTAGATTGGATAGGAGCTTGCATAGAGGGACATTGGATAGCCCCTCTACTCAATGGGGATTCTAATAAGCTCTTTAAATCCACTAGAGAATTTAGACAATGGTGCTCTCTATCCCATTATCTTTATTTCCTTCTAGTTAAAACTTTAGAAAGGACCTTGACCAAATTGAGAAGAAGAATTTTTTTTTTGGAAACTAGAGTAGCTATAGGATATAAAACAATCACTCATTTTAAATTTGTATATGGCATCATTTTACCAGGGGAATCAACAAAACTAAAATTTATGATTATTAAAGAAGTTTTAGATTGCTTCTCTTCAACCATAGGGGTAAAGATAAACACCCAAAAGGGTGTGTTTTATACTATAAATACTTTAGCAGTAGAAAATGAGGTTTCCCTTAGATTTTGAAATTTCATAAAGGTAAGTATACCTTCAACAACTTAGGTCACTTTGAAGACAATTATATATGAAGAATTTTTATTTGGTCACTTGGGAGGTTGTTAGCAAGCCAAAGGAGGAGGGAGGCCTTGGAATTAGGAAATTAATGATTGTTAGCAAGGGACTAAGTGCTAAGCTAGTCTAGAATGAACTCACTCTTCTAGACTCTCCATGTAAGAAAATCCTAAAATGTAAATACCTAATTAAATTTGATGGGATATAGCTCACAAATAGTGTGAAAAACATAGTAGAATCCTCCTAAATTTAGAAACATATTATGGAGGCTAAATATATTATATTAAATCTTACCTCCTAATTTTTTAGGGATGGTAAATAAATTAATATATTGGATGGTCTAGTCTTAGGAGGACCTCAAATCATTAAAAATTATTCCCAAAAATTAAAAGTGGACGTGTAATAGTTGGGTGTTAACTCTCTTGCAAGTTTAATTCAATCAATGAAAAATCCTCCCCTACCACATCTTGATCAATACTCATGGAGACAACTACACATCCAAACTAAAGGGATTAAAATATCTCTCCAGATTTTAAAATAAATTTTTTGGGTTTCTATTAGTGGGCTAGGTGTTTACAAAGTTAGCCAAAGAGTGTTATTATAGCAACAGGGTCATAAGACCTCCACCATATCCAAGGTATGGAATTACAAGTTTCCTTCGAAACTTCAAGCCTTTCTTTAATTGGTGATCCAAAATAAGATTCTTATAAGAGATAACCTCATTAGGAGGAATATCATGGGGCCTCATATTTTCCATAGCTATCTCAAAAATAATGAAAAAGTGTCATATCTATTATTTAAGTATATAGAAGTAGTTAAAATCTAGATTGAAATAACCCATCAACTAAGATCAACAACCTCTAGAACCTTCAACTCAAAAACTTATCTAACTAGTTGGGATAAAATGTACAAATGGGGACTAAAGGATAAACTCCTTATAAGGTTAATTTTTTATTCAATTTCAATATCCATCATTTGGCATGTTTGGAAGGAAAGAAAAAAGATATTATTTTATGATAAAAAGAACCAATTTTTGAGTTCTAACCAATAGAGTGTTAATGGAGATAGTCTTGAACAGACAATCTCTATATCATAAACAACAAGACTTCAAGACATTGAGAGAAAAGAGAGATACAATTGATATACCAAATGAAACTCCAAAATCCCATGAAGTCTAGGCCACAAGTTAGAACAATCATACCTTTGAAGATAAATTTCCCTACACTTTTCTTTGATGGATCCTCTAAATCAAACTCAAGCCATGCAATAACTAGTGGCGTAATATTAGTGGCACCACACCATGAAATGCTTTAGTTTAAAATTTGTTAGGGGATAATAACCAATAGTGTTATAGAAATGATAGGCTATGAAATGGGATATAAATTGGCTCAAGAACAATGCAATAAATAAATCCATGTGTATGGTGATTCAATACTTATGATATTTTTCCTATCTTAGGGGAAGGAATTCTCAAGAATCCAACATTGAATAGTTTATAGAATTTTATTAGAACTAGAATAGAAGGTTGAATGTATACAATAAATCTATATTAAAAGGATGCATAGTATGGTGGTTGATTGCCTTGTAAATGAGCCCATAAACATAGTCTATTTGCAACTTAGAGTAATAAAGAAAAATAAAAGTATACAACATAAATGGCATAGATGATAGAAAACATATGGTAATTTTGGAGCATTTGTTGTTTTGGTACCTTTAGAGATTCTAGAGCCTTTGAATATTTTGGTGTCTTTGGAGATTCTATATCCTTTGAATATTTTGGAGCCTTTGAATATTTTGGTGCCCTTGGAGATTTCTATGCCTCTAGACAACCCTAGAACACTAGGTGCTTATATAGCTATTAGTATTTTAGATTTTCTTGGAGATATGCCACCATTTGTAAATTTAGCACTTTTTATTTTTAGGTGTCCAACACCTTTTATTTTTGGGTTTTCGACACCCTTTGTATTCTAGCACACTTTTTGAAGTTTTTCTTAAATTTTGCTTTGTTGTCTATCTCTTATTTTGGATAAAAATTGCATGACCTTCAAGCTACTTGTTGGATAAATTTTATTTTTTGCAAACATTACTATCAATATATAACTCATTCTCTTAACAAAAATAAAAATTAAAGAATACAAATATAGCTTTGTATATGCTATGTCTAGAAAATGAACCCTATCTTCTAAGTGTTTTATCTATAGTATAAATAAAATATTTTTGATATTAGAATGTCCTTCACATAAAATTTAAGCTTTTTTTTTTAAGATCACACATGAGGCTAGAATGTGCATGGACTAGAAAACAAGAATAATAATTTAAAAATATACATTTAATGAGATGAAAATATTTTACATTTTATGGTAATTGTAACGATATCATATCATGACAAGAAGGTTGATAATAGATACAACTTCATGTGACAAACTTGTTCTTAAGAAGTGTATTTTAAATTTTATGGTGACTGAAACAATATCAAATCATGACAAGAAGGTTGACAATAGATACAACTTCATGTGACAAACTTGTTCTTAAGCAGTGCTAAAATTACATATAAAAAGTGACTAATAATAGTTGGAAATAGAATCAATAAATAAAATACCCCCCAAAAATGTTATTTGTAAATGTTTGTAAAGGAAATATCTTATGAATATAAATGATAGAAGTAAACAAACCTATTTCCATCTAATTGCAAGAATTGGAAGACATTCAAATAATGATTGGACAATTTAAAGTTTTCAAATTTATAGTTTGTAATTTGATAATATCATATGGTAGGACCTTGTAAAGTGATTAATTTAAGGATATATGTATATACATCTTCTATTTGGCCACTTCCATCAAAATACCAAAATATTACATTTCCTATTAGGCCAATTAAACCATATCCAACATGCCTTTTTATCACCGATATTTTTCATTTCTTGTTCTATCAAATATATTATTCAGCTTCTTAAATGTTCTATGTTTCCAAAATCAACTTCTTGACATTAATTTGATTAATAGATAAATTCTTACTTGGCCAATTAGTTACCTATAAAAATTTAAATTTTACCAAGATAAAGATCAACATCCTGATTAATGTATAGAAGCCTAATATACATGGTCGATTGTGTTTGACTTTATATATATATATATATATATATATATAGAGAGAGAGAGAGAGAGAGAGAGAGAGAGAGAGAGAGAGAGAGAGAGATTAGTTGAGATGATTTTGAATGTTTGAGACATGTTAAAGGCCAGTTCTCTATAAATATATATTTGATTGATTTTGTTTGACCTTGACCAAAATTTCTTTATTTGATTATAAACTAAAATATATAAAAATTAATTAAAAATAATTAGACAAAAATCACTTAATAAATCAAAATTTTATTATAAGTAACCTTTAACATTTTTATCTCTATAAAAAAAATATTAAATAAAAATTGTTTAATAAATGAAAGTTTTAATTTTATATACATAAATAAAAGTTTTAATCCTCTTAAAAAATAGAAATTATTATCCACTTAATTTTTGTTAGGTTAAACTTTATTCTCACATTAGTGAAATGTGTCTTGCACATATGGTATCACCCAAGCCTGTCACTATTCAATGCGGATAGATTGTTTCATTTTACTTCCTTTGTTTGAATAGATTGTTTCATTTTACTTCTTTTGTGTTTAGGTTTTATTTATTCGTGTATGTTCACATTTATTATTTAAATTTGAATCTTATAATAAAAAATTAAAAAACATAGTAAAATCATTTTTCTAAAGATTAAAATATATCATATATCAGAATCAAATTTGAGTCTCTCAATAAAAAAAACTAAAGGCATAGTAAAATCATTCTTCTAAACATTAAAATATAGTGACATCCAAGAATCATAATCAATTGAAAGATTTTCCATTAGCCCGCAAGTCAAACGGAATATCTGAAATCATTAGGTTCTAGAAAACGTAAAGAGGCCGTCACTAAAAAAAACAGTTTTGGTATCGCATGAGTACATATTTTTAATTACATCTAAAGATTTAGAATATCATCTGGTTGGGGTCTACGTAACATTGTGGTATTTTTTTATTTATTTATTTGGCCTTGCATTAACATGTTATGAGCTGTATTTCAGTCTTATAATATCTCTAGGACTTAAGTGCATGCCAGAAAAAGAAGGTACCATGAAGTACGTTGAAATTGCTTAATTTCTGTGAAACTCTAAAGAACCACGAGGCTGCTGTTTGTTTCTCCAGTTTTAGAAATCACAGTCTAGAAGTGCGATTTCCCTGTAAAACAACCAACTGCTTGATCTGATCATTATACCAAAAAGCTATATTATATATTTTGAGAATAAAAGGCAATTCGACAGAAAGCACATATTTCTATCTAGCCATAGAGCATAGGTGTAATGATTTAACAGGATATTGAAGCTTTAGCCTTGATTCCAGAGGGTTGGGTGTGGTTTGAGTCAACGCCCAAAATGCCCAAGCCACCAATGTGACATTATTCCTCTAAATTAACATCCAGAAGAAAACATGCGTTTACTAGTCCCTATAAATGGCAATGACAGAAGGAGAATCAAAACCTAGTGCAAGTGCACTTGAATAATTCTTTTCATCCACTCATTCCAAATGGGTGGCATAAGCGAAAGTGGGAAAAGCATTACCTAGCCCTTTTTTAATTAGTGGTTGGCAATTAGGAAATCTAGATTTCAAATCTTATCTTTAAACTATATTTTAATAATCAAATTATAATTATATAAACAACCAACATCTAAAAAAAATTAATCCATATAACAATGTCTTGTCAAATTGACAATGAAATTCCATAGATGGTTCTAAGATGCCCTGTATAAAGTCGGCAAGCTAAGTGATGTGCTACCAAACTTGGGCATTGCAGTATTTCTCTAACATGTATTAAGGCCCCTATTTCAGAATAATGTTGACGGTGGGCCAATTATAATATAGTTGATGTATTGACTAACATATCACATGAGACGTCAGAAATCCATTTTATTATGAAAAAGTCTCCGGTAATCCATAGGTAGAGTTGAATGCCAAGGAGTGGAATTTGGAAAACGAGGTAGGCTCTCTGAGATTGAGAGAGCCAGCCAACCTCCAACCATCTCTGCTCTGCTAGTGCTCTGGCCCGCCATGACATCCAATATTTTAGGGATCATCTTCTTTTCTTTTCACCTATAAATACACACTCAACCATCCCTTGTCTGTTATCCAAGCATTATAGTTCCCGTTAGGGGGAAGGGAATAAGAGAAAAAAGATCTACAAAAGAGCTTACTCCTTTCAGACGCCGCAGTTTGGCACGATCCAATTTGCTTTTATATATATATATATATATATATAAATGCGGTTGCACCGTGCCAAGCTGCGTGCACCTGAAAGTTCTATGCAATACTCCTCAGATGTCACAGAAGTGTTTTTTTCTTTCTAGTTCTTCATAACGTAAGTTTGTTGTTTCTCTATCAGTTAGATCTTTGAAAATTTGTGGAGTATGTCTGTTTCTTTGTTAATTATGAACTGGTCTCTAGTCTAATATTTTTAGATAATCCACGAAAAACACTGTCTGAGTGTGCCAATGCCCAGGAGGGGATATTTTCTTCGTTATCGTTTCATATTCATATTTCCTATTTTCTAATCTCTGCCAGTGCAGAACGGATATTTTTTTTTGGTTCTTTTTATTTATATTCACCGTTAATACACAATAATATGCCATAAGTATTATTGTAGTTCCATGGAATTAAGTTATAGGAGATTAGTTCCAGGTTTGAATCTTATAATTTAAAAAATTATATAAAAATTAATTATTATGAAAAACTGAAAAGTTATTACTATAATAAATGCTTGTAGATCTTTATTGAAGATTTAAACCAGACTGTGGTATCGTATCCACTTTATTTGATGTCTGATGTTTATGGTTATGCTTCTATTTTCAAAGACGTGTGCCATTCATTTTGGGCTGCTTATTCCGGAGAAGACCCATAACTTCTGAGGCACACGCGGACATTTTCGATTGGATAAGTAAGGCGAGTTTATGTCGGTACACCTGAATTAGACTTTCATTAAAAAAAAAAATCAAAGATTAAATAGTTATAGGGATGCTAAAAGGCTTTTATTTTCGCCACTTAAGGATGACTACGTAACGTCCGTACCATCCAAATGACTTAAGGAAAGAATCTGTCTGCCAATACCTTTCTTTCGGCACATGATTTCATTTATAAATTTGTAGTAAAAACTCTGAACTTGATCAATCGTTAGAGGAAAACTAAAAGCGCGCTTGTAAGAACGCCTGCGTATAGGTTGTAGATTGGTAATTATTTGTATTAAAAAAATATTTAGGTTTAAACTTTTAAAGTATATTTATTGTATAATAATAATATTTTTTGATTTTTTTGAGCATGTTTCCATCAAGGACCATTGTACCCAAACTACTAGTGAACCCTTTCACGCGGGTCAACAATAATATAGGCTTGTTTGAAGCAGTTTCTAAGGACCACTGTGAAGGAGTGACTTCCCGATTTTAATTTTTCGTCGGCCGAAATGCGGACAGCGTCGCTCGCAGGGCGAGCTCCAGGCGACGGGAGCGAAGTGCGGACGGCGTCGACCCTTGGGCGAAGTCCGTCACTCGCGAGCACAGTGCGGACTGCGCCGAACCACAAGCGAAGGACGTGCTTCGCAGCGTAGTGCAGACTGCGCCGAAACACGGGCGAAGTTTGCACTTCGGGCCTGTTGACGGACTTCGCCCGAAACTGGGCGAAGTTTGCACTTCGGCAGCGAAGTTGGAAAGGCTTCTTCGAGACTTGCCCAACTTCGGCCTTGGAGTCTTTTCTTGACTTCTTCGTCTTGCGCGGCATGGCTGGGTTTGCCTGGCTTGGCAACACCCGTATGAGAAGAGAGAGACGCCGGAACAGAGAGCAATCAAGTTTAGCACAATAAAACTGTAAACCCTAAAGATGCCACAAACTACAGCAAACTTTATTCATATGAAAAACTAGGGTTATAGAAATTCCTCAACCGAGGAAATAACAACATCTGCAGGCTACGCTGCAGGATAAACTAAACAGGGAGAAATGTTGAGTCTACTGCTCGGACATCAATCAGCTGAGCCACACTGCTCACTGAAATGCTCTGCTTTCTTTCTCTGCTCTATTCTCCGCTTCTTCTTTCACGAACTTCTCTCACACACGCTCTGCTTCTCCTTGTCTGAAGACACGAACTGCCCTTTTATAGCCGCGGGGAGAGGAGGATAAGGTTTATCCTCTGACAGCTTCGGATAAGGGTTATCCTCTGACCGGCCCTCATCTAGGGTTTCTGACAAACACCGACTTGGCATTAACTCCTATGGAGATCGGATCTGTCAGGTGTCAAATCTGTCAGAAGGTAGGTGTGACATGATGTCACACTTTTGTCGGGATCCCGGACTGCGGTAGTGCAGTCCGACTTTGCCAATGTCTAGAGCGCAATCCGGTTTCACCCAAGGTTCGGAGCGCAGTTGGGCACAGGTGTGAAATCTGGGTTAATTTTTCTAACACCCTCCTTTAAGCCTGATTTCACGAGTGCTTTGACTCTAAGCTGTTCTCGTAATCTCATCGAAGTCTTCCTCCTTCAAAGGCTTCGTGAAGATATCTGCCAACTGCTCCTTGGATCTGCAAAACTATAGATGAATTTCTCCGGACTTCACCAACTCTCTGATGAAGTGATAACGAATATCAATGTGCTTTGTCCGGCCATGGAACATGGGATCCTTTGACAGTGCAATGGCTGAATTGTTATCACAAAAAATTGTTGTCGCGCCTTCTGGAGGATTGTGCAGTTCACTCAGAACTCTTCGCAGCCATACTGCCTGGCATGCGAATGTCGTGGCGACGACATATTCTGCTTCGGCTGTGGACAACGCAATAATGGGTTGCTTCTTGGACGCCCATGAGACTTCCCCTAATCCGAGATGGAAAGCATACCCGGAGGTGCTCTTTCGATCATCGATGCTGCCAGCCCAGTCATTGTCTGTGTAGCCCACCGGTTCCAACTGGTCCCGTCTGGCGTAAAATAGGCCATGGTTCTGCATCTCGCTGACATAGCGCAAGATCCTCTTGCCTGCTTGCCAGTGCATGTCCTTCAGAGTCTCCATGAAACGACTGATCAGACTGACTCCAAACATCAGATCTAACCGAGTTGCAGTCAAATACATCAGACTACCAACTAGCCTCTTGAACAAGGTTGGATCTACAGACCTCCCTATATCCAACTTGCTTAGCTTCAAACCTGTGGCTACAGGTGTGATGGCAGGTTTGTTGTCCTCCATCTTGAAGCGCTTCAGGACATCCTTTGCATACTTGCCCTGAGAAATGAAGATGCCATCTGCTGATTGGTCAACTTCAATGCCGAGAAAATATTTCATCAGCCCCATGTCAGTCATTTCAAACTCGGACTTCATGGTTGTTCTGAACTGGGCAAATAGGCTGCTGCTATTGCCAGTATATATTAGATCGTCTACGTACAGGCAGACGATGATGAGCTCACCTGCTACATTTGTCTTCATGTACAGGGAGTGCTCATATGGGCATTTTTGAAACCCATTCTCTTGAAAATAGTCGTCAATATGGCTGTACCATGCCCTGGGTGCTTGCTTCAACCCATACAGGGCCTTCATCAGTTTTAGGACTTTGCCTTCTTACCCTTGTATTTCATAGCCAAGCGGTTGGTCTATGTAGACCTCTTCTTCCAACACTCCGTTGAGGAAGGCAGACTTGACATCCATCTAGTACATGCTCCATCCTTTATGAGCTGCCAGTGCCAGAATCATTCTAACTGTGTCAATTCGGGCTACAGGTGCACACACCTCATGATAGTCAACTCTTGACTTCTGCTTGTAGCCTTTCGCCACTAATCTGGCCTTATGCCTGTCAACTTCTCCTTGGGCATTAAACTTTGTTTTATATACCCACTTGACCCCAATGGTCTTCTTTCATGCTGAAAGATCTGTTAGCTGCCATGTCTCATTCTTCTCAATGGCGACTATCTCCTCATCCATCGCATTCACCCATTTGCGATTCTGACTTGCCTCTTCAAACTCCACTGGATCACATTCAGTAAAGAGAGCAAAATCAAAATAATCTTCATCTAACTGATTACGGGTTACCTCATAAATGTCTTGCAGGCTCCGAGTCTTCGCAGGAGTCCTCAGGTTTTGAATTCTGCTTGCAAGTGGAGGTGACCATGATGATGAGGGTGTGCTACTGCTAGCACCACTATTGCTGCTTGAAGGCACAGGTGGTAGGACACTGTCTTCCTCCAAGTCTACAGATTCAACAGTTGCTGGTTCAGACTGACCAGTCTTTGAATTCCCGTTCCAGGCTTCATCCTCCAAGAACTTCACATCTCGGCTGATGACAAGTTTCTTTGTCACATGATTGTATAACCTGTATGCCTTTGATGGTTCATTGTATCATGTGAAGATGCACTTTTTATCTTTGTCATCCAACTTCTGTCTTTTCTCATCTGGAACATGTGCATATCCTATGCACCCGAAAACTCGCAAATGAGCCACACTTGGCTTCAACTTGCTCCAGGCTTCCTCTGGAATTTTGTCCCTCACACTCTTGGTGGGACATCGGTTCAGCAGATAAATTGCACAACTTACAACTTCTACCCAGAACTCATGTGGCAAACTTTTTGCCTTCAACATGCTCTGTGCCATCTCCATGATTGTTCTGTTCTTTCTCTCAGCTACACCATTCTGCTACGGTGTATATCTGGAAGTGAACTGCCTTTGAATTCCATGTTGTTTGTAAAAGTTGTGGAATTCGTTGGAGATGTATTCTCCACCTCCATCAGTTCTGAGAGTCTTCACATAATGACCGCTCTATTTCTCAACCAGAGCCTTAAACTCCCTAAACCTTGCAAACGCCTCTGACTTCAACTTGATTGGATAAATCCAAGTCTTTCGGTTGAAGTCATCAATGAAGGTCAAGAAATACTTATTGCCGACATATGAGGTGGTCTGCATGGGACCACAGATGTCTGAGTGCACCAGCTCCAAAGGCCGTGATGCTCTCCAAGACTGTCCTACAAGGAATGCATCCTTGTGCTGCTTGCCGACCAGGAAACCTTCACAAACTTGATTCGGTTGCTCTATAAGGGGTAAACCCTTCACCATCTACTTCTTATGCAGCAGATTCAGGCCACTGAAACTCAGGTGACCGAATCTGAGATGCCACAGCCAGGTAGCATCCTTCTCAACTGCACTCAGAGACATCAAAGATTCATTCTGAATTTGCAGCGAAAACATTTTGTTTTTTGTCATGGACACTGTTGCGATTTGTCCATGGACTTTGTCTCTGATGGAACAAACACCATCTTTGAACAGTACAGTGTGCCCCTTCTGCACAAGCTGTCCAACACTTAGCAGATTATGCTTCAACCCAGGCACATAAAAAACATCTTGAATTGTTTTTCTATCACCGTGCCGGGTGCGGATGAGGATCTTTCCTTTCCCCATCATAGGAACTTTGATGTTGTTCCCCATATTGACTTCGAACTGGACTGTTTCATCCAGTTGTGAGAACATCTCCCTGTTCCCAGTCATATGGTTGCTGCAACCACTGTCAAGATACCAGATGTTTTTCTTGCTCTCCTCTTCAATACTGCAAGTCAGCAACACATTTCCTCCTATCACATTTTTGGGTTCCTCTGTATAATGGGATTGCTGTTGATTCTCGTTCGCCATCTTCTTTCTGCACTATGAGGCATAATGGCTGAACTTGCTGTAGTAGTAGCATTGGACCTTTGACATGTCCTTCTTCTGTTGAGAGCCACCTTGCTGATTTCTGCTAGTGCCTCTTCCTCCTTGCTGATGAAAGTTGCAACTTGGCTTAGCGTCCTGAGGGTTTGATCTCCCTCCTTGCTTGTTACTTCTCCCACACCTGCTTCTGCCTCTTCCTCCTTGAGAACTAGAAGCGCCATGGTGGGAGTCTTGTCTACCGCTGTCTCGGACTAAGACTTGTGCTTTGAAGGCTTGCTCCAAAGAAGACTAAGTTGAGCGGCTCAACCTCTATTCATGGGTCTGCAAGGAACCCATGAGTTCATCTGTCGAGAGGGTTGTCAAATCCCTCGACTCTTTGATTGCTATCACAACCGAGTCGAACTTGGCAGACAGACTTCTGAGAATATTCTCCATGATTCTTTGGCTCTGCATGATTTCACCATTCAATCACATTTGGTTGATGATATCTGTTGTCCGGGTGAAGAAGTCGCTCATCGACTCGGACTCGCTCATCTACAGATTTTCAAACTCTCTCCTAAGCATCTATAGTTTCACCAACTTCACTTTGTCGGTGCCCTGATATGAACTTGCCAGGGTTTCCTAGGCCTGCTTGGCCTTGGTGGCTGATGCAATCTATGGGAAGATGGTCTCCTCAACCTCTTGCATGATGTAGAAGATGGCCTTCTGGTCCTTCTTCTTGTGCTATTTCAATAGATCCTTGTCTGCTTGAGAGAGGGCGACCAGTGCTGCTACATCTGCTAGTTTTGGGTAGCCGTTCTCGACTAACTCCCATAGCTCCTGAGATCCGAACAGGATCTTCATCTGGATGCTCCAGTAATCGTAGTTCTTGCCATTAAATCACGGGATCTACAACTGCAACGAGTTTCTCTCGGAAGCCATGCTTCTATCTCTATGTCACGGCACTATCAGCTCTGATACCAATTTGAAGGAGCGATTTCCCAATTTTAATTTTTCGTCGACCGAAATGTAGACAGCGTCACGTGCAGGGCGAGCTCCAGGAGATGGGAGCGAAGTGCGGATGACGCCGACCCTTGGGCAAAGTTCGTCACTCGCAAGTGCAGTGCAGACTACGCCGAACCATGGGCGAAGGACGTGCTTCGCAGCGTAGTGCGGATTGCACCGAAACATGGGCGAAGTTTGCACTTCGGGCCTGTTGACGGACTTCGCCCGAAATTGGGCGAAGTTTGCACTTCGGCAGCGAAGTTGGAAAGGCTTCTCCGAGACTTGCCCAACTTCGGCCTTGGAGTCTTTTCTTGACTTCTTTGTCTTGCGCGGCGCGGCTGGGTTTGCCTGGCTTGGCAACACCCATATGAGAAGAGAGAGACGCCGAAACAGAGAGCAATCAACTTTAGCACAATAAAACTATAAACCCTAAAGATGCCACAAACTACAACAAACTTTATTCATATGAAAAACTAGGGTTACAAAAATTCCTCAATCGAGGAAATAACAACATCTACAGGCTACGCTGCAGGATAAACTAAACAGGGAGAAATGTCGAGTCTGCTGCTCGGACATTAATCAGCTGAGCCACACTGCTCACTGAATCGCTCTGCTTTCTTTCTCTGCTCTATTCTTCGCTTCTTCTTTCACGAAATTCTCTCACACACGCTCTACTTCTCCTTCTTGTCTGAAGACACGAACTGCCCTTTTATAGCCGTGGGGAGAGGAGGATAAGGTTTATCCTCTGACAACTTTGGATAAGGGTTATCCTCTGATCGACCCTCATCTAGGGTTTTTGACAAACGTCGACTTGGCATTAACTCCTGCAGAGATCGGATCTGTCAGGTGTCAAATATGTCAGAAGGTAGGTGTGACGTGATGTCACACTTTTGCCGGGATCCTGGACTGCGGCAGCGCAGTCTGACTTCGCCCATATCTAGAGTGCAATCCAGTTTCGCCCAAGGTTCGGAGCGCAGTTGGGCACAGGCATGAAATCTGGGTTAATTTTTCTAACACACTGTACCCAAGCTACTAGTGAGCCCTCATGTGGGTCAACAATAATATAGGTTTGTTTGAAGCAGTTTCTGTAGTTTGAATCTTATAGTAGATAATTACTTAAAAAAAAAAAAATTTAAATGGATTGATAATTATTTGTATTAAGAAGAGATGTGGGTTCTTTGAAGTATATTTTTTGGAAAGGTAATAGTATGTTCTCAAAGATGACCATTGTATATGAGGGATTTACTGATGATCCCTCTCATGTGGGTTGACCAACATGACTGATTGGTGATCTCTCTCATGAAGGTCAACAATAAGGAGATGACATAAACTTGTTGACAGTAGCTTCTTTAGTTTGAATTTTATAGTAGACAATTACTAAAAATAATGGTCTACTCGAGGATATATGTATATGTATACGAAAGTATTACTAAATTTAAAATAATAATGTAAATGCAAATAAATCTCTTATATTAATTTAAAAATATAAAATAAAAATGAAAGAGAAGAAAAGAAAACGCCCATTCTTTGATATTGAAGAAGGGAAAATTAAAATTATTAAATAAATAATATGATAAATAACTTTGTTTTAATTTTGAAGAAGAGAAAAAACATTATTGAATAAATAACAAGATAAATAACTTTGTTAAAATCATGCAGAGGCTAATAACTATTTTGCTTTTAAGTTTTTATTATTTTATTTCTAATATAACTATTTATTAGTTTTAGTTTTGAATATATCATATATATTTAAATTTAATAATATAATTATAATATAATTTATTTTAATAATATGTTTATGATATATTAAATGGATTAATAAAATATAAATATATTTTAATTATAATTTAATATATTTATATTTTTGTATTTTTATATTTTATATGTTTTTCTAATCTTGCATTTAGCATTTACATTTTATAAACCTTCATACCCAATAATTCATAAAAGTATATTTTCTAAATAATGGAAACACGAAATTGATTATTATAATAAACATACACAAAATAAAATAATACTATTTCTAAAGGGATTATATTAATAATATAAATAACATTAGTAAAAATTCTTATTTTAATTTAATTAGAAAAACATTTGTAATATCTTTTAATTAAATAGAAGATAATTTGAAGTTTAAAAATTTATTGTAATTTGACAATGTTATATGGTAGGATCTTGTAAAGCAAAAAATCATATATATATATATATATATATATATATATATATATATATATATATATACATTTGTTATTAAGTTAATTCGATATCTAACATATTTATTTATCACAAATATTTTTAGTTTCTTCTTATATTAAATATATATTTCAATATTTTGAAACTCCCATGTTTTCACAATCAACTTCTTCACATAGTTTCTATTAAGAGATGAAATCTGGCTTATCCAATTAGTTGCCTTCTAAAATTTGAATTTTATCAAGATAAAGATCAATGTTGTAATTGGTTAAATTATTTGTTACTTGATTTCCTTCTCTATAAATATGCTCACATTTTTAAACATTACCTCCAACAATAGATTATGAACATCAACACTAATATTTTTTTTTTATCTAATCTCCACATCCAATTTTGTTGAAAGTATTAATGATAATTTGAGAATCCTCCACAATTCAAATATGTTTTGATCATTTTTCTATTGAAATATTAATCCATGGAAGAAGAGTGCTAGCCTATGCATAGTTTTTTAATTAGGTAGAAAAACATGGGATTTTGAAAGGATCCCTAACCTTTACAATGAGAGACACAATAGAAACAATAAAAGTAAATGGATCAAAAGGATAACAACCCCAAGGGATAAGGGGATACAACAAAACAACCATAAATAGGTAGAATAAATAAAAGACCTTCAACAAAAATCAAGAGGGAGCACCTTATCAATCAGGGACAAAAAGAGACTAGAATTCAAATCCAAAATATATTAAGTCAAAAAGGTAAGGAAATCCTTCATCTAGATTTGAAGAGCATCTTGATTGACACCCTACTTGGCCAATAGACCAGTTTTCTTATCTTGTTCTCTAAAGGTGTGCCTAAATTTAACACCTTCTAAGTTCTTAGTGTGATGGTAAATATTTTATATTAAGTCTACAATAGACAAGTGAGAGAAATGTTTTCCTTTCGAAATATTAATGATAAAAAGAGAGTCACCTTCGATCACCACATTCTTTGCTTTCAAATTTTCTAGGAGCATGACCCCATGATAAAGTGCTCGAGCTTCAGAAAAAAACTTGATTGAACACCTAAGAAGTTAGCAAAGGCTAAAAGAAATATTGCTTTGTCATCCATGATGATTCCTCTAGCCCTTGCGATGCTCGAGTTACCTTTAGTCACCCCATAAAAGTTTAGTTTTATTCAAAATTTAGGCAGAGGTTACCATTTGATCATATCTCTAGGATTGACGGTGGGTAGACTACAAATATCTTCCAGATTCAGGAGGATAGCGAACTAGCTGGTAAGCTTACCTTAATTATGAGACCATTTTTCATTTTTGATAGAGATTATGGAAACATATTCTTTTAGAGAATTGAAAATTTTAGATTCCACATGTAAGGGATCATTTTTAACATTCCTAAAGGCTTTATTGTTTCTTTCATTCCAAATACCCCTAAAAATGAGGTAAAAAAAAAGACCAACAAATTCTAAGCAAAAGATTTTAGAAGGGGTAACCCACTGCAAACACAAGTTTAGAATGTTACTAGGCATGACCTAGGTATAATTGAATTTGATGAGAAGAAGGTGGATAAATTCTAAGGAGAAGGGACACTCAATACATAAATGATTAGCATTATCCCAAGTAGCTTCACAAAGATAAAACCTATTCAAATTGGGCAGGCCTCTTTTGTGAATATTTTCAATAGTAAGGATTTTGTTCTATGTAACAAACCAAAAGAAGAAATTAAATCTAGGTATGAGGTGTTTAGACCATATCTTACTAGTAAGAAACCAGTCATCTTCCTCATCAAATTAAATAAAGTAAACATATTTACCTTTGAAAAGGCCCTTATTATCCACTTTCCAAATATGTGAATTAGTTGACAATTTAGGATATAAGAGATGAATTCTAAGAATATTGGATAAAGAAATTAGATCATGAATTTTCTCGAGGGAGGGATTAACAAGAGATAAAGTCTTCCAAGCCCTTTTTCTATCCATTATCATAAGAAAGTCAACAACTATATATCCATAGGATTGCATAGTAAAGAGATCTAAAAAATTTAGAAATTGATCTCTAATCAAAGGCTCATTATGAATCCATCTATATTCCCAAAAGTTAACTTTCCTACCATCATCGATCTTCCATCTCAAGACTTCTTGAATAATAAACTTGGAATCAAGAAGGTATTTCCAAAAAATAGATATTTTTGGATTGGCCTAAATATCAAGGAAATTACAATCTCTTCCAATATATTTAGTTGTTAAGATCTCTATCCATCCAACTTCATCCATTTTGAAAAACTTCCAACCCTATTTTGCAATAAGAGCTAGATTCATTTGATTTAGTTTCATAAGGTTTAATCCACCCTTGCTCTTCCTAGAACAAACCTAATTCCAATCCACCAAGGAAATTCTATGTTTTTCTTCCATGCCCATCCAAAGAAAGGTCTTCTTATTACTATCAATATTTTGGTAAATTTTTTGTGGCATCTTGAACATCAACAAAAAGAAGACTAAGATACTTTGGAGGGTGTATTTAATGAGTTGTGCCTTACCATCTTGGCTAAGGATGACACCTTTACATCTTGCCAACTTTTTCCTAATCCTCTCCATCATAGGAAGCCAAGAAGAATATTATAACCTAACATTGAAAAGTGGTAAACCTAGATGAATGGAAGTTGTCGAATGGAACATTCAAATATTTTTGCGATTGTTACCCACATTTGAAGGGGGGTATTAAAAACAACACCTTTCTCTTATTGAAATTTATCTTCTATCCAAAGGTAGCCTCATAAGAAGATAGAATAAACTTAATCTCTTTCACTTCTAAAATAGAGGATCTTGAAGCAAGAAGAGTATCATCTACAAATTATTGTTGGGTTATAGGATTGTAGATGGAGGTAGGCTTTATCCTTGAAATTAGTCCCTTAGATTGGGCTTTCTAAATAGATCTACCCAAGGCTTCAACCATAATAAGAAATAGATAAGAAGACAAAGGGTCCCCTTGTCTTAGGCCTTGAAGGATTTTGAAATAACCTACTAGAGAACCATTAATTAGGACAAAATTCATAACTAAGCATAGAATCCTTTGATGAGGTCTATCCAAGAAGGGTGAAAGTCAAATTTACCCATAAATTTAAACAAAAAATTACCAAGATACTACTTGTTCATGTCTAATTTCAATAAAAATTCATATGTACCACTTTTATCTATGGAGTGAAGAACTTCATGAATAGTAATCATGCCATCCAATGTTGGCCTTCCTTTAACAAAAGCACCTTGGTAGGGATAAATAATTTGAGGAAGAATGACCTTCATTCTCTTGGCTATTACTTTAGGAAATATTTTATAAAGAGTGTTACAAAGATTTATGGGGTTGAAATTATTGAAGGAATTATCTCCTACCAATTTAGGAATCAAAACCAAAAAGAAGGAATCCTAGAGTTCATTTGTTCATAACTTAGAGAATGAATAAAATTCTACAAATAATTGGAGGCCTACTCATCTATAGGTGTCACCACTCCTAAGAAATATTTAAAAAATTGTACAACATTCTTATGAATTTCAAAAATATTTCCAGTTTTAGTACCATCCTCTTTAAAAATTTCGATAATCTTATTAAAACTCCTATGTCTCAAGGTTATGGCATGAAAAAACTTGGTACTTCTATATCCATATTTCAACCATAGAGGCTTGGAATTCTATATCGAGTACGATTCATCGTAGGCCAAAATAATATGGAAATCTGCCAATAAACTCCTTTCAAGATCTTTGTTAGCCTCTGATGGGGGGAAAGATTTCGCAGTAGCTTCAATGGTTGAAAGTTGCAGTTTCAAGGATATCTTCTTTTGGAAAATATTTCCAAAGACATTTTTATTCCATCATTTTAAATTTCTCTTCACAAATCTTAGATTATTTGCAACTTGAGGTATTAAGGCAGTTGGAAAATCCTTCTTCCACCTATCAACTAAGAGGGCCTCAAGGATATCATTTTTTAGCGACATAATTTTAAAAAGGAAGGGAAATTTAAAATTTTTATTCTGAACTAAAACATCTAGTACCAAAGGATTGTGATCCTATCCTATTCTTGGAAGAGAGGAGAGAACAAAGTCATCAAAATGATGAAATTATTTTTTAGAAACAAAAATATGTCTAGCTCTTATTGGATAAGATGTTCCCCTAGCCTTCTATTCCTCCAAATAAATTTACTTCCTTTTAGCTCACATGATAAATAAAAGTTTTAATATGGGTAAGCTTTAGCAATATTTTACTTCTATATATATAAAAAAATTGTTAAATATTTTAGGTAATAAATTATTATCCCAAATAAATTATCCACACCTCATTATAAAAAATAAAAATAAAAAATAATGAAAAACATTTTACACAATAAATTAAAATTTCAATTTTATATACAAAAATAAAAAATTTAATTATATTTTAAAAAATGATATTAAAAAATTTAAATAATAAAATATTGGGTTTTAAAAGGTTCCCGAACCTATTACAAGTAGGGTTTTGAAAGGCACCCCAAACCTTAGATCTAGCAATAAGATATCAAGAAAGAAATATTGAGCTAGATTCCAAAATCCAATAAAACAACCTCCTAGCAAATAAGCTATAAATTTTTGTCAAGCAAATACAAGAGATTGTCCCATGATCAAACCACCTTGTGCTCAGGAATCTAAAGCACCACCAATCAAAATATCAAAAATGCTATGGGTTAAAAATAAATTTACAAATAAAACCGCCCAAACCGAAGCATTTGCTATCTAACAGGAAAGGATAACAAGGGAATCCTATCATCACAATCAATAAATTCAACCAACAAACCATATAACAGGAGAACCCCTCATAAGAATAGCCATTTTAAAAAAACAACATTAAAAATATCGGCTAAAAAAATCCACAGTATAAAAACCATCCAGGAGATCTCCATAAGAAATTCCATGAAACCCACAAATATTGCTGGAGTCAACCAAAAATTCCTCAACCATTGAAAAACTGGGTCGAAAGAAAAATGCAAGGTTTAAAGGAAGAAACCCTAATCTTTAAAATCTTTAAGGGCACTAGAAATTTAAGACTTTATCATCTTGCTCTAAGAAGAGTTGATGCCCAACAGAACCCTTAGCACAAACACCAACCAGGAAAACTACATAATAAAATAGCACACTAAAGCCTCTTCCTATCTTAGACAGGATGCAAAATCCTGGAGCCCTTCACCAAGAGGTACCTATAAGCAACAACCACGATGCTCAAGCCCCCAACTACAAAATTGGTCTGGCCTTCCACCCACCACCAAATCTAGTAGCTACAGCTTCTTCACCTGATCCAACCTACCAGCATGTTGCTAGAGTTTCTTTAACCAAACTAACAAACCCTACAACCCAAAACAAGCAAACCCGTCGAATTGTAAGAAAGTTTCCAAAAATCAGAACCCTCTATGTAAACCCTCAAAACTGCAAGCCTCTTAAGATTTGTCCACAAAACTGTAAAACTCTTAAAGTTTACCCTCAACATTGCAAACCAAAACTAACTAAACTATTATCTTTTCCACCCTATGAAGAGTCCACTTATTTTTTATAGATTAAACTTTATCCTCACATTAATGAGATGTGTCTGAAAGCACGAGATTCCGATCAAAGGAAACACCAAGTGCGATTGCATTCAAAATTAAGTACGCTTAAGTCCTAGAAATGTAAATTGCATGAAACGAAAAAGAGACACATTGGAAGAGACACAATCAAATATAGAGAACACAGCCCTTTCATTAATTTCCCTTGATCTCTGTTACAATGATGCCTCCTCCCTTTTCAGGGGCTAGGAGCGCAAATAGAGTTTGATTACAATCGCTGAATGATTCCTCTTTCCGCGTGCCCACGATTGCAATGAGCGGGCCAAGATGATGCCGCCGCTGATGTCGATGTGTTCTTCGCCTCTGCTGCTTCTCCTACGAACAAAGAAATGACCAAGACGTCAGTAGCACCTGCTGCAAATGAAAAGTGTTCTCTCTCTAAAACCAACGAAATATGCATATGAATATTTGCCTGAAACAGTGAATACAGTGAAACCAAATTGCTTCAAAACTTGACAGAAGGTAAGAAAAGTTACCAGAAGGCCACTGCCACTGAGGCAGCTGGCCAATCCACCTTCAACTGGAATTCGTCCCTGGGCAGGATTAATTTTGACTGTAATTCGTCCCTGGGTGGGACGAATTCTTCTGAGTTGAAGAAACCGACCCGTCGTTGCTCCAATGTCGGATCCCGAGACCTCGCAAAACGCCTGCAAACAAGGGGGTTAGGTAATTGGGGCCATTTTGGGACGACCCAGATGGTCGGATTTTCCCAATTTGGCCTCCACCCTCGGGAATTTGACCTTGACACCTGCAAGTTAGCGAAACGACAAAGCAATACAAAACATCCTAAAATCTGACCAAAAGTTACAAAATTGCAATTATGGACTAATCAGACCTAGTAACATACGTAATGCAATCTAAAAAATAATCTAAAATGCTCAAAAACTAAAATTAGGACTTGGGAGGTGCGGGGGTGCCCAAGTGGGCCTCCCACCGTTGGCCCTCGATTTTGGAGCCAATCCACCAGGGATGGGCCCAAAACCTTTTAGGATTGGGGGTCGGCGAATTGGTAGGTTCAGGTGTCCATGCGTTGGATTTGGGTAAGGTTCGAGCTTCCAAAGGCCACCCAACAACCTCCCTTGCAAAAGAGATTGGTGGATGTGGGAAGGTGAACCAAGGGGGATGCAAGTGAGTCTTCAATTCGGCAGCACTTCGTTGCTTGAACACTCCTTCAATCTGTATATTTTGGGTGAGAAAAGTCCCACCTTTTATAGACCCAAGGGGTCTCTTTTGGGAGGGAAGCACCAATGCCATGTGTTGGCCATAGGCGCCATGTGGCAGTCTTGTCTTCCCATGAGGGAGGGGAGTCCTCCATTGACTTGAACTTTGATAAATGCTTTTTGTAACAGCTCCTCTAACGGCCCTCTCGTCCACTTACACATGAGTGCAAGGCAGGAGCCCTTAATCGATCTGTTCTGGGCTGCCACTTGGCACCATTTGCCTTTTTGCCCGTTAAGCTTGGAATTCGTCCCACCCAGGGACGGATTTAGAATTCGTCCTGGGGTGGGACGGATTCTATTTTGAATTCGTCCCGGGGTGAGACGAGTACTGGGCAAAGCTTCCAAGTGTGTCAAATTGCTTCTTGACCTCACAAAATTGCTATGAAAGTGGTTAAGACCACTGTTTGACCTCTGAGGGCTGCCCTGGGGGCTGTGTTTGTCAAAGCGATCAGTGTTTGCAGTCACATAATCGGATTGGTGCTATTTTGGTGTCTACAGATGCCCCTTTTTGGGAAGCGCTGCGGGTGACGTAGTGCTGAGCAAAAATAGATAACCAAAGCACTAATGATTAGGGTTTCTTGGTAACCTAACCAACTTTTGATGCCCCAAGTATGGAAAGGGCATGCATTCTTGAATCCTTGCTTCTGACGAGCTAAGGAATTTGATTTCAAGTATTAACCTGTTTTGGTGAGGTGTGACTTGAACTCAGACATTGATCAGTCATGAACAAGTGAAGGGCATTTTTATCCTCAGGGGGAACCTTGTGTTCATGATTCACGAAATGCCAAGTGTTTGATTGATTTGATTGTTGCTTGTTTACTGCCCCACGCAGGAGCGTGATTGTCTTTGTCAATGATTCTTTGAATGCATGTCGTTTTCCTTAATTGGGTGTGTGATTGTTGGTTGGTGACTAAGTGTGACTACCCCCTCAAGCGACGAATCGATGAGGGAATGACCTTCGTGAGAGAAGCGACGAGTCGCTTGACCCAAGATGACTTGTGCAAGGTTGCCTTTAGAGGGTTTACCGTTAAGCGTGTGCAATTTCTCCAACATATGGACCTATTTTTGGTGGGTGTTAACCCTTTTGGTGATGTCATAATGAGGTGAAATCGTCGAAAACCTATTTCCCGTGGAGCGGTCCGGCTATGATAGCCTTCTTGGGGAATTAGGAGAGCGATAATTTGGACCTCGACATCGATTTTCTTTGCCTAGAGGCTAAGTGCGAGAGCACTTGTGTCCGGCATTATTTTTGCTGTGTTTTTGTTGAATTTTGTACTGTTTTTGTTGTTTTTTGTGACACCATTTGGTGATTGAATTGTCGGCAATCCGTCCTCCCGTGGAGCGGTCCGGCTATGGTAGCCTTCTTCGGGAGTAGGATAGTGACAATTAAAACCCCGACATCAATTTTGCTATGCCAAGAGTTTAAGTGCAAGAGTACTTTTGTCTGGCATGTTTATTGCTTGTTTTGTGTTGCATTTTTGTTGTTTTTTTGTTTTTTTTTGTGACACCATTTTGGGATTAAATTGTCAAAATCTGTCTTCCCGTGGAGCGGTCCGGCTATGGTAGCCTTCTTAGGGAGTAGGATAGTGATAATTTGTGACCCCGATGTCGATTTTGTATGCCCATGTTGTCAGTTGCATTTGCAATCCCGTCGTGCGCTTTATTGTCTGCTTTTAGTGCATTTTTAGTCTTTTTTGTTGATTTTTTTTTGTGCTGGCTTGAATTCGTCCCTGGGTGGGACGAATTCCAGCTGGAGAATTCGTCCCTGGGTGGGACGAGCGCTGATCAGAGCGCTCGTCCCAGTCAAGGACGAATTCCAGTGCTAAGGGCCTATTTAAGGGCCAAAACTTGATTTTGGGCTCATTTGTGTCATTTTTTCTTGCGATTTTGGAGCTCTGGGAGGAGGAGGTAATTCTGCCAAGCGAAGCGCTGCTGGAATTCTCTTCGCCATCATGAGTGCACAAACTGGTTCGAGCGGCGGAGCCGAGGCGAGACCTGTAAGTGACCCTAGGGTTTATTTTGCTTTAATTTAATGCATTGTTTTGTGTTGCGCTTTTCAAAACTTTAAGATTTTTTGTGATGTTTTTGTTTATCAACTAAGGTTAGAAACCCTAGAACTGAAAATTTTATCTTTTTCATTTATTTATCTATTTTTTTTTTTGTTTGCTTGCAGGTTGTTAGGAGCCGGTACCGTGTACCCGCTGCCTTTACTGAGGCGCGATTGGCATTGACTGATGATGACTGGGAATGGCTTGATGCCCTTGGGCTCAAGCAGGTGGCTCGACTGGAGCTTGTGGTTTCGGATCAGGCCTATCTGATGGCCCTGATCAAGCTTTGGGATCCGCGGACCAATACTTTCCATCTCCCGACAGGGGAGATGACCGTGACTCTTGAGGACGTCTATCGGTTGCTTCGGATTTCGATAGATGGTCTGCCTATTAGGACATCTCCGTTTGATCAGCGGACTGCTATACTCACGAGATGTTTTGGGCATGGTGGGGAGCTGGGTGTAGCAGACCCAGTGGAGACAGCCGAGGCGGATTGCCAGGCTGGCGGCATTTTGGTTAGCTGGTGGAAGGAGAGGGGGGTGTTAGGAGTGAGGCACGCATTCTTGATGGGCCTCATTTCTAACATTCTTATCCCTGATTCGTCAGGTGCGAGGTTCCCGTGGAATTTGCTGGATTTGGTGTGGCAGTTGGCAGAGTGCCCGATAGAGGCACCGTTGATCCTGAGATGGGGACAGACTTTGTTGGCGCAGCTTTACGGGGAGCTGTACGGGGTCCGCCGTCGACAGCGAAAGGGTGTCAGTTGCAGCTTTTTGTTGCAGTGCTGGGGTTGGCAGCACATAGCTATTGAGAGGCCTACCGGGTTACCGTGGACGACTCGGGTGGCGATGGAGGATGAGGAGATTGGTTATGCAGCTTTGTGGCGACGGTCTGCGGAGCAGGGGCAGAGTCGGCGATGGGCAGGTGCAGTTGAGCACTACATTGATGCCTTTTCGTGGCTCACTCCAGGGGAGGTGTTTTGGCGTCCCTATCGGGACTGTCCGCACTTGGCCTGAGGCTGGAGAGTGGCTCCGACGGGTACGGAGGGAGCGATGGTTGACTGGGCGGCACGGGACGGAGCATGAGTTCTTTCCGTATCGCCGGGTTACACGACAGTTTGGGGTGCGCCAGGGGTTGCCTGGTGAACCCGTAGGCTATCGACGTCGGGGAGATGAGAGGGATCTGGAGCCACCGGTCCTCGTGCCATTGGGCGAGGAATCGGATGCGGTGATTGAGGTGTTGGATGTGGATGACGTCGGTACTACCACTGAGTATGACTCGTGGTGGGTATTGCGGCGCTGGAGAGGAGAGGGTCCACTGGGAGGCACGAAGGCGGCAGTGGAGGATGCTGAGGTGGCAGGGGGTGATTGGGGAGGGCCGTTGGATGATGCAGACATGGTGGATGCGGGAGATGAGGATGTGGACTTGGGTGTTCCGGAGCAGCTGGACATGCAGGATGTGGAGGAGCAGTTGGAGCCTGAGCAGGCTACTGTCCCCGTGAGTCCTATGCGTCCGGCAGATACGGAGGGGGTGGGGTCGGATGTAGGCGATGAGGTTGCACGACTTACAGAGCTGCTGCGGATGCGGGATCTGGAGAGGGATCTTCTACGGGCTCAGCTGGCAGAGCGGGATAGGGTTTTGGCGTAGCGCGATGATGCATTGTCTATCTATCATCGACGGGAGGCAGAGTGGTGTCTGTACCGGATAGACTTGGAGAGGGAGGTCATCCGCCTTGGCGGGCGGCTCCCTGAGCCTTCGATCAGCAGATCTTCTCGATGAACGAGGGATAGTCTGACTGAGCAGTCAGCATCATCTCGCCGTAGGCGGTTAGATGAGGGGGGGGTAGTAGGCATGATGCGGGGGCTAGTAGTAGCCGCCCTGCAGGGTCCCGTAGGACCCACACCACGGGGGGTAGTTCCCGTCGCACCGATCCTGCGTGATCATGGTGGCCGACGCCTTAGGTTGGGTTTTGGATATGATTGCGGGGTCTGAGGACCGGTTCTGTAGCCTGCGGGCATCTTTTTGTTGATATATATATATATATATATCGGTTTTATTTTTGGATTTGTACATGTGATGATGTGATTGATTTTTGTTATGCATGTTTATTTATTTTGATGAATGCAAATGTTATGATGAATGCAAATGTTTTAGATGTCTATGTGATATGCAAATTGAAATGGATGAATGATATTTGTGGTGATTGCACTGTAGGCTGTTTCAGCAGCTTTTTATTTACCTTGTTTTTTTGTTTTTGTATTTTTTGATGTTATCATAAGGATGATAAATAGCGCAGATGGTTTTGGAATGAATGTTAGATTTTCTGAGATTCAGACAGTTTTAAACTCATTATTCATGTCTGTACTTTATCTTACAAGACTTTTTAACAAGGTATGAATCGGACCTGTTTTTGACCGAGTTATTTAACATCCCTGTGTGTGCAATTGAGTTCATTTAGTGGTATTTGTTAGGATACCGCCAGTGCTAGGTGGGCTTTCAACCGAACTTGTACTGAGGATCACCTAATTAGCTCCACTAATTCCTTTGTTGTATTTACTAAGATTAATCTGCGTTGTAATCCAGGATGCCATAAGCTAGCTCATCCACATGCAAACATTGATCTGTACGCAAGTTAATGTGACAGATATATCGTCATGCGGGAGGTTTACTTCTGTTACCGATAGGCTATCAACCAAATTGGTACTGAAGCTTGCCTTATGACCTATAGAATGCTGAGAGTTCCAGGGATTCAAGGTCAACTCCCTTCTTTTTTTTCAATTGTGTTGGGATACTTGCTCATTGTAGTGATGAGATCACTGTTTATTTTGATGTGTTTTTTTTTTTTTTTTTTTTTTTTTTGAGCAAGGGATTGGGGATATGGAGTGATGAAAATCACTGTTGTTTGTGCCTTTTGATGTGTGCACTATAGTTTGTCAAATTTTTGAGTTTTGACATTTTGCAAATTTTTTGTGTTTTGCAACTGTTGAGAACTTTAGGGATTCTTAGGGAATTGGGTAGGGAGGATGCTTGTCCTTTTGCCAACTCTCAGCATTCTAGGGGTCATTCGCACAGGGGGATGAGCAAGATAACCATTTCGCTTGTGGTGACCTAGATCATTTTGCAGGTTTCGTCTTTCGTTCACACAATTTGGGAATTTTAGTGTTTTGATTTGTGTTGGGATGTTACGTAACAAGGTGTATTTCAAGTATGACTCTACCTTTGTAAAATCTGTTCGACTTGGTACACTACATGGCTAAAGAGGAAAATGATGACTGAATCACTGAAACTCTTAGTACATTCCCAGACCACTGACTGTAGTGTGGTAAAATTTATGCATGGTGTTTTTGTTGATTTTGATGAATTCGAGTATGCCTAGAATTGAGATGCAAATCTTTGTTGTTTTTTGATGATTTTTATTGTTTTGTTTTTGTTGAATTTTTTTTTTTTTGATTTGTTTGACCAAGAGATTGCGATAATCCTTGGAGCTTTTTGGGTTGACCAAGAGATTGCGATAATCCTTGGAGCTTTTAGGTTGACCAATAGATTGTGATAATCCTTGGAGCTTTTAGGTGACCAAGAGATTGCGATAATCCTTGGAGCTTTTTGGTGACCAAGAGATTGCGATAATCCTTGGAGCTTTTTGGGTGACCAAGAGATTGCGATAATCCTTGGAGCTTTTTTGGTTGACCAAGAGATTGCGATAATCCTTGGAGCTTTTTGGGTTGACCAAGAGATTGCGATAATCCTTGGAGCTTTTAGGTGACCAAGAGATTGCGATAATCCTTGGAGCTTTTTGGATTGACCAAGAGATTGCGATAATCCTTGGAGCTTTTTGGGTGACCAAGAGATTGCGATAATCCTTGGAGCTTTTTTGGTTGACCAAGAGATTGCGATAATCCTTGGAGCTTTTTGGGTTGACCAAGAGATTGCGATAATCCTTGGAGCTTTTTGTTTGTTTGTTTTTGTTGAATTTTTTTTTTTTTTTTTTTTTGGTACATGGCTTTCTTAGATATGAAATGGTCGCAAATGACTGATATTCAAGGGTTCTGTTTCCTTGATACCGTCAAGAGAAGCTAGCCTGTACATTCCCGGTCCTATTTTGCTATCAATGACATAAGGACCTAGCCAATTTGCCGCGAATTTGTCTCTCATATGGGACGGCAAATTAGAGTTTTGTTGGTTTTCCTTCATAACCAAATCACCAACCCGAAAGTCTCTTAGGTGAACTTTCATGTTGTAAGCTCTCTTAAGCCGCTCTTGATAGATACGTAAGTGCTCGAGAGCATTAACGCGTCTTTCGTCAAGCAACGTAAGTTGGTCTAACCGAGCTCGCCGTGCAGTGTCATCATCGATGAATTTCTGCATTGATATGCGAGAGGGAAGGAATTTCCAACTCGAGAGGCATTACTGCCTCTGAGCCATACACTAGTGAGAACGGAGTTGCCCCAGTGGGCGTTCAAATGCTAGTGCGATAAGCCCAAAGGGCAAGTGGGATTTGTATGTGCCAATCCTTATGACTGTTCGCGACGGTCTTTTTAAGGATGGCGACTAGCGTTTTGTTTGACGCCTCGCTTGCCCATTTGCTTGCGGATAATAGGGTGTTGAAAAGTCGTGCTGAATTTTGTACTTTGTGGTTAAAGCACGCACGTCTTTGTTCTTGAATGATGGCCCATTATCCGAGATTATTTTGGTTGGAATACAAAAATGACATATGATGTACTTGCAAAATGAACTCCGCAATGCGGGGTCCCGTCGTAGAGGTTAACAAAATTGCTTCCACCCATTTGGTAAAATATTCTATGGCCGTTATGATAAATGTGTGACGGCCTGACGATGCAGGGGAGATCTTTCCGATTAGATCGAGGCCCCACTGCGAAAATGGCCAAGCAGACTGGACTGTCTGTAGGGCCTGGGAAGGTGCATGCATTAAATTGGCATGATGTTGACATTTTATGCACCTCTTGACATACGCGCAGCAATCTCGCTCTAAAGATGGCCAATAATAGCCCATGCGAAGAATGCGCTTTGCAATGGCCATACCACTGAAGTGGCCGCCACATGTACCGTCATGCGCTTGGGTGACTGCCCAAGTGGACTCTTGCTGGTCCAAGCAACGAAGAAGAATTCCGTCGTAGCTGCGACGATACATAATGTCTCCTATCAAGACATATTTTGCCGCTTTCGTTTGAATGTTCGTTTTGCGGCTTGCGTCAATCCAAAGGGTAGATTACCTAACTTGAGGTATTCTCTTATTGGTAAATACCAGTCCTGTTGATCGGATACCTCGACAGTTTGAACAGCCAATCCCTTTTGGAGTTCTTCCCTGACAAATGCTGATTGGGAGAGAACTTGTAAAAATAGCGTTGTGTTGCTATTAATGGGAGTGGGGGAGAACAAAGACCCCCAGTTGGCATGTATCAGATAGTCTCGGATTCGAAAGAACTTATCCGAAGATGGTTCGATCTGGATCATGTGGATTCCCAGGCGTCAAGTCTGAGCTTGCGCGCTCCATCGCGGGTTGCGATAAGGTTTTGACCTGAATGGTTGTTACATCACCGGAAAGGTCTTGCGGGATTAGTGACCCTAAGGAGGCCATTGTGTCCACAAAATGATTCGATGATCGAGGGAGTGCCTCGATGTCATACCACTCAAGTTTTGCCAGGAATTTATCCACGAGGGCTTTATAAGCCTTCAGAACTGGGCATTTGCATTGATATACCCCTTTGACTTGATTGACGATTAACGGTGAATCGCCAAAGATGTTCAATATTTTGATGTTCATGGCGATTGTTGTCTCGAAGACCTAGGAGCAAGGCTTCATATTCTCGCATTGTTGTTGGTGCACTCGGAAGTTTAATTTAAATGACAGGGGCATTGGAGCGCCTCGCGGTGTGAAGAATACAATTCTCGCGCCACCACCTTGCTCGCATTTAGAACCATCAAAAAATAAGGTTATGTCGGCTCGAGACTCGAGCTCTTCGTAATCTGGCGATTCTGAGACATGGAAGACCTCATCATCGGGTAGTTCTATGACCAGAGGCTGATCGTCTTCAAGAGGAGCCTCTGCTAGTTGATCGGCTATGACTTGTCCTTTTATAGATTTTTGCCCAATAAACTCAATGTCAAATTTCGTCAACAACATGATCCATTTTGCCGTGCGACTACTATGATAAGTACGACTCATCATGTATCGCAATGGATTCTCCTTAGACACAACATACGTCGTGTTGCTCAGCATGTAATGGCGTAGCTTCTTGGTAGCAAACACCACTGCCAAGCATAGTTTTTCAACGTATGCATAGTTAAGTTCGTAACTGACCAGGGTGCGGCTAAGATAGTAAGTAGCCTGTTCTTTGTGAAGTTCATTCTTCTGGGCTAGCATTGCGCCCAGTGCCACCTCGCAGAGTTGAGATGTATAAGTAGAACGGCACACCTGGTCTAGGCGGTGCCAATACTAGCGGCGAAGCCAAGTATTGTTTGATTTCATCAAAGGCTGACTGGCACTCGTCATCCCAATGAAATGTGACCCCTTTGTGCAATAGTTTGTTCATTGGTCGGCATTTGTCAGATAATTGCGCTATGAAGCGTTTAATCGACGTGACCTTTCCTTGCAGACTTCTGAGCTGCTTGATAGTGGTTGGGGGAGCCATTTCAAGGATTGCCTTGACTTTGTTTGGGTCCACTTCGATGCCTCTCTTGGAGACTATAAAACCCAAGAGTTTTCCAGATGTGACGCCGAACACGCACTTCTTGGGATTCAGTCTGACCTTATGCTCTATGAGGTGATCGAGAATCTTGCTTAAGTCACCGAGATGATCTGAGCGCAATTTAGACTTGGCTAACAAATCATCCATGTAATCTTCCAAAGTTTTGTGCATGTAATCGTGGAAGATATACGTCATAGCACGTTGGTATGTAGCGCCAGCGTTTTTAAGGCCAAAAGGCATGACCTTATAACAAAATGTCCCCCAAGGCGTTGTGAATGCTCGTTTTGAGTTGGTCTTCAGGATTGATACGAATTTGATTGTATCCTGAGAAACCGTCCATTAGGGAGAGCATTTCGTGACTCGTTGTAGCGTCTACCAATGCGTCGATGCTTGGCAAGGGGAAATCATCCTTAGGACTCGCTTTGTTTAGGTCTCGAAAGTCGATGCATATGCGAATCCTCCCGTCGGGCTTCTTGACGGGAACCATGTTGGACAACCATGGCGGATAATCCACGCAGATGACAAATTGTGCATCCAACAACTTTTGTAATTTGTCTTTGACCATCAAGGCCACTGTTGGGTGCATTTTTCTTAGTTTTTGCTTTACTGGCTTGATTTTCGGATCAAGCGTTAAATTGTGCATGACTAGCTACGGGTCTAGTCCTGGCATATCTTTGTATGACCATGCAAAAACCTCCTTCTTTTCTTTAAGAAGGGCAATGTAATCGGCTTGCTCTTCGGGGGAAAGGCTTACCCCTAGCTTGAGAATCCTTGGATTCATTGGATCTGTGCCGATATCTATGTCAGTCGTCTCTTCGACTGACATGTGAGATCCATCCTCCAACTGATGTGGAGTTGGGATTAAATGGATATCATCAGCTGAGTTAAGATCTGCGTTTGGGACCTCGGGTCCCTCTTCAGCTTGAAAAATATCTTGAGTTGTCCTTGGGGTAAAATGAAGCATTTCACCGAAAGGCCAGTACTCTGAAGGTGACAATGGTGAATTGACGTGATCCCAGTCAATGGCATCCATGTTTAGATGCAATGACCATGATGGATCGGTCGGATTGCGGATGGGTGTGGTCAAATCAATGGAGATCATGTGGATGGAATGAATTTGGTCTCCAGAACCACGGGTGTGATGACTTGATTCTTTTAGCTGTTCCCTATACTCTGGATCTGGCTCTACGGGAACAGGCATGAATGGATCCTCTCTAGGTGCAAATTCGTCTCTATGTGCGAAAAGGAAGGCGGAGTCTTTCCTTGGCACTGCTGTCATGATGGGATCTCGAGGTGGATGATGCTCATCTTGAATTTGGAGCCATAGGTCTAACACTTGGTCCCACCTTGTTGGGTCTACGTGCCATTCATGTCCTAACCGTATACCCATTTGTCCCATTAGATCTTCATGGGTTAGAGCGCGGTGATGTCATCGCGCATGTCTGAGATAGTCCATTTCGGTTTCGTCTTCTGAATCGCTTTCATAGATCCAAAATTGTTCATCCTCTTCAGCATCCGTTGCTTGTGACATTGAGGACTCTTCCTGTTTCGATGAATTAATCCGGTCCCATTGCGGTTGTTCCACTCTTAGTGGAGGGACCTGATTCTTTTGAGACTGTGTTATTTCATCTGGAACCTCTAAGGGGAACAGCTTCAGAAAAATGTCTGGAAGCCGTTGTTGTTCTCTTTGATGATTTATCTCTGAACTTCCACCTCTCTCTAGCAAAGGAGAGGGATTATTGTTGTTTCCAGGGGTGTTTGTAGACCATGGGAGATAATCCCCCAATGTGTATTCTGTGTTTGGATTGGCGTACGGGTCTTGTGCCAATCCCCCCCTGTTGCCTATTTCTAGGCCTTGCATGTTTTCAACCAAGATGTCTAATGGCAGGGGATGGTTGAACCCTACCCCCGACTTGTCATATGGCATCTGATATCTTGGTTGGCAAAGGATCCGCATCCCTTGCTCATATTTGCCTAGCCCATACCCATTCCAATTGCATTGTTCGAGATATTTTAGGGAAAATTCTGGGTTTGATAGATAATTGATGTTTTCGACAAAAGGTTCTTCATCTTTTTCCTTTTGTTTGCATGGTTCAGAACCATGATCAAGGCCCCCATACACAAAATTCGTTTGGTTCGGTGGGTAGCCTAGAGGGACGATTGTTCCAATGGGAAGGCGAGGTCTTCCCATGTCTTGTACTGACTCCAGTGTGGGGGTTGCCACAACATTTTGCACTATGTATTCTCCCAGGACTGTACTGGCCATCTCAACAAGTGATTGTTGATGATTGGGTAGGAGGAAACGGTAGTCCTTCCTGAGTCCATTCCATGTTTGGTTGTTCAGGAATCTTGGTTTCCGTTGCGTTGGGCGCTTCCTCTGTTGATATTGCTGAGATCGTGGGCAACCCCTCTTCTAGAGGCTTAACCTACTCCATGATTTGATTTCCCTTGTCCTTCTGTTGGGCCACGATAGGTGGCGTTGATGATGAAGGAGCCAATGATGACGTCTCACCCGGGTCGGGATTTTGCCTTATTGGCCACCGGTGGTGCTCGCGGTATCGGACCTTGTTTAGATGGATTCAATTGAAAATCCAAATGCGTTGATGGGAGGGTCGATTGAGGTATGAATTGTACCGCATTGCAATACTTTAAGGGCTCTAAGTCCATTGGGACTACATGTATTTGCCCTTCATAGGCATACTTCAAGCACTGGTGTGCGATCGAGGGGACACACTTCATGTCCCTGATCCAAGGCCGCCCTAGCAGTATGTTATAAGCCATTTCGCCTTCCAACACATGGCACAATGTGGGTATTGACTTTTGTCCTACCTGTATAGGCAGAACAACCGTGCCGACTGTCGAGAAAATTGCATCGTTAAAAGCTTGCAGTGTGTACGTGGAAGCTATGATGTGAGAGGCTGGCAGTTTTAAATGTTTCAATGTTGCAGTGGTTATAATGTTACTGGATGAGCCAGTATCTATCAGCACTCTCTTGTACGGGATCCCGTTGACCCATGCGATAACGTGCAGGGGTGGATCCAGCATGTCATTTGATATCGTTTTGACCTCGTTTTCTTTGAATGTGATGACAGGCTCCGTACATTATTTCACATGTCCCACGAAGGCGTTGAAAAAATTAGCTTCGTGGGGTTGTACTTCAATGGATTTTAAGATGTCCATAAGATCTTCTCTATGTGGAGCTGATTATTGAATAAGCTCGTAGATGGATAGCCTAGCCGACGTGGTCCGCAAACTCTGCGTGAGTTTGGTTCGTATCGTGACCTCAGGTCTAGGCGGAGGTAACTGCGTTGGGCATTTTTGAGGCTACGATGTCGACGAAACTTCCCTCGCAGGTACCTCGGGGGCAACTGCTGGGTATTTTCTGTTCCTTGTTACAATGCTAATCATTCCCACAAATCCTTGCACGAGAAGATCTTGTCGCACCTCGTTAATTTGGAGCGGTTTTGTCTGTGCCTCGTGGGCAGGCAAGGGGTCCTTGAATACCCTCATTTGTTGGTTGTTAGGTGCGACGGGGTTGTCCACAACCAATGTTCGATTGTCGATCAACTCCTAGACTAGTTCTTTGAATTTCCAGCACCCATTTAGGTCATGTCCTCTGTGTCTATGAAATCTGCAATACAATTCCTCCCTATACCCCCTAGGCTTGGGAATGTTAGGGTCAAAAATTTGGATTTCTGGCAGAGTAACTAAATTTTCCGCTGACAAGCGGTCAAATAAGGAGTCCCTAGACTCCGCATACGGGTGAATTATCACCTAGGGCGACGTTGCCGACATCTGTTCTCGTCTCCCGTTATCTCTTTCGTAGCGGGAGGCACTCGCTCGGTAGTTAGCCTTTTGAGGCTACGTTTCTTGCACAGGCACGGGGACATTTATCGCAACTTGGTTGACTGCAGCGTGTTGTGGTTGCGTTGTCCCGGTTTTAGTGGTTTTATTCCACTCTTTCTTCTTAGGCTTGGCAATTGCGCCTTCGCCTATCTTAATCTCTTCTATGACTCTTGCTTGCGCCAAAGCTTCTTCTAAGCTGTCGTATTGTCGCAGCAACAATAGACCAGAGATTGATTTTAAACAACTTTTCGTGAACATTTGTGTGAGGTCCGACATGGGAGGACGGTAGGGTAACTTAGAAAGCAAAGCTCTCCATCGGTTCCCGTACGCTGCCATTGTTTCCTCCTCAAATTTTTTAAGGCTAGCAAGATCACTAAGTGATGCCTTCTTCCTTGTGTTGAAGGCGAAACGTTCAAGAAACGCATCTACTAGCCGATCTAAGCTGCTTATGCCGTGTTTGGGCAGCTGTGTGAACCAATCCGAGGCAGGGCTCGCGAATGTGGTTATGAATGTCCTAAGCAATAATGCGTCATTATCTTGAATGCCGAAGCATTGGCTTAGAAATCGTGTAACATGTTCCCGTGCGTCCTCTTCACCTTTAAAACCGCCAATTGAGGCAACTTGAAGTGTTCGGGGTAAAGAGGTGTAGGCACTGAGGGATGCACCGGATTATTGCGGAGTAGACGTAATGTGGGTTTTTGATGCCCAGCAGCTTTTGTCTCCACCGACTCTAAACGCTCCAATAGCGCTTGGTATGCATCGAAAGATTTTATTTCTTCCTCTCTTGTTCGCTCTTGTTGCAAGTTACGATAAACTGGAGGCCTATGGAGGGGTGGCCGAATGGCATCCTTCCTGCCTTGATGAGGAGTTTCAATATATTCCTCTTTTGGTTCATACTCCTCATAAAATTCTTGAGGAGTCTCAGGGCGAAACCTATGACCTTGATCAAGTTCTTGCTGAAGGTACCCATCATTGTTTCGGGGAGTTGCCTCCCTCTCGAATCTATGGGGTCTTGGAGGCAGAGCTTGACGAGGTCATGGAGACTCGTCTTGCGCCAACGGATTACGCCTCTCATACTCGTTCGGCTCTTTGGATGCGAGGGGTTGGCCCCCTCTCAGGTATTTCATAGCGTAAATCATCCGCTTCGCGTTGCATGCGTTCTTTATCCAAGCGGTATTGGTACTCTATCTCTTGTTGACTTTGTTTAAGCCACATGATTTGGGCTTGACGGGTGGTATATCTGGCGACAGCCGGGTCAATTTGATCTACCCTATTTTGTTCAAAAGGTTCAAATGTTCCTCCTATGGGTTTACCTCGATTTTGATGCTCTAAAATCTCAAGGGGTCGCTTCCCTCTGTCGAGGTAGGCGGTATGTGCTCGAGGTTCTGGCCTTAAGGGGTGATCATGATATCCTGCTGGTGTGGAAATGCAAGGTTCCCGCATTGTTTGTTGCCCTTGAGGAATGCGATGGTTTTCCTCATACTCCCTTTCACGGGTGTAAATGGGATGGGCAAAGTTAGGTCGCCCTATGTAAGGAGCCCTGCGCTCCAGATTTGGTCTCTCGGTTCTGATGATAGGTAAAGAAGGGATGCCATATCCACGTTGCACCTCCAAATGGACAGTGTGCCTATTTAGCGCTTCATCGCGCAGTGGCCACTCATGCCTAGCTTCAAGAGGTGATTCTCTGTTTATGTCAAGGTCTACATGTAAGGCATCTTCCCGAAAGGGGCTACTTTGAATAGGCATACTCCACCGAGGATTCTGAATTGGATTCTTTTGTAGGTTAGACCGATAAGGCGGTATAACCAAATCCTCAGGACTGAAGTGAAGGCAACTTGCGCCTGCTTTTTGTGTACCTTCCGGAGCTTCTGCCCTTGATTGGGCTTGACTGCGGGTGTACACCATTGCGGTGCTTCTATGCTATCTAAATAAGTTTTTATCTCGTTTTATGATTTTCTCTTTTTTTTGTCTACACTAAGCAGAATTAAACACACACATTCACAAAAATGTGATTATCTCTTTTAAGGATTCTTGGTGTGTCCTAGACTGGTTTAGTGTATTTTGATGTTTTGTTTTGTTTTTGTAGGTTTTGTAGAACGTTTAAATGCATCATGTAGGCTCTTATAACTCCAAAAAGGTCGCCCCTTCAATATACCAGCCAGGCCGATATACCAACCTCTCTATATACCCGCCCTTATGAAAAGGATTGAAAATCCAACTAAGAGTTCTATTATTTACAAATCATTATATAGGCACTAATGGCCCAAAATACATAACCAACCCATGAAATCATGGATTTGATTCACACGCTTAACCCAAAAGCTACAAAGGTGCAAAGAAGAATGCACGTAAACTTCTAAGTTAAGATTGCTAACTAGAAGATCCATTTTAGCTAACTTGAAGCTCACACTTCCTACTTTGAGTTCACACTTGCTAACTAACACTCTAAAAGACAACTAGAAGACAACTAGTGCCCACAAGTGCATGTGAGAAAGAGACTCACTTACAATATCAATTTGCTAGAAATAAACTAAGCAAACCTAAGCTAGGAACTACTAGAGGGGTCATATGAAAGATCATACATCAATCCTCATCATGCCTCCCCACAATAGAAGCATTGGACTCCAATGCTTTCAAAAGAATAGGAAAGTCACGGGACATCTGATGAAAAGAAATCCAACGAGCCTGATGCGGCAGCTGTCCTCGCCGAGCCACAAGATATGAGGTGGTAGACCCCTGACGAGTCTGCCGAGTCTTCGTGTCATAGATCTGATCTGCATCCAATGGTAACTGTGCTTCAGGAACCACGTCCACAGGATGGCTGATAGCTGGTGCAGTCTCCAATGTAGAGTCAAAGTACAACTTCAAGAGATCCACATTGACGACGTCATGAATTCCCAAGTGTGCGGGAAGATCCAGACGAAAAGCATTCTCGAACACCCGTCGAAGAATAGTGTAAGGCCCATAGCGAATTGGTTTGATTTTGCTATGAGTCTTATCGCTGAAACGCCGCTTGTCAAGATGCAACCAAACTTTATCACCAACCTGAAAAGGATGAGGAATTCGATGTCGATCCATGGCCTTTTTTTGCTGCTGCTGTGTCTTTTGCAAAATCTCAACCACCTTTGATTGAAGATTGTGCAAGTGTTGAACAAATGAGTGTGCCTTGTCTTGCTCCTTCTGAAGATGTGAAGTGACAGGAGAAGGCAAAGATAAAGGTAACTCATAAGGTGCCAAGGGCTGAAATCCCATACAAACTTCAAAGGGTGAATGACCTGTAGAAGAGTGTAGGGCCCTATTATAGGCATGTTCAATATGCGTGAGACTCAAGTCCCACTTTGCTGGTGAAGCGTGATGATAGATTCGCAAACTTTGCACAAGTGTACGGTTTACCACTTCAGTCTGCCCATCGGACTGCGGATGATAGGCGGTAGAGAAGTTAAGGGAAACTCCCAAAATCTTCCACAAAGAATGCCAAAAGTGACCCACAAAGCGTGAATCACGATCCGAGATAATGCCGGTAGGTAGACCAAAGGAACGCCAAATGCTATCAAAGAAAAATTGAGCTAAGTCTCGATGCAGTAACTTGTCTTGCGGCATGGAATGAACTTAGCCATTTTGTCTGAATCGTCAACCACCACGAACACACAATCATGTTGGCGCACTGTCATAGGAAAACCACTAACCAAGTCCATGGAAATGCTTTCCCAAGGACGAGAAGGAATGGGCAAAGGCATGCCTAAGCCAAACTTTCTATTAGCTGGTTTTGAGCGACAACAAACTGCACATTGCTTGAGAAATCTCAACACATCCCTCTGCATTTTTGGCCAATAGAAAAATCGTTGCAAATGATGAAGTGTTTTATGCTTCCCAAAGTGACCACCATAAAGTGTAGAATGAGCTTCCTTAAGAAGCGACACTCTAGGTTCACAAGGAACACAAACCTTGTCCAATTTGTAGAGAAGTCCTTCTTTGATGTAGAAATCTTGGAAAGGACGCAAATTGGAAGAAGAAGGCTTACTCACTTGCTCAAATATTTTTCCAAAATTAGGATCCTGAGAATACCGATTAGGCCAAGTCTGAAATCCCAAGTGTGAAGTGGACATGATCGTTAAGGCAAGAGCGGCCGGAGGCCTACTCAAACAATCAAGAATCGTATTACTCTTCCCCTTTTTGTACTTGATCACCAAGTGAAATTGTTGGAGGTAAGAGGCCCACTTCATATGTCTTGATTCTTCAATTTTACTTTGAGATTGTAAAAACTTGAGAGGCATATGATCGGTGTGTACTACTGTATCTTTTCCCAAAAGATAGTGTCTCCAGTACTTAATGGCTTGAACTAAAGCATACAACTCCTTGTCATATGTAGAATAGTTCAACTTAGCAGCAGAAAAGTTTCTGAATGATAAGCTACTGGATGACCATTCTGTTTGAGCATAGCCTCCTAAGGCAACTTTAGAGGCATTCGTTTCAATCTCAAAAGGTTGAGAAAGGTCGGTAAAGTTAACACCGGTGTCTGTACACAATTTCTTTTTGAGTTTCTCAAAGGCAACTTCTTGGCTTTTCTCCCAATGAAATGGAGTTTTGGACTTAGTGAGATAATGCAATGGAGCTGCAAGGGTGGAATATTGAGGAATGAACTTGCGATAAAAGTTCGCAAGTCCTAGGAAACTCCTTAACTCAGTGAGAGTTGTAGGAGGGGACCACTTAAGCAAAACATCAACTTTAAGGGGATCTACCTGAATTCCACTCTCACTAATCACATAGCCAAGGTAAGAAACCGAAGTATTGCCAAAAGAACACTTGGAAGAGTTGGCATATAATTGATTCTTCGCAAGAAGATCAAGGGTTTTTCGGATATGCCTAAGGTGTTCCTCCCAAGTTTTTGAGAAAATCAATATATCATCAAGATATATAATGACAAATTTGTCAAGGACTTCACGAAATACATCATTCATCAACCTCATGAAGGTTGCAGGAGCATTAGTAAGACCGAAGGGCATGACCAACCATTCAAAGAGGCCCATCTTCGTCTTGAAAGCAGCTCTTCCATGTATCCTCGCCTTGGATACGCACTTGATGATATCCACTTTTGAGATCTATTTTTGAAAAGAACTTAGCTCCTTGAAGCTGATCTAATAAATCATCAATGCGGGGTAAGGGATATCTATTCTTCACAGAAATTCTGTTCAATGCACGAAAATCAATGCATAATCTCCAAGTGCCATCTTTCTTAAGAACTAACAAAATAGGTGATGCACAAGGTAAGTACTTTCCTTAATGAAACCCTTAGACAACAAATCTTCTATTTGCTTTTTTATTTCTTCATTTTGCAAAATAGATTGTCTATACATGGGAGCATTAGGAAGAGAAGAACCCGGAACTATTTCAATGCCGTGATTAATTGTGCGAATTGGAGGAAGAGACTTTGGCTCCTGAAATATGTGTGAATAACTTTGCAATATTTTATCCATTGAAGAGTGTTGCTTTGTAATGGATGTAGATGTAGAAGTGTTTTGAGAGCGAATGAAAATTAGAGCAACATCACCACCTTTCTTAATTACTCTTTTCGTTTGCTTGGAACTTAGAATGATATTAGGAGTGTTGGTGCTCTTAATGAGAAAGACCTTACCATATTTTTGAAGTGTGTAGGTTCTTTTAAAAGCATCATAAACAGCTCTCCTATCATACCGAAAAGGTTGTCCAAGCAAAATCCCACAACAATCCATAGGAGTCACATCACAAGTGACTTGATCTATGAAATGTGGGCCAAGTGCAAATTTTAATGTGCAAGTGTGAGTGATTTCTGAGCCTCTTCCACTATCCTTCCAACCCAAAGAATAAGGTTGAGGATGAGGCTCCATAGGTAAATTCAAACGCTCGACAATGGACCTCGCAATTAGATTTTTCTGCGAGCCATTGTCCACTATACAATCAGTTGCAAAGTTGTGAAGTAAGTGGGCTCGAGTGATGAACAAAGCATCACGAGCTCCATCTGAAGAACTTACATTTACTAAGGTAACTTCATTAAGCTTACCTCGTAATTCCGTATATACTCTACTCTCTCCTACGGACTCAAGGGGACCCTTGGAAGCATCCTCCTCTTGAGTAGTAATCACTAAACTCTTCTTTTTGAGCTTAAAGCAATCAGCTTTCTCATGCCCTTTCTTCTTACAATAATTGCAGAATTTCTTAGAAGAAGAAGATGAAGATTTAGAAGAAGAGGAAGAAGGAGTAGAAGCGGAAGGGGAAGGAGAAGAAGGAGATGGAGAAGACACATTCTTCTTTTGAGCAAAATTCTTCTTTTGAGAGAAAGAATTATTCCCTTTTGATGAGTTTCCAACCACTTGAGTAACAAAAGTGGGAATGCCCGCGATTGCGCCTTGAACTTGTCCTCCGCAAGCTGCGCCCGATTGAAAACTTGATCCAATGTTTCCATAGAAACAAACATTAGTTCCCTGTACAAATGTTCTAACAAGCCACTTTGAAACTTGAGAATCAAACCTGGAACATCATCCTCCACATTCACAAGTATTCTGAACCTGTTAAATTGGAAAATATATTCTTGTACATACATATTAGTACCTTGGCGAAAACGAAACCATTTAATAACCAATTCTCTAGAATAATTTGAAGGATAGAAATTGGTTTTAAGACATTGTACAAGCTCATCCCATGTGGTGAGTTCTTGTCCTCGCTTTTGCTCCACAAGTACTTTGGCTAAGCCATAAAGTTTAAGCTTAGCATAAGGCACTACATCATCTTTCGAAAGTTGAGAAAAAGCAAACCAAGAACTCATGTCAAGAATCCAACTATTCAAGACATCGTGGTTCCCGGATCCATCATACAATGGGACTTCACAACGAACTCTCAAACGTGAATCATGAGCATAAGTGGAGGTATTATGCAAAGAAATGTCATTTACCTTCATGGCAAGGTTGCCAAGGACTTCCGCCATTGTAGTGTCATTTGCCTTATCGGCCAAAGTGTTTACAACATGGGCCAATTCTGCCACTTGGGCAGCCAAGTCAGAGGCCATGTGTTCTCGGGTATAAGCCATAAGTAAAGTTTAAGAAAGCACTAAATCAAGGAAGCAAAAATGCAAATTTCCTTGTTACAATGGAGTGCTGCTTAAAATTGAAATTTTACTCCTAAGGCATAAATTTTGAAAATTTTTAACTAATATAAAGTGCAAAATTTAAAATTTATTAATTTAAAAATAACTTAAAAAATTAAATTGCAATTAATCAAAAGATTAAAGAATTTAATTAAGTCATTAAAAATTAAATTAATAAAATAAAATTTTAACATGCACTTAAAAATAGTAAAAATTTAAAATTTATTACAATAAAGTTACCCTTATTCTGCTGTGGAACTGGACAAAACTGAACTGCATGAAAAAAAAAATTGTATGCCCCCAATTTGTCCTCTGCACGCTTCCCGAGGCATGGATTTCAGGTAAAGTGGTGCAGGCCCGAAGTTCCAAAAATACACAGTGGTTAAACCCTGCAGAGGGAAAAACCTTGGTGCGGGCTACCAAGCCGCGCACCCGTGCGGCTACCTCTGCGTACCCGTGCGGCTGCCTGTGCGCACCGTCGTCGCCAGATCGCCGAAGGACAACGTAGCCGTGCCTCCCGCCCGGCTACGGTGTCGTCTCTTCCGACGATCGGTCGAGCACCGACTCCGACAGGATGACATTGCCGAGGCCGCACGACTCTCGGCTGTCAGCGATAGTCTGTCATTGCCGACAGACAGCGCGGACGGGAGGCCGACGCGCCGTCGGCTATGACAACGTAGGCTGTCACGCCTCGACGTAATGTCGCGTCGACCGGACGCTGTCGACCGACGCGCTCGGCCTCGGCCGCAGCATTGCCTCGCAGATGCTCTCGCCGAGTGCTGTCGCAGATGCCTCGGCCGCAGCGTCGTCTCCGGACAGCCTCGGCTCGGCTCGATGTCGTCACGCCGGACAACGTCGTAACGATAGCTAATCGTTGCTGGTGTCGGCCGTCGGTCGCTCCTCCTCGGTCGCAAATTCGCACGCCGGGTGCTGAATCAGCTGGCCGGCCGCTTGCGAACGCAACTGGAGGTCGCCGAGGTCGTTAGCAGAATTGTAAAAAATAAAAAAAATGGCTATATTTTTTTTTTTTTTACAATATATTAATAAATGCAGCAGCAACTATATATTATTAAAATAATATATAGTATAAATTTAAAGCTTTTCTACATCAAATTGAAAAAAATTATAAATTAACCAGGGGGGTTAATCTAAAATTTGAAAAACTTTAAATTAAGCAAATGTGAGCAACCAGCTCCCACCAGTAGCTCTCCTTTCAAGATCCGGTCGACACACGACCAGCGTTTGAAAGGCACCCAGCTCTAAGTCGACACACGACCTAGCTTTGGAGTCCTCCTGAAGCTCTTCAATACTCAAAAATGGGGGGGGCAGTAGGGTCAAAAGGCTCCCTAATCCTAATTGGACCGTAGCTACGATCCAATCCCTTCCAAGGATCGGTATACGAAGAACTTTGGGGCAAACTCTTCCTATACTTTTTAAGCATAAGCAAGAAGTTGGAACGAGGGGTTTGTCGACGAAGGAACTTCCTTCTCCGAATGGTTTTCAAGCTCCCTTTGGGCTTAAACCGAGTCCTCAATGAGAATACGTTTCTCATACTAATCCTATCTCCTATCCTCTCACCTCACAAGCCCTAGTGCAAACATGAACTAGGCTCTGATACCAATGAAAAGGATTGAAAATCCAACTAAGAGTTCTATTATTTACAAATCATTATATAGGCACTAATGGCCCAAAATACATAACCAACCCATGAAATCATGGATTTGATTCACACGCTTAACCCAAAAGCTACAAAGGTGCAAAGAAGAATGCACGTAAACTTCTAAGTTAAGATTGCTAACTAGAAGATCCATTTTAGCTAACTTGAAGCTCACACTTCCTACTTTGAGTTCACACTTGCTAACTAACACTCTAAAAGACAACTAGAAGACAACTAGTGCCCACAAGTGCATGTGAGAAAGAGACTCACTTACAATATCAATTTGCTAGAAATAAACTAAGCAAACCTAAGCTAGGAACTACTAGAGGGGTCATATGAAAGATCATACATCAATCCTCATCACCTTACGAGAGGGAGACTATAGGTACATGAGACCAGAAGGTACGTGGTACGTAGGTGGTACGGAAGGGGGATTGTCCTGTTAATGGCACCTACCATAGAAAACTTATCCTCGCGCGCATGGGAATCACCCCAGCTATGCTCGGTCTGTCTTCGTCAGGATTTATGCCTAACAACAATTGACAATTGGGAAATGGATGCAAATCAAGCCAAGGTGGTGATTAAATCCACCAATGGTCTTGATCAAGGGCTGGGGTCTTACGACCAGCTCCTTGGTTTAAAATTGCTTCGTGATGTGTGTGGGATTCATTTTATCCAACAAAAATGAAACAAGCATACATGAATTTTCCTAATGCAATGCAGGATTAAATGAAAACAATTAAAGAAATAGAAACAGAAAAAGAAAATATAATAGAGATCATGAAAATCCCTACCTCTTCTCTGCCTGCTCCAGTTGCCTCTGAATTTCTGCTCTGAAAATCCGTAGACAGGAATTCGTCCCTCTGGGATATGAATTGCAGAACATAATTTGTCCCTCCCAGAGACGAATTTGAATTCGTCTCAGGGTCAGACGAATTGCAGAAAAGAATTCGTCCCTGTCAGAGACAAATAACAGTCTGCAACAAAAAAAAGTGTACCTGTCAAGCACAATCACAAAACTTTTATCAGTTTTCTGTGATTTCAAAAACCAGGGAACAGGTCCCACCGTGATCGCCACTGAAAGCACGAGATTCCGGTCAAAGGAAACACCAAGTGCGATTGCATTCAAAATTAAGTACGCTTAAGTCCTAGAAATGTAAATTGCATGAAACGAAAAAGAGACACATTGGAAGAGACACAATCAAATATAGAGAACACAACCCTTTCATTAATTTCCCTTGATCTCTGTTACAATGATGCCTCCTCCCTTTTTAGGGGCTAGGAGCGCAAATAGAGTTTGATTACAATCGCTGAATGATTCCTCTTTCCGCATGCCCACGATTGCAATGAGCGGGCCAAGATGATGCCGCCGCTGATGTCGATGTGTTCTTCGCCTCTGCTACTTCTCCTACGAACAAAGAAATGACCAAGACGTCAGTAGCACCTGCTACAAATGAAAAGTGTTCTCTCTCTAAAACCAATGAAATATGCATATGAATATTTGCCTGAAACAGTGAATACAGTGAAACCAAATTGCTTCAAAACTTGACAGAAGGTAAGAAAAGTTACCAGAAGGCCACTGCCACTGAGGCAGCTGGCCAATCCACCTTCAACTGGAATTCGTCCCTGGGCAGGACGACTCGATCGTAATTCGTCCCTGGGTGGGACGAATTCTTCTGAGTTGAAGAAACCGACCTGCTGCTGCTCCAATGTCGGATCCTGGGACCTGCAAAATGCATGCAAACAAGGGGGTTAGGTAATTGGGGCCATTTTGGGACGACCCAGATGGTCGGATTTTCCCAATTTGGCCTCCACCATCGGGAATTTGACCTTGACACCTGCAAGTTAGCGAAACGACAAAGCAATACAAAACATCCTAAAATCTGACCAAAAGTTACAAAATTGCAATTATGGACTAATCAGACCTAGTAACACAAAATGCAATCTAAAAAATAATCTAAAATGCTCAAAAACTAAAATTAGGACTTGGGAGGTGCGGGGGTGCCCAAGTGGGCCTCCCACCGTTGGCCCTCGATTTTGGAGCCAATCCACCAGGGATGGGCCCAAAACCTTTTAGGATTGGGGGGTCGGCGAATTGGTAGGTTCAGGTGTCCATGCGTTGGATTTGGGTAAGGTTCGAGCTTCCAAAGGCCACCCAACAACCTCCCTTGCAAAAGAGATTGGTGGATGTGGGAAGGTGAACCAAGGGGGATGCAAGTGAGTCTTCAATTCGGCAACACTTCGTTGCTTGAACACTCCTTCAATCAGTATATTTTGGGTGAGAAAAGTCCCACCTTTTATAGACCCAAGGGGTCTATTTTGGGAGGGAAGCACCAATGCCATGTGTTGGCCATAGGCGCCATGTGGCAGTCTTGTCTTCCCATGAGGGAGGGGAGTCCTCCATTGACTTGAACTTTGATAAATGCTTTTTTTAACAGTCCTCTAACGGCCCTCTCGTCCACTTACACATGCGTGCAAGGCAGGAGCCCTTAACTGACTGTTCTGGGCTGCCACTTGGCATCATTTGCCTTTTTGCCCGTTAAGCTTGGAATTCGTCCCACCCAGGGACGGATTTAGAATTCGTCCTGGGGTAAGACGGATTCTATTTTGAATTCGTCCCGGGGTGAGACGAGTACTGGGCAAAGCTTCCAAGTGTGTCAAATTGCTTCTTGACCTCACAAAATTGCTATGAAAGTGGTTAAGACCACTGTTTGACCTCTGAGGGCTGCCCTGGGGGCTGTGTTTGTCAAAGCGATCAGTGTTTGCAGTCACATAATCGGATTGGTGCTGTTTTGGTGTCTACAGTGTCTTGTACTTAGTATTGCTAAGCGCACACTAGTGAATGTGGTTAGATTGTTTCAGTTTAATTATGTTACTTCTTTTCTATTTACTGTTTTATATATAGGTTTTATGTATGTATACTTAAACAATTCGTGAATGTGTATAGTTTTTTTAAAAAGACACATAACAAAGTCAGTTTAAATATGAATTTTTAATTTAAAAAAAAAACAGTTTTTTAAAGATTAAAATATATCATATCATATAGCGACATCCAAGAATCATAATCAATTGCAAGCTTTTCCATTAATCCACGAGTCAAAGAGAATATCTGAAATTATTAAGTTTTAGAAAACATAAAGCTAACAGTCTTTTCTATTTTTTTTATATAAAGGAAATCGATTATATTTACAGTTATTTTTTACTATCAAAATAGGGTTTGAATCTTGGGTTGCCTCCTATAACCAGTTTACGTTAACCATGACAGTGTCGTCAGTCTGACACTTATTCGGAAGATTCAAATCAGACTACTACCTTTATAAAAAGTTAACTTTCCTTCTAAAATTTGAACCTAGGTCTTTTAGTAAGTACACAACCACACCTAACAACCTTTTCTATTCTATCAAATGCAATTTACATTTTTTTAATTACAACATTCTAATCTAAAGATTTTGAATATCAACTTATTTATTTATTTTTTAATATTTTTATTTAATTTCGGCCTTGCATCAACATGTTATGAACTGAGTTTGAATTTTAGGAAATATTGACTTTTTCGCCTTATAAAATCTCCATACCTTCAAGTGCATATCAGAAAAATAGATACCAAAAGTACGTTGAAATTGCTTATATTCTTTGGAACTCTCAAGAGCCATCAGGCTGCTGTTTGTTTCTCGAGTATTAGAAATCACAGTCTAGAAGTGCGATTTCCCTGTGAAACGATCGACTGCTTGATCTGATCATCATACCAAAAAGCTGTGTTGTATATTTTGAGACTAAGAGGCAATGAAGGACACATTTCTATCTAACCATAAAGCATAAGTGTAACACAGAATATTGAAGTTTTAGCTTTGAAGGGGTTGGATGTGGTTTGATCAATGCCCAAGCCATCAATGTAACATTATTCCTCTAAATTATCATCCAGAAGAAAACATGCGTTTACTAGTCCCTATAAATGCCAATGACAGAAGGAAAATCAAAGCCTAGTGCAAGTGCACTTGAATAAGTCTTTTCGCCCACTAAATCCAAATGGGTGGCATGAACCATGGTGGAAAAAGCATTACCTAGCCCTTTCTGGAGATTACCTAATCATACCATTTTCATTCTTCCTTTAAAGTTCAAATGTTGTATATTGCATTTAAATTGTCAAAATATATTTACATAATATATTAAATAAACCATATTTTATAAAAATTATTAAATATAATTAATAATTTTGAACGGTTTTTATTTTCCATGAAATTTCATAGATTGTTCTAAATATCCTGTGTAAAGTCGACTAGCTAAGTGATGTGCTATCAAACTTAGACATTGCATGTTAGAAATTAATTTAGACTTCACCCACTTTTAACATATATTTTTTCCATGTGAGAATCCAACGTCATACTTCATACAGTTGTAGTTAAGAAAAAAAAAAAAAAAATTAGATAAACACGTCTTTTAAGTAAAACACGTCAGAAGATTATTAGTTGAATTGTTCCTCCCTTGGCTATATATATATAGGGTTAAGAATGTCTTTAAAAAGGTTGTTGAAGCATGGAGAAGTGTAAGAGAGATAGAAGGTGTAGTTGAGAAGAGGGCCTATGATTATCTTATGTAGAAGTAAATGCAAGGGTTGAAGCATTCATAGCAAAGGTGAAGAACTCTTTCCTAGAATTGGTGCACTATTATTTTAAAGACGTTAAGTAAAAGGATCTAGTTGTATGGAAAAATAAGTTAATGTAAATATATCACAATAGTTTCTTTTGATATATATATATATATATATATATATATATATATATATATATATATATATATATATTTTGCACTTTTGTGTAATTGTTTTGATTGTTTGCTATTATGCCTTTGTCGATAATTTATTGTGTGTATTTTTTGCTTTGGCATTTGCTTTCCAAAATTATGCACCTTGAAAAGTGAATTGCTTTTCAAAATTATGAAACCTCGATTTTTTTGTGTTTGTTTCTTAAAATCATAAAAACCATGAAGGGGGTTGATTTTCGTAATCAAAACATTCCAAAATCAAGTAGCTTTAGAAGTGAATATTTTCAAAATTTTATTTGTGAGAGCCTTTTCTCATTTCACATTTTCCTTTTATTATTCGAATTCAAGACACTCTAGTTTTGTGTTTGCATGCATAGGACCGGAGTATAGCTCCAACCTATTTAGTTATTTCAAATTGGTATCAAATTCGTAACTACTATTGTTTTTTCCAACAATAATGGCTTCTAGCAATAGTCAATTATGACTACAAATTCCTTGTTTTAATGGGAGAAATGATGATTACTCGAGCATACATATGAAAATTATTTTTGTATCTCAAGAGCTTTGGCACCTAATAGAGAATGGGTATGTAGAACCCACAAATGAAATAGCGTTGAATGCTCTTTCTCAACCTGAGAAAGATTTATTAAAGACAAATTGGAAGAAGAACCCAAAGGTTATGTTCTACATTATGTGGGTAGTTGATGAGTCTATTTTTTCCAAAATTATAGTGATAACCAAGTCAAAGCATGAATGGGAAATCTTGGCAAACTCCTTCCAAGGCAACAACAAAGTAAAGTTAATAAGGTTGCAGATGAATGAATCTAAGTCCATGAGTGAATTCTTTACCCGCACAATGGATATTTTCAATCAGATGAGGATGAATGAAAAAAATATTAAAAACTAGAGGATTGTGGAAAAAGTACTAAAAATCCTACCAACAAGGTTTGAATCAATTGTCATTGTTGTTGAAGAATCAAGGGATTTAACAACCATTTCAGTGGATGAGTTAATTGGTTCTATACAAACACATGAGCAAATACTGAACTGTAAAACACAATCCTCATTAGAGCAGACACTCAAAACACAAGTCTCATTCAAATAAAACAACAAAATATAAGAATCTTAGTAGGGAGCTTCAAGTTATCAAGGAGGAAGAGGATAAAACAATAGAAGAAAAGATGTTAGAAACCATGAAAGATGAGGAAGAAGCATGTTTTGTCATGCAATAGAAGTGAAGTGGAGTAGCAGTTCTTGTTGTTTGTGTGTTATGGAATTTTATGTTATAGTGTGTTTATAGGAGAAAATAAATGATCCTCTACATTTATATTGTTGTAACTTGTCATCATGTGGTTATATTCATATACGATGACATGTAATAAATTTTCCTTTTCTTTTTTCCTTTCAAATTAGATCTTTCTAATTTTTAAAATAATATTCAACAACATTTGAAAGGGGATGAATGCTAGGGAAAGTAAATAATATAAAAAATATTAGGATAAATGTTGAAAATATTCATAGTTTTTTCATGTTGGCTTTTGACATACATTCAATATAAGGTTTACTTTATAAATGTAATTAATCTTCCTTGGTGTAATACATTAGAGCCTTTAATATATCATGTTGTCTATAGACATGCTAATCCTAACATGGGACCACATATATAAGGACATGATCTCATTTTGTAAGGGAATCTAACATGCCCATTTAATTTACACTTATCTTTAAGGGTGATTGAGATGTCTATATAAATTGAAGCTTTTGAATAAAATGATTAGTTTTAGATTATATCTTTTTCATATCATAATATGATATTGATTTATACATGTAAAACAGTTGATATAGTCTCCATATCATCAATAGAGTATGAAATGAATATCCTAACCAAGGTCATGCCAAAGGTTCGTTTGGCATGCATAAAAAATCTAAGTGGTATAGGAGAGTATTTCTTAATGGAAAATGACTAGTAAGGATATTTTTCCATATCCCTTATTCAACTTAAGTGGAAATGTGAAAATACATTATGGTCAAGCTATAGTTGAGGCCATGATAGACTTTGTATAGTATTGTATGTGTAACTACTTTGGGCCCTTGTAAACCTTGAAAAAGGTAATTTTGTAAGATTTTATTATTTTAAGCCTAATACTAGGTTACTTAAAATTAACCTAAGGTATCTTGTAGTAGGGCATAAGTACCTCATCATACCAACCATTTTATTATCGGTTGGAGTGTATTCTATTTCCTATAAATTTATTATCTGGTGTCCATAGAAAACCTTATACTATGTGCATTGCTTTTGTGTATTTTATTTTCAACAATACGAGGTAATTTTTTGATTATTTTCATTTATAGAATCTACTTTGAAATCTATCATAAGTATCTTGGTACATTCCATTAATTTATACTCTTAAAAATTCTTGAGCTTGGATTCAATTTCATTCTTTACTGTAAATATGTTACAAAAATATTTGGTATTCCAAATCTTCATTTTTCCATTTACATATTTTATATTTTGAACAAACCTATACATACATGATACTTCAAACATTTCTCCATTTGAGCATAACATAACCACCTATAATTAATTAGGGTCTTGGATCCACATATACTAAAATTTAAATGACTTTGGATAACCATTATTAAGTAAATCATATCTCAAGAGAATGGGTTTGCAATTTAATCTTGTTGACAATAAAATATTTGAAGAGATTTAATACTTTGTTTGTAAGCATGTATTGGACAACAAAAAATTATCTTATATTTTTCTATATAAAATTTTCCAATGGATCTCTTACCCCATGTATATTGAATATTTGAAGGAATAACATCCGAAAGGCCATTTGAATTAACAAATAAAACAATTTTCTTCATTGATTAGACCATCTAGTAGTACCACCCTTATTTTTTAAATGGAAAATAATTGTGTTCATGTCCACCCAAGAATCCATAGATCATAATTATGAGTCACCATTGTATTTGAGAAAAATATGTTGAGGTCATTAAAACATCCTTCACAAGGAGTAACTATAGATATAACATATATATTTATAACTATAGCTTTGATATTTTTCTCTTTTCTATAAAATATATAAGCAATGTAATTAATATTTTCTTCTAGCAATTGTGCATCCCATTTTAATTTATCCCATATTGTAATAATACCTTTAAAAGATCCTATAAAATAAATTGTGAAACAATCCTCTTCTTTCATTTTTTTGAATCCATCCTCACATTCATCACTACAAAATTAGTACTACAACAACCTATTAACTCATAAATAATGCTTTTTAAGGGGTCTTATTTATACCCCTAATATTATAGAATATTATTTTTATCATCCCTTTTTATTTTTGTTCATGGGAATGAGATCAATTTATTGGTAACATCTATGCTAATTGTTTTTAGTTTCAAAAATGGATATTTCTCTAACTCTAATTTTCTTTTTGTTCTTGCTTTGAGGGTATTTCTCTCCTTTTATCATTCCCATAAATACTTTAATATTCATCAATAACTTCTATTTCTCTTTATTTTTTTATTGGTATAAAAAGATAATATATTAAGAGAAACTTATAAATATATTACAAATCTAATAATATCCTGCCCTTAGATTGCTAGCCAAATTACAATCCAACTATAATTACAACTATAACATAACTGCAACTATCAAGAGATAAAATAGGGAGGGACCTCCCTTGCAAAAATCCTTATCCTCCATAGATCAATCCTAGTGCATTCAAGGAAGACTGTTGAGACAAGGTCCTACAACACTCTTTATCATGGTCAGTATTGAAGAACAAAAATAGAAAAAAGTAGATCCATTTGCATTGAGAGACCCAAGATCCTTAGTTGCATTAATTTCTAGGTCTTCTTCTACAAAATAAGACACACCTACAATGACACTAACCATGAGATAAGGAGAGAAAACAAATATTGACTCAAAATCACAACTTTCAATAGGTTCTGCTGAAACTGCACAACCACAACGAGGATCTTCAATGTCACAAAAGGAGGATTTGGATGCATTAGGTCTTATGCTAGTGAGAGTTGCTCTTTTTGGAATATTGGGATCATATTATGATTAAATTATTGTGTTGCTTATCAATTTAAACCCATATTTCGACATTATCATCAAGAGATTTATCAAGGAGAAGATAGGTCCTAGTTTGGTCTAACCACCACTTGGGAGGGTAACCATAGCAACCAATATATCCTTTGTCAAGAGTCCAATTTGCCATAGCATCTTCCATTCTATTCTATTCTCTAGGTACATGATTGAAAAAAACCTCCTAAAAATTGGTTGCTATTATCCCAATCTTATCTATGATTGTCCAGTCCAACTTCTCAAGCCTAAAAGTTGATTTTAGGTAATTGATCATAATTTGAGAGTCTCATTATGTTATCACCCTTATCCAACCTACCTTCAATTCCTCTTTCAAATCTCTCAAAATGTCCTACCCTTTTGCTAAGTTATTGGAGAGAATTCCTATTTTTTTTGCAGAAGTGAAATTTGGAGTACCATCCTCCAATCTACCTATCCCTCCTATACTAGCTCTTCTAGGATTTACCTTGGAGGCTTCATCCATATTTATTTTTCTAAATTTATTTCGGGGAGGTTGCCATTGATTTGTTTTATTTCTATATATTATTCACAATGATACTTATCTTCTAAAGGTTTATGTTACCTTGGAGAATTTGAAATGCAAAATACCCCCATAAACACTTTCTTATTTATGTTTTCTTAAAAATCCTAAAGTGTAAATATTATCCTCTATAGTGATTAATTTCTTACGTTGCTCTGAAAACCCTAAATATTTTTCTGACAATTTTAAAGTGCAATAATGATCCCCCATATTAACAACTTTCATATCCTTCCCTAAAAACCACAAATTTCCATGGATACCATTCATACACATTTCTTTGTTATGTTGCTCTTGTAATCCTAAGGTGCAAAGGATAAACTCTACAATACTACCCCCCCTCCTCCCTTTTTTTTTTTGAAAAGAAAGGACTTTATACTAGTTGAGAAAAATGAAGATGAGTGACCTAGATTACAATTGAACCCTTTTGCCTCCTCTAATTTAAATTTTTTCTTAGCATATTTCTTCACACCTTTAATTCCTATTGATTTTGCACTTGTGCATTGTACTTTCTCATCCCTTTTATCTTTTGTTTCTTCTAATTATCGATTTGAGTAAACTAGAATAACCTTTTCCATTTAATGACATAGAGGGGATTTCTTTGCCACTTTCTTGGAAGTTGAAAATCCTTGATCTATTCCATCTTCTACTACTATATGATCTCCTTGCTCATATTGAAGTTTGTATCATATCCAAATTTTTGTCTCTTTCTCCATCATTTTCACTTTGTAATTTCTTTAGATGTTTCTAGTTTTATGACATTTGTAACGTTAGAGTCCAATAATTTTCTTATTCATTCTCTTAATTCATATTTTTCTCTTAATGAATTGTGGAATTAAAAAAAATATATTTATAAAAACACATATATAAGTATATATCATGCATTTTTTTCTTAGTAGTTGGTTCATATTGGATGAAATCCCCTAGTTTATTGCTAGTATTCCTCAAAACCTCCTTATTGATAATTTGATATAGAAGTCCAAAAAGCCTAACCCACATTAGAATCCTTTTAGTAGTTTTTATCTCCATAGAGAAATTATCTCTCCATGGTATTAAATATAATGCATACATCCTCTTAAACCATTGAATACCACCCATTATTTTATCTCTTATTTTTAAATTGGAGAAGATGATGAGGAAAATCCTTTTGAAAGAAAAATAGTGGAGTAATTTAAATTCAATCCCCACAATCACATGATTCAAGTTTGAATCTCCAAAAAAACCTGGCCAATGTCCTTGGATTTTACATATACGAAATTTTATATCATACTTAATATCCATAGAATTTACCTTCCTATTTTCCTCCAATTAGCATCCATAATTCTAAAGAAGGCCACCTTGTTTCCATTTAGGACTTTCAAAAGTGATTTTTCTACCATGATACCTAGTTTTTTCTTGCAAGAATCCTTTATTTTTTAATTTAAAAGGTGATCTATGCTACTTGTTTGAGGTTACTTCATAAAAATAGAAAATGTTAGGCTGATACTTTTCTCACACTTGACTTTGATTCATAATCATCTTATTTCTAATAAAATAAAAAATATTAATAATAAAAATTAAAGAATATAAATATAGATTTACAACCCTGACTATTAAATGAACCCTATATTTTAGGTGTTTCATCTATAAAAGAAATATTTTTAATATTAGAAAGTGTATCACATAAATTTTTTAATATCACGAGGTTAAATGTGTGCATGGATTAGAACACAAGATATACAAGCAATAAAATAATATTTAATGAGATAAAAATATATTACATTTAATGGTGATTATAAAAATATTACAAGAAGGTTGATAATATATACAACTTCATGTGACAAACGTGTTTAATAGATAGTGTTAAATTTACATAGAAAGGTGACTTATAATAGTTGGAAATAGAGGTAGTATGTAAAATAAGAAAAAAATATTATTTACAAATTTTTGTTAAATGATTTTTGTATGAATATAAATGATAACACTAAACAAATTTTATTCCCATTTAATTAGAAGAGATTTAATTCAAATTATGTTTGGATAATTTGAATTTTACAACTTTATTTTTTGGTTACATAGGAGAGTTTGTCACAACCACACTATTTTTAGTAGTTGACAAGTGCAGGGTTCAAACTATAGGGGCTAATTCCACCAAACCTATTCTGCTTTGTTATTATGAACCAATGTGAAGGGGAATCACTGGTTACTCAAGATTCATACCATCATCGTCGATCTAGCGCACACTCAAAGAATTCAGATCAGACTACTATCTTTACAAATAGGTTGCACCTCGAGGTTTGAACTTGGGTGTCTTCTTGGTAAATGCCTAGCTAGACAAGCACTTACCAATCCACCTAGCCCTCAGGGGCTAAATTTACAACTTTATTTATTGTAAGTTGTTAATATCATATTGTAGGACCTTGTAAAGTGAAAAAGTAAAGGATATATATATATATATATTTGGAAATAGAAGAAGTATGCAAGAGAAGAAAAAAATGTTATTTGTAAATGTTTGTTAAGGGATTTGGACAATTTGAAGTTTACAACTTTATTTATTGTAATTTTTTAATACCATATAGTAGGACCTTGTAAAGTGAAAAAGTAATATATATATAGGATTATGACCGAAATACAGGGTTGAGCAGTCTCCTCCCAACCATGATCCCTACGAAAGTTGAGAGCTATACTTATCAATAGGGAATTTAACACAAAGCCACCACACACCCATCCCCTCACACAGTAGCCCATACCACGGTTTGAACCTTGGACCTTTCAAAGAAGAGGCAAAGCCCAAACTATTGCATGAAACCTTGGACCTTTCAAAAAAGAGGTAAACCCCCAAGTCCTCTATATATATATATAAATATAAGTGTTATGTTTTCACAATTAGCTTTTTAACATCATTTTGATCAAGAGATAAAATCTTACTTGTTGCCTTATAAAATTTATATTAGATCAACATTACAATTGGCTAAATTATTTGTTACCTAATTTCCTTCGTAAATATATTCACATTGGTGAGAGATTACCTTCAATAATAGATGATGAACATCACCAATCATATTATTTTTTAACCAATATCTAACATCAATTTTTAATAGCATTAATTATATTATGTGAATCCCTTCAATTAAAATATATTTTCATCATTTTTATATTGAAATATTAATCCTTGGAAAAAGTGCCCTAGAATCTGCATAATTTATAGTTGAAGTTCAATATGATTTTAAGGAAGTGAGGGGAAATTTTCCTTTATTATTTTTTAAAACACCACCATAATTAATTTTTCCCATATTTCCTTTAGAAGCAAGTAAAAGGTTTATCCACAAGGGGATAGCACAACAGTTTAGGCTTTTGGTTTTTCTTTGGGAGGTCCAAGGTTCAAACCACTACCTGTGTTTAATCCCCTAGATCTCAATCTTAATTCAAGGTTTCTCACACTAACCTTGTTCTTTCACACTAACCAAATAAAAAAAAGAAAAAAGTAAAAGGTTAACCTTGTTTTTTCAAACTAACCAAATTAAAAAAAAAAGTAAAAGGTTTACAAGAAAGTAAAAGACATATATTTAAGGAATAAGTAATTCTTCTATTATTGGTGTACCAAAATAATTTTTAATTTCTGATCATAATGTTCTTGATACACATTTTTTGTTAAGATGATTTTAAATGGTTAAGTCAAGTTATGTTAGAATAAGTAATTATTCTCTTAAGTTATACTAGGATAGACTTACTTGATTTTCCACTCCTTCATGAGTTAGGTGAACTCTCAGTTATAGTATACATCAGATTTTATGAGTTGTTGTAATCCAACGACTCTCAATGATCGAATTTGTTATTTATACAAAGTTGATCCATGGAATAATCAATGAGTTCTATTTTATTTCTTAAAATATTGTAATGCTTTGTAGTTCTACTCTTGGAAAATTCTAACATGGTACCAGAGGAGGATAGATTCTTCTAGACATTCTCTCTTTAAGGCACCCTCTTGAACTGGTTCTTACTCTCTTATATTTTGTTTTTTTTTTAAAAAGAAAGAGGTTTTATATCTATTGTTGATTGATTTTTTTATATCTACAATTTTTTTGAGGAATCTGCTTATGGTAATATCTAGATAAATATTGTTTTACCTTGTTATGCAAATACTCTCCTCATTTTTTTTTGCAATTTTATGTGTCCTCCTCGTATGCCTATGTTTTAAATTTTTTTTCTCCATCTTGAACGCAGCTCGCTTCGGATCCATTTAGCCATCATTGCGTATCACTCAAAAGTGGAGACTAAATATTCATAGGCATTAATATTTTGGTGGGAAATATAAATAACTAAAGTTTGGATTTCGTTATATCTTCGTGATATCTTTAATTAGAGGAAGCAACACTCCTTGCATCAAAATAGAATGGACTTTTGGTCTAACTTTGAATAGACCAAAGTCCATTTATTTTTTTAGAAACGTGGATTTTGCCACCACTTATATTGGCACGCATAGAGAATATGTCTCATAAAATGGGCATTTTCCTAATTAAATATCAATCGTTCAAAGATCTTGTGATTTCCAAATCTTCATTCAAGTTGAACTTCTTTCATTTTTTTTGTCCTTTGACACTCAGGAAGAACTTCAATTTTTTTATATAATCATCTTAACAATGTTTGAATAATATTATTCTCTTATTTTGAATAGTGTTTCTTCATTTAAGCATTATACTAATGATTTTTTAGTGGTGCCTATCATCTTCTGTCCTTTGAGGATCTTTGCAAGTGCATCATAGATGGATATTCAGGAGAACTTGTTTTGTGCTTTGTGTTAGGTTTTTTTGATGCCTAATGTCTTCTATTTTTAAGGAATATCTTTGTGTGTGTGGCGTCGTTGCCTTCCTCTCATATTTTGGGAAGCCTCTCTTCTCACCACCTTCTTTGCTACTTCGGACACTTTCCCTGCGTTTCCCATACGCAACAAGAGGTGGTATTCAATTATTTAAATTTTTATAAATTTCAATTTCTTTATTAACCTTTCAGGTGTAGTGATAAAAAGCAAACCTTTAAAATTTCACATTTTTTGAAGCTCCAATCCAGCTTATTGTGGACATCGACCCTTTAGCTATCATTATAATATTTTATGTTTCTACCCTACTCAACTCTTAGTGCAGTGAATCATAGACTTTCAAAACTCCTTCCTCATTTCCCATTAGCATTGCTTGTTTGTTGACAGATGTAACATCAATGTTTATTCACTATCTCTTGTCATCTATCTGATGTCAATTAAATTTCAGCTCAAATCAAGTTTTTAAAGATAAAAATATACATCTGATCTCTATTTAAATTTGTAGCCTTCAAAAGTTTCTATCATTTTCTTTCCGGCCTCTCCTTGGCTCAAAGATATAAAGGAAAATTGTAATCTCTATAATATAATTTTTTTGGGGGTTTTATAGGTGCCTTTTTTGCACCTATCATAGCATCGAAGGGGGTTGTTATTGCGTCAATTTTTTCCTCATTACCTTTGTTATAAGTCATTTGTTTATATATCTTGGTAATGAAATATAAGTGAGGATAATTGATTTCGAATTACATTCCTTAATACATTAGAGATCTTAAATAAAAATATTTTATTCTTTCTTTAATTCCTTCTTAAAGCAAATCTCTATATTAAACAACTTACTTTATTCTAATTAATTTTCTTTCAAAAGTTCTTTAATATTATATAGAGATGTTTTTAGTGGATGAAAGTGAGGAAATATCATTAATATATATTATTTCATTATTTCCTTTCTTGCAATAGTTCTATATTAATGAACTTATTTTGATTAATTTTTTACAAAGAGTTTCTTAATTTATATAAAAAATTTTTTGATAAAGGAATTTAAGTGAGGATACCTCTTTAATTAACCTTGTTAATATATTTTATTCTCAATTCATTATTCCTTTCTTAAAAATTTCTAAAGATAAATATATTAAATCAACTATGCACCTATATTGGAAATTCTAAATAACTTATAGTTTCCCTCACATAAGGGTGGGTTATTAAGATAACCAATATAGGAGTCTAGTTGATTAAAATCCTATGTTCCAAGTATCAAATCTACTCAATACTTATAGTTTCCCTCTCGTAAGGGCGGGTATTTGAGGAGAAAAGATATATAGGCCTAGCATATTTGTTCTCATTAGCCTAAGATTAATATCAAATCTCCTCAAAATTACTTATAGTTTCCCTCTTGTTAGGGTGGGTATTTTGAGATATTTGGTGTTTCTTAAAGGCTTTTGTTAACTAATATTCATTGCATTCTCTAAACTAAAGTTAAAGGGGGGAAGTTTGGGTTCACTTCAATTTTATTTAGCAAAATGAATTCAATGAATACAATTGATCCTCTCACTCCTCATAACTACCATACATGGAAACCAAAAATATTAAATCTCATTTCTTAAAAAGGGCTCACACACCTACTAGAAGAAAAGTAATCTGAGTTTGAAAAAGAATATGAAAAATTTATTCATAAAGGGAAGATGTATGAAACAATGGGTATTATAAGCTCTAATGTAAATGAAAGATTATGGTTTCACATTAAATATTGTAAAACTCCTTATTAAATCTAGGAGAAACTAAAGAATTTGTTTAGAAAAGTAGATCAAATAAGATCAATGCAGCTAGAAGCAGAATTAACAACATTATCTCCTGAAGACAATATTGTTGACTTTATCAAAAAATTGAAAGAAGTCCTCACTCAATACAAAGGCAGTGGGACGAATAAAACTGAAGAATAATACATTTATCTAATTCTTTATAAACTAAATGGTGTATTTCAAATCTTTGCAACCACATTTCTATCTACAAAAGATGCTCTTGGTGCAACTTTTAAAATGCCCTCCTTAGAAGAATTTTGTGATAAAATAACTAAAGAAGAAACAAAACTTGCAAAATATGAGATCTTTTCCTCTTACTCAAAAGCCTTATTAGCCTCCACATCTACTAAAGAAAAATAAAAAATGAAATAAAGGAATCCCATAACTTGTACTCACTGAAAAAAGAATGGTCATTCTACAAACAAATGCTGAAAAATATTACAACAACTAGAGGCAACTATGAAGGATCAAAATATAGACAATAAAAAATAGATAGGAAAATCCCTAAATGTTCAAGGGAAGACCACCAATACTTCATCTAATTACTAGGTCCTAGATTCTAGAGCAACTCATTACATGACTGCTTCAGATGAGTCATTCTCTTATATCTCCTCAAGTTAAACATGTAGCATAGAAGTTGGTGACTCTTCCTTTATCCTAGTCAAAGTAAAGGATGACATATCCATTGATGGTGGCTCTATCAATAATGTTCTCTATGTTCTAAATATTGCAATAAATATCCTCTTCGTCTATCAGATTTGTACTTTTGGAAAGGAGAAAAATGTTCATTTATCTCCAACAGGAGTTGAGATAAGAGGCTTTCAAGACCTCCACTCTCTTATAGACAAAGGAGATATTGATAACAACACTCGCCTATTTCACTTCAAAGGATTAAAAAATATAGAAGGGACCTCCTGTTTTGTGGCTCATAGAGATATTAAAAGCAAAATTTGGCATGAAAGGTTTGGTCATCTTAGTTATAACTACCTAAAGGAATTGAAAACCTATGAAATGGTAGAAGGTTTACCTGGATGTGCTCTTGGAAAGCAACATCAAGATTCTTTCCACCCAAGTGGTTCTCTAAAAGCCTCATCCTCTTTAAATTTAATCCATAGTGACTTAATATTTTTCCCAGAGCCTTCTTTCAAAGGAGAAAAATATGCTCTAACCTTCATTGATGACTTTTCCAGAAGAACTTGGGTCCACTTCCTAAAATACAAAAGTGATGTTGTATCCCACTTCAAAATCTTAAAATCCTTAGTTAAAAATCAGGCCTCTTGCAACATCAAGCAAATTTACACAGATAATGGGGAGGAATACTGCGGTAATGAGTTCTCAATATTTCTATCACAGCATGGCATCATTCATCAGCATTCTGTCTTCCATAATTTGTAGCAAAATGGTATTATAGAGAGGAAAAATTGAACATTGATGGAAATGGCAAACTATATGCTCCATTCAAGATATCTTCCAAAATTTTTCTAGGCAGAAGCTATTAACTGTGCAAACTATATTCAAAATTGCACACCTCATAAATCTATTAACCATTTAACTCCTGAAGAAGCATGTACTGGCTCAAAATTAGATGTCTCCTTCTTCAATATTTTTGGGTGTACTGCTTGGGCGCACATCCCAAAGAAGAAAAAGAAGGCTCTAGATAAGAAAAGCAAAAAGCTCATCTTTGTTGGTTATTGTGATGAAATGAAAGCATACAGAATCCTTGATCCCAAAAATCATGAGGTATTTTTCATAGGAATGTCCAATTTGATGAAACATTCCCTTAGAAATATCCTCAACCATCCTCTTCCTCTATTGACCCTTATCCTATAGTAGTACCTCAATATAATGAAGAACCAAATTTACAGATTAATTTAGAGATTGATGATCAATATGAGGATCTTATAACTCCAACTCAAAGTCTTTCCACTATTTCCACTCCTTCCACTATGCCAAAATGGGCCTGCACCATTGTTAAAAAAGCTACTCGTTACATCCAAAATATTCCATCATCTAGATTAACCAACTCCATAAGCACTGGTCTTGTTTGTCAGTCTATTTCCTCTAATCCTCAATCCTTCAAAGAAGAAACTGGTATTAAAGAATGGGATGATACCATAGAAAATGAATTTTCTTCCTTAATAAAAAATGAAACTTGGGATTTAGTTCCCCTACCTAAAGGAAGGAAATTAATTCGTTGTAAATGGATTTACAGAACAAAATATGGGCCTAATGGAGAAATTGAAAAACAAAAAGCTCACTTAGTAGCCAAAGGTTTCTCTCAAATTGAAGGAATTGATTATGCTGAAACCTTTGCACCAGTTGCCAAAATGGATTTTGTTAGCTTGGTTCTTGCTTTTTCCACTTCCCAAAAGTGGCTTGTCTTTTAAATTGATGTAAAAGTGCTTTATTACATGGGGACTTAAAGGAAGATATATTCATGGAACAACTTGCTGGTTTCACTCAAGACTCCTCTCTTGTTTGTAAGCTAAATAAGTCTCTCTATGGCCTCAAACAAGCTCCTAGAGCTTGGTATGAAAAAATGGACTCCTTCCTTCTTTCCTTAGGTTTTTCTAATTATGAGTTTGATAACATAGTCTACATTTGGAGAGATGAAGGAAAAATCACCATACTTGTTCTATATGTTGATGATCTACTACTCACTGGTAGTGACTTCACTCACATTTAGACTATAAAAGACTCCCTCTTTGAAAAATTTGATATGGTTGATCTAGGTCTAGCTCATTACTTTCTTGGGATCCAAATAAATAAAAAAAATGCAAGAATTTCATTGTGTCAACAAAAATACACTCTAGATATTTTTCACAAGTTTAAAATGATAGATTGCAAACCTTCTCCTACACATTTTCATTCTGGAGTCAATTTAAGTACTTCCTGTACATCCCCTCTATGTGATACAACTCTATATCGTTAGCTTGTAGGGAGTCTGTTATACCTTACTCATACTCATCTAGATATCTCATATGCTATTGGCTTAATATCTAGATTCTCACATCAACCTCATTTCAGTCACTAACAAGCAACAAAAATAATCTTTCGCTACTTGCAAGGAACTACTCACTTTGGGCTCTTATAAGAGGGAAAATCCATGGATATTATTGGTTACACGAATTAAGATTGGGTAGGTTTAGTAGAATATAGATGTTCAACTTTTGGTTATGTCTTTTGTCTTGGTTCTTCACCAATTGCTTGGTGATGCAAAAAACAAGCAGTGGCCTTGTCATCTATAGAGGTAGAATACAAGGAATAAGTTTTAATAAGTCAGGAAGCTCTTTGGATTCATCAAATTCTAAGAGAATTTGTTTTTTCTCATGACAAACCTATTACTCTTTGGTGTGACAATCAGAGCATAATTCATATTACACGCAATCTAGTTGAGCATTAGCGCACCAAGCACATTGAGATACACATGCACTTCATTCGATAATATATTCAGAATGGGGACATATACTTGGACTATATTCCAACTAAAAATCAAGTTGCAGACATCTTCAGCAAGTCATTTCCTTCTTCACGTTACATACAGTTGCGAGAGAAACTTGGAGTATTACAGCTACATGGAAACAAAGGTCTTTCACCTCTCCTTTTATTATTGTATTCTTTGGAGGATGTTTTTTTCCCATGTGGTTTTTTTTATCATCTCTCCCTTACATATTATACATGATTACCTCATCAGGCCATGTTGCCGGGGCCCATATTTTTTGTTGTTATGAAGGACAATCTTTGCCATCCAAATACATGCCTCTTTATTTTATACCAGATGGTTTTTTCCATGTGTTTTTCATCATATCTCATATATATTATAAATGAGTACCTCATCAGGCCATGTTGTCAGGACTCACCCTTTTTTTTTGTATTAAGAGGACAATATTTGCAATCCGAAGACATGCCTCTTCATTTTTTCTTTTTTGATAGATGGTTTTTCCCATGGGGTTTTTACCATCTCTTAAAAAAAAAAACCATTGTACATGAGTACCTCATCAGGCTCTATTGTCAAGTCTCATTTGCATAATACAACCCTAGTATCACTTAAGGGAGATGCTAGAATAAGTAATTATTCTTTTAAGTTCTACTAGGATAGAATTACTTAAGTTTCCACTCCTTCATGAGTCAGGTGAACTCTTAATTATAGTCTAGATCAGATTTGATGAGTTGTTGTAATCCAACGACTCTCAATGATCAACTTTGTTATTTATACAAAGTTGATCAATGGAATAATCAATCGGTTCTATTTTGTTTCTTCAAATCTTGTAATACTTTGTAGTTTTACTCTTGAGAAATTCTAACAAATTAAAGGTCAAGTATTAACATCTTTAAAAACCTAATATCATAATCAATTATGTTTGACCTTGAGTAAGATTTCTTTGTTTTATTTGTTTGATTATAAACTAAAATATATAAAAATTGATTAAAAATAATGAGAAAAATGTGATAAATCAAATTTTCAATTATATAGGTGAACTTTAAATTTTTTTTTATCTTTAGAAAAAGAAATGTTAAATATTTTAAGCAATAAATTTCAAATAAGTGATCCACACTTCATTGTAAACTAAGATTAAAACTAATTAAAAAAAACACATTATAAATCAAAGTTTTATATTTATATATAAACTTTAAATTTTTTATCTTCTAAAAAAATATTAAAATCTTAAAGTAACAAGTTATTATCCTAAATAAATTGTTCAAATCTCATTCTAAACTAAGATACAAACAATTAAAAAAAACTTAATTAAAAAACAAATATCTCAAAATTTTTAAAAATATAATATATATATAATTAAAATAAAAATTATTATTTTCTCACTTCTACAAAATATTAAAAGTTTACTTCACTTTTAGTGTTAAAAATTTGTATAAAAAAAACTTTTATTACACTATTTTTCTGATAACCTATCTCTTAACTAGTATGGATGCAAATCAACTTCTAATCTTGTTGTTATTGACTTCAGTTAAATTACATTTTACCTTTCACTTTTGTTAATTTACACTTTACCTTATGGTATCACCAAGTTTACACTAATACATGTGGTTAGATTGTTCCATTTTACTGATGTGTTTTTCTTATGGTATCACCAATTCTACATTAATAAATATGGTTAAATTCCATTTTACTTCTTTTGTATTTATTTTTTATATATATTTAAACAATTCATGCATGTATATCTTTTTAGTTTTTAAAATATTTATTTTATTTTATTATAATAAAAATATAACAAGATTATTTACATCTATGATTTAAAGTTGGTATACGATTTCATATTTCAAAATAAATTTCTAAAAATTAAAACATATCAGACAATGACATCCAAGAATCATAGTCAATTGGAAGATCTCCCATTAGTCCACAAGTCAAACAGAATATCTGAAATAAGTAGGTTTTAGAAAAGATGAGAGGCCCATCAATCTAATGCCTTTTTATATTGTATCAAGCTTGCTATTTACATATGTTTAAATTGCAATTTACTGCGTGCACCTGAAAGTTCTACGCCTCACATGTCAGAGAAGTGTTTTTTTTTTATAACGTAAGTTCGTGCTCTTCTCATCAGTTAGATCTTTGAAAAGTTGTGACATGTGTATTTCTTTTTTAATTATGAAATAGTGTCTAATCCAATACCTTTAATCATGAATAACACTGATTGAATGTGCCAATGCCGAGGAGGGGATATATTCTCCTCATCGTGGAGTGTTATCGTTTCAGTTTCATATTTGCTATTTTCTAATCTCTGGCATGGCCTTTGGAAAATAATTAATGTTCCAGTGCAGAACGGAGATCAAAGATTTCACTAATAATACATGATGACTAATTATTATGGAAAGCTGAAAAGTTATTACTATGGTCAATTCGTTCAGTCTCTCTAGATCTTGAAATTTTAAACCACAAGTGGTATGCACTTTATTTGATGTCTAATCTTTAACGACGCGTGCCATTTCATTTTGGGCTGCTTTTTATTTGATGTCTAATCCTTAACGACGCGTGAAGTATAGATTTTGGATTTCATGATTAGATGGCACGTTGTAGTTTTATGGGATAGGTAAGGCCAGTCCATTTGGAGATATTATATTTTAAGATTTTCATCTAAGTTCAAATGATAGAAAAAGTAGTCAATTGTAGTTGGCATCGTAATAATAAGGAATGCCAAAAAGGCTTGTATTTTCGCCACGTAAGGATGGATGATTAACGTCCGTGCCTTCCAAAAGAATATGTCAACTACCGATTTGTGGTGGCATCACTTTCGTTCGCTTTGTTGTCCGCCAATTCCATTCTGTCGGCACATTATTTCATTTTACTATCAACTTGTAGTATGAACTCTGAACTTCATCAACGGTGGCTCTAGGAAAAAGAAAGGAAATTAGAAGGCAAGAAAGGAAACATGCATGCATTTATGATAATGACAAAAATAATTCTTTGACTTTGCAGAAGAATTTATGGATGTCTTTTAAGCCTGGTAAATAATATATTTTATGAGAGGAGCTTTATTTTAATTTTATTATTAGCTTTAAAATATAACATTTATCACTAAAGGCCGGTGGATTGGTAATTGTTTTTTTAATCAGCTTTAAAATATAAAATTTATCACTAAAGGCTGGTGGATTGGTAATTGTCTGTTTAATCACATACTTATCAAGAAGAGATATAGGTAAAACCTTGGGGTATGCTTGTTACAAAGGTAGTGAATCTTTTGAGTGGGCGCTAGACGGACGACAACATATAAATCCGGAGCGACGTGGTTTTCTTCATGTCGAGGCAACAACAACTAGGTGGTATAGGCTTCTTGGCAATAACCTTTTGGTTTGAACCCTGCACTTGGTAGTTACTAAAAGATAGTGTAGATAATTTAATAATTTATTTATAATATATTTTAACTTAATGATATATTTATGATTTAATGATTATTAAGACATGGGTATATTTTGATAGCATATAATTATTTAAATATATTTATATAGTAGCATTTTTTTTTGATACATAAGGGAGTTGGTTACATCTACACTATTTTTAGTAACTGCTAAGTGCAGGATTCAAACCACATGGACTGCTCTCAACAAGCCTATACCACCTTGTTGTTGTTGACCCAACATGAGGGGGAGTCGTTTGGGATTCGTACCATCATTGTTGGTTTGTATTCAGAAGATTCAGATCAGACTACTACCTTTGCAATAGGCATGCCTTCAAGGTTTGAACCTAGGTCTCTTTTTGGTAAGTGCTTGGGTAGACAGACAATTACCAATCTACCTGGCCCTTGGGGCATATAATAGCATCTTTATATCTTATATATTTTTCTAACCTTACATAAATATCATAAGTTTAGAGGTTTAGAATTGATGCTTTATTGTTCACCTTACAAACCTTTCATAACAACTAATTCATATAATTTGAAATATTATATTTTTAAATGAAGTGGAAGAGGTTGCTTAGCTATAGAATTATTCAAAATATTTAATAAAATGTATTTCATTAGTTATAATAGATTATGTTTATAGTGAGGGTGACAATTTATTTGGTTCACTCATTGATTTTTAATTTTATTTTTATTAATAGGTTAAGAATGGGATTCAAAGGGTTCGTCCCTTTTACATAAACTTCCTTATAAGTAAATCATAATAGATGAAGAAAATAAGATGTCAAGTCCATTTGAACTATTAACAATCATAAAGAACCAACATAAAACACCTGAAAAAAGAAACATATATACCACCAATAACAAGAATAACTAGGTAGCAGTTAACTTTACATACATAACACTCTACCACATATATACTGTGTAGCTACATATAGATTTAGTCACCCATAAAAATATGCCCCAAGAATTGATCCCCAAAATTTAGCTTCTTCCAATTGGAAAGTGAATATCATTGGAACTTTTCACCCATTACTCATAAACAATGGATATGAATATTTTCATAGAAGACAACATCTTTTAAATTTTAATTTAGTTTTTTTTTTTTACTTCTAATAATTTAAATTTAATTAAAATAAGTTAGAAATCATAATGTACCAAACTAATTTTATTTATGGATAAAATAATTTATAAATGATTGAACTAGATTGGATGATATAATAATAATTTTTAGTAATGTTGTCTTATTTTAACCTACTTCTACCTTGTGAGGGGTGTCTTGAGTTAATTTAAACTATTCAAAGGGTTTTTAGGACTCAACCACAAAGACTACATAAGGTGTAACTTAAGTGGCCCCATGCACACAACACCAAGGTTAGTTGTGAGACTTGAACACAACTCCTCATCTTAACAACCATCAAATTACCAACTAACATAACAAATGATCTATGACATCATAATTGATAAAACCTTTTTGTGAACGTTGAATAAAAGTGAAAAGTAATTCAAAGATATTCTCGTTAAATTAAATGCTTTTATTTTTAAAATATTGCTTTCTATAGAGTAAGTTACATGACATCACCCTCAATTTTTTAGCTTAATTAAAAAAATTGTGGCCCTTGTTCATATTAACTTAGACTTGGTTTTGCAATGCCATTAGTAGTTGAGTTCTTCGTGAGCCTTACCTCTTATGTTCTTAGAATCTCAATGTCCACCTATCAAGGTTAGAAACATCTACTAGTTGATTTGATTTTAAAAATATGATATAGAATTCTTTAATCAAATTATATAAATATATTTTATTGTAAAATCAAATATTTTATGTAAATTAATGTTTTTTTGTGCATTTTTATTTTCAAAATGCATAAGGATTGTAGGGATGTATATTACATCCTAATGATACATCCATGACACATCAAATGGACTAATAATACATGATTATTTTTGACAATACATAAACACTCTTAACATACACTCTAATGCACCCATAACCTCATATCTCTCTCTCTTTTCTCTCTCTATAACTTTTATAACTCTATCTTAAAACCATTTCGGTCTTTAGTGGATTAATAACATGATTTTGTTTGAAGGATATTCTCTCTATACATTATTTCATCCTTAATTAGGTTATTATATGACCTTATACTTGATACTAGTGTTGTCCTTATGCATTTAACCTAGACTATGTGAAAACTTGAGGAAATATCTTAGCTTTATTTATCAATTCCAAAAAAATATATTAGGGCTTGAATGCAACCATGACCTAATAACACATATTTTTAAATAATCTTATTGTCCTATACTCTCACGTGTAGTTACCTAAATGGCTTGATGCACATACAAACAATAATTGAACCATATCCATAGAAAGCCACTTATTGTCATTTGAGTTTCACTTCCCGATATAGGGTGTTCTCAAACTACATTTAGTAGTTTTCTATTTTGTTTACCCTTAGTTTCATGGGAATAGGGGTTTCAACATCAAAATACACTCAAACAATTATAGGGACTCACAATAAAAACTTAAATGAGATAGTCATATTGTCTGCTTATGTGTTTCTTTATTATTTACCCAATCCACATCATGGTAATAAAGCACAATCAAGCTCACTCATGAGCTAGCATTGCTAAAAATTTAAAAGGAGATATGAAATATCTCTAGTTCAATCCAAAGGATATGGTCATTCCTAAATGGTTTTCATCATGATAACAATACCATCTATAGGGAATTAGATCTTCAAGACATCCCTATTAGGAAAGCGCCCATAGGTCCTCCAAGAGATATCCCTAAATTGGACACCTTGATAGATTTTTATAAAACAAATAATTCATTCATTGAGGGGCCTAGTAGGTTGGCACCATGAGTTCACATTCTGGATCACTCTATTTATCAACCATAACATGACCAAGAGTATACCCCATGAATGAGGTTTGATGATCAAGCCACTTTGCTTGATCATCCATGGATGAGTCAACAGTATACCTATTTAGATAGGTACAACACTCGTTGTCCTACTTAGACAACCATGTTGGTCCATGCATTTGTAGTTAATGAGAAAGAGGAAGATCTAGACCATCCTCCTACCCCTTAGGAAGAGTATTCCATGCTAGTATGTTATGCTTCTGTGCCACATGAGTGTGTAAAGCTTACATTTAAGCCCGAATACCAGGTCAACGTGACTTCCCTTGATTGTGGAAAATATATAGCCAACCCTTATGGGGTTGTAGAGCAATACAATACCCTTCGTATTAATACAAAGGCCAATAGATCCTGCACTGCTAATCAAACTAATCATGCACTTAGATAGAATGCTGATTGATACGCATAGTTAGATGAGCTACAACTGGATAAACAATGCTTAGATCATCGATACTAGTTGAGTTAGTTGAGGCTAAACCAGCATAGGTTGCACCAACAATGATTATATCAAGAACAATTATAGAAAGCCTTGCATGAGATGGTTCCTACACCTAGTACCCATAGGTAGCAAATCCATCAAAGGCACCTTGTGCACCACCAGAACCTACCATTGAGGCCAATGTTCACCTCGTGCACCTATCCATCCTAACAAGTCCACACAATGTCCACCCTAAAACCAACAACAAGGGTATGAGAACTATGAGGATTTGTAGTCAAAGAACCAAGAGTAGGGGTATCCTAGGATGCCTTATAAGGATAGGTTTGATGATCACATTCAACCTCTATGTCTTGATAAAAATATTATTTGTCTTCCTCTTCGAGGATAAAGGCACTAAGATGGTATTATGACATTTGGAGCTTACAAGTTGCTTACTGAGTGCATTAAATCATTGGAAAATCAAGCTTCAAGAATGGGTTATCAAATACCCACATTAAGCCAACTTTGTAATCAACCACTCCATCCTTCTATCCCATATCCTCCATATCATGAGCATTTTGAAATGCCCAATCTAGATTAGTTCAAAGGATATGATGATGTGCAGGATCATATCATTAGTTTTATGAACCTTTGCTTTCAACTCCAGGATGATGATTCCTTGTTATTGAGGATCTTCCTAATAATACTCTCTGGTCCATCTCTAGAGTGGTTTAACCATCTACCAGGGTATAGCATCTATAGCTTTGAACAACTTGTGAATGCATTCCTGGAATGCTTCTTATTTAGTGTGAAAAAGAAAGCAACCTTGAATGATTTGTACAATATTCACCAGTTTGACAATGAACCAATCTTGGATTATGGTAATAGGTGGCAAGCGATTATCTCAAATATGCCATTTACCTTACCTATAATAGAGAAAACTTGTCTATTTATAAGGATTTGTTCAAAACAGATCTCATTGTTGTTATAACTTCAATAATATCAAATATTTGAGGAAGCCCTAACTCAAGCAAAGGTCATAGAAGAGATCAAGGTTTAGGAAGGGGAGATCAAACTTCATAAGAAGGAATGGAACAAGAACCCCAAAGGCAACCATATACAATAAAAACCATCTTTAGTTAATCAAGTTGTCTTGAATGTTCTAGGGCCTATAAAACAAAATCCAGATCAATAAACCAATTACCAAGCACAACCCCCTACTGTGTAGTATCATACCCAACATTAGCAGAATCGGATGCAGAACCAACAATGCCACTCACCTTGCAACTATATGCCATTACCTAAATATTTGACATTACTTTTTAATCGATTATGCAAGGTGAAGGCCATCAGTATTCCAGAGATTCACTCCTTGGATCCTAATAAGACAAAGCCTAAATGGTATTGAGAGGACATGTACTATTTTTATCATCGATAAAATGGTCATGACATTCAATCATGTTACTCATTTAAAAAAAAAGTACAGGATATGCTTGACAATAATGAGTTTCAAATTAAAAATCCTCTCATTGCTAATAATTAACAAATGGGCATATTCAATGATCCACTACCCACACATGAGGTTTAGGTAGATCAACCAATATAGGTCAATAAAATCCACACAGCCCCACCCAATCAGGGATTTTTTTGGGATGATTACTATAGACACCAAATTACAACCCCTAATCCACCATCCTAACCATCCCACCACCCACTTTTCCACCATACACCTTTCCTGCCAATTATTTGGCCCAATTCCACCTTTCTCGCCATCCATTTCACCACTTTAGCCCTTTCCCACCATTTCCTAACCCAATTGGGATTATTTTAATATTATTTAATATTATTTAATATTTAATATAAATATTTTATATTATATTATAATATATTTATTATAAAATATATACTTATAAACTTAACTAACCACAACCGTCCGATCCAATTTAATATCCACCCTCCATCTTCCTTAATCCATGCCACACTCAAAAAGTAATCTCAACCTTAGGATCTAATTTAATCTTAGCCACACGATTAAAAGTGCAAGGCTAAAACCCTAAGAAAACCCTAGGTTAGATTATAAAATAAGGGCATTTGCAAATGCTCAAACCCTGGAACCTGGAGATTAGAAATTACACCCTGGAGGAGTCACTATTGAAGCCCTAGCGAAGCAGAGAGAGATAGAGTTTGAAGATCTAAAGCCCTAGCTATCCAACAAGACTTATGTTGTTCCAACCATCCCCCATTCATCCTCCATCATCGTCATAGCCCCCATCCATTCATCGCATTTATCGCCACCCCCTCGATCTACTTTTGTAGATTCTACCCTAACCCGTAGGCACCCTCCAAAGCTTGCGAGGCTCACTGTAGAGCCTGTGAAGCGCTCACCAGAGCCTACTGTATTTCATAGGCATTCTCCAGAGCCTACTATATCCTGTAGGTGCACACTAGAGCCTACGAATCTCACGTCAGAGCTTGCCAAGTGCGTGTTGAAGCCTATTGTAGCCACAAAAATGTGAATTAGAGCCTGCTCCATCACACCATCTGCTATGAAACTACAAAAACAAAGCAAAGAAACATCACAATAAAAGGATAGATTGTATCAAAGGAGTTTATTAGCTCCCCCCATATTATTTAATATATCCATTTGTGCAATCTTGTATCTCATTATGTTATTTGATTTATTTTATTTTATTTAAGTGTTGTGTCCTTGTCTTCACAATTACTATTGTGACAAGGAACCGATGGCATCATAATAAAGTTGCACCACCTGTAGCTCTGACCAATATTCCTTCCACATCACAGCCTTTATTGCAACCAAATCCTATCCAAGGTCCTCCACCTCACCCGGTGGTGATGATCAAAAGTAGACTTACCCAAAGTCTACAAATGACATCGACAAGACTCTCCATTTATGAGCTAATACAATAATCGCCACCACATAGAGAAGCTCTAATGGAGATTCTAAAATCAATTGAATTGCAGCCCTAGGATCCCAAATCTTTTACCAATTTTGTGGGGCATGTTCAACATTGCAAGGATCCTGTTATCACATTTCATGATCACGAGATCAAGACAACTCCTATTGATGGGCCTGATCCTCCACTGCACATCATTGCTAGTGTGAATCGGATTCCTTACAAGTGAGTCTTGATCGATATAGGCTCCTCCATCAATATCATTATAACTACTGCACTACAACATCTCAATCTTCCATCATCACACATTATAGCATCTACATTCACCCTTCGAGCATTTAATAATGCTTTATGCTCTACCATCGGCACAATAGTCCTCCCTATTCAGGTTGGGCTAAAGACTATTCCCACATTGTGCCATGTCTTGGAGGGTGCAATGCAGTATAATATATTTCTTGGAAGACCTTGGATGAGAGAAATGAAGTGTGTCCCATCCATATTGCATCAGTGCCTTAAGTACATCCATGAAGGGTAAGTTCATGTAGTTCATGCAGACCTCGAGCCCTTCAAGTATTACAATGTGGTGCACCATCCACAAGAGTCTACCTTTCCATCTACCCATCTGGACATCCGACCAAATAACCCTATCAAAAGTCTAGCTCCATCACCATAATCATCCACCAAACCATCACCACCTCCTCCATCTCCACCATCGCCATTGGTTTCTTCTGATACCCCTTCTTCATCATCGGATCCTCCAAGCAAGAATATGTCAAAGGCACCAATCGATGAAATCCCATCATCCATTTCCACCATTTTTGTAGTAGATATTCCAACTCCTATGGATGAGGAAGAATCATCTATGGATATGGATGAGCCATATCAAGCCACACCCCCATCATCCTCATCTACCCCACCACAAGTCATGGTTCATTTGGCTAATCTTGGACTCATTGAGTATCTCATGCAAAATATCACATTCACCCCACTCATCGAGTCAGTGCAAGACATGGGTAGGCCTCACTTTCTATCACTACCCATTGGTACCATTGTGCCCTTGGGAGTGCCCCCAAACCAAATAAACTTTGTCTATGGGGGTTTTGACAATCCTACAAGTTTATCTCCTATGGTGGATGATGATGATGATCCATTTTTAGGGAATGTCAGTTATCTATCAAACCTAAATTTTACCCTATAGTACTTTCACCACTACCATTGGCATGAGAATGGTCTTGGTTGGTATGAACAAGGTCTTCGAACCCCTTATCAACCATAATATCATACCCCCTATGATAGGTCCAACTTAGGGTATATTAGGTGCATACTAGATGATGCCCTAGCAGATGCCCTCCAATGCCTTGCCATAAGTTTTGGAGAAGAACTTGAGAGGGATGAATACACCAACCTTGGTTACATTCATTCATTGGGTGATTATTTTCCCATCACAATGGCAACCGCCACACCTTCTCCCTCCATTAATCCAGGGTAAGCAAGTGGTGGGATATCTGATGAAGAGTTTGATGTTGATCAAGTTGAAGATAATTAGGAGCCTAAAGGAGATTAGGTTTTTGATAGAGATTCTGAAGAATGGGAGGTGATGTCTATAGCCTCAGTTAGCTTAGAGGAAGAAGACTCCTCCCCCATCGAGCCTATCATGGACCTAGATGAGTTTTATCTTAGGGTGTTTCCTATGCATCAGCCCATCTGGAGGTAACTGCTACCACCAAAAGATCTAGTCATCCCTATTCCACCTAGGCCTCATCCAGTCATTCCACCTCCACCTCAGCCACCTTCGGTGCACTTGAGGCCACCCATATTTGATAGGCTCTTCCCACCTATGAATGGAAACTATCCTCCATCCATCAATATGGTTTCCATTGATTTGACCACACCACTCCATAATCCCAATGACCCTTCAAAACCTTTGCACCTCAACCATGAGGCCATTGATTTTGATCACACCACATTTCCACCATCACTCGAAGAGTTCTTCCCTTGTGAAGAAATGTTACAACCATTTCATTTCTCCTAGGGGCCATCTAGAGATGTTTTTCAAGCTGAGATCAAACTTGATGACATGATCGATTCTTTGAATCTAGCTAATGACATCCATTTGATCCCTACACCTCATCAACTTGAGGAGGGATCCCACATGTTAGTTGAGGATACAATTGATGTGAATATCAATACTGACCCTAAAGTTCCTCATAATGTCAAGTTGGGACATAGTTTATCCCCATAGGAATAAGCTAATATTATAGCTCTCTTGATAGAGAAAAGAGAGGCCTTTGCTTGGTCTTATAAAGACATATCAAGTCTTGACCTGAATTTGGTCATGCACAACCTCACACTCGATCCAAAAATCAAACTAATCAAGCAAAAGCTTTGAAAAATACATCCAACAATAGCCTTAATGGTTAAATATGAATTACAAAAATTGTTGGATGTAGGGTTCATTCAACCTATCGATTATCTTGATTGGGTTTCCAACATGGTACCCATAGGAAAACCTGATGGGAGGATTCACATATGCATAAATTTTTGAGATCTTAACAAAGTGACTCCTAAGGATGAATTTTCCTCCTAAACATTGATGCTCTAGTCGACGTGACTGTAGGTCATGAAATGTTATCCCTCATGGATGGTTTCTTAGGCTACAATCAAATTTGGGTCAATCCTGAAGATCAACCCAAGATAACCTTTACCATACCTTGGGGGACTTTCTATTACAAAGTCATGCCATTTGACCTCAAAAATGTTGGTGCAACATATTAGTGGGCCATGACATACATATTTCATGACTACATGCACAAAATATTGGAGGATTACATGGATGATTTACTAGCTAAATCTCTATTGCATCATGAGCACATCGATGTTCTAAGGAAAGTCTTCGATCGCTTCATCAAGCATAATGTTAGACTTAACCCTAAGAAGTGTGTCTTCGGAGTTACATCTGGAAAAATCTTGGGTTTTATAGTCTCAAAGTGAGGAATCGAAGTTGATCCCACCAAATTCAAGGTAATACTTGAAATGCTTCCCCCTACCAACCTTAAGCAACTTCACAACTTACAAGGGAAGGTAGCATCTATCCGATGCTTCATAGCGCAACTTTTGGATAAATGTTGACCAATGAATCATCTATTACAAAAGGGGGTCCCATTCAATTGGGATGATGAGTGTCAAAAGGCCTTTGATGAGATCAAACAATACTTGGTATCACCACTAGTATTAGCTCCACCTCGACCAGGTGTGCCATTTTTATTATACATATTAGCTATCAACTTTGCCTTAGGGACCATGTTGGCCCAAAAGAATGAGGTAAATAAGGAATAAGCTATATATTACATCAGTCGCACCCTGGTTAGCTATGAGCTTAAGTATGCATACATTGAGAAGATTTTCTTAGCAGTGGTATTTACCACCAAGAAGCTACACCATTACATGCTAAATCAAATAATGTATGTCATGTCCAAAGAAAACCCTTTGTGGTATATGATGAGTTGAACATACCATAATAGTCGTACCGTAAAGTGGATCATGTTGTTGATAGAATTTGACCTCAAATTCATAAGTCAAAAATCTATTAAAGGTCAAGTCATTATTGATCAACTAGTAGAGGCTCCTCTCTAGGATGATAAGCCTCTTATAATCGAGTTGCCTGATGATGGAGTCTTCACATTATCAGACTCACTAGAACTAGAAGAACCTAAAAATAAAGTCGATATGACTCTGTTCTTTGATGGTTCCAAGTGTGAGCAAGGGGGTGGTATAGGAATCATGTTTTTCACACCATAAGGGGCTCCTATACCCCTTTCATTTAAAATTGATTTCTCATGCACCAATAATAATGTTGAATATGAGGCCCTCCTTTTGGGTCTTCAAGTAGCTATCACCATGAAAATAAAAAATCTCAATATCTTTGGTGATTCCTTGCTCATTGTTAACCAAGTTAAGGAAATCTACCAATGCAAGTGTCCAATATTAAAATCATACAAAGCCCTTGTGGACAAGCTACTAGCTAAATTGGAATGGTACAACATCGAGGTAGTCCCTCGTTCATCTAATCATTTTGTGGATATGATGGCTTCCTTGGGATCCTTAATTCTGTAGAACCCTTCAGATGATATCACAACCATTCATGTCAAAATGCTTTCACAATCAATGATTTCATGTGAGGCTTCAAAATATGAAGAAGTTATCCACATGATTCAGATTGAACCATACCAAGAACGGTTCTCTCACATACACGAATTTTTGAAACATGCTTCTTGGGGGTCTTTGATCCCAAATAGTCCTTTTGATAACAACACAATGATCTATCTTAAGGTTCTCTCCCAATCTACATTTGTGCGGGATGAATCTCAAAAGGAACAAGCAGTTCATTCAGTCGAGACTCAACAGTATCAAGATTGGTTCACTCAATTAAAATATTTCCTAAAACTTGGTAATATCCCTTTGGGATTGTCGCATGCCACAAAATGAACATTCAAACAAAAAGTGATAAAATATGTCTTGTTAGGAGACATATTGTATCGTCGAAGCTATGATGGTCTTCTCCTTCATTGTCTAGAGCCCCATGAATCTGCTTGGGCAATTTTGTAAGCTCATGATGGTACTTGTGGTGGCCATTTCAGTGGTATGGCTATCGCTAAGTGCATCCTCCAAATGGGCTATTATTGGCCTACCATGGAGAAATATTATTGCACTTATGTTAAGAAGTGCATGAAATATCAGCATCATGCTAATATTTTGCACGTACCTTCTCAAGCCTTACAACCGATTCATTCGGTATGGCCTTTTTCATAGTGGGGCTTTGATTTAATTGGGAAAATATCACCCCCATCTTTGGGCCATCACATATTTATCTTAATGGCCACAAAGTATTTCACCAAGTGGGTGGAAGCTATCCCTCTTACCACTATGATTGGACCCCACATTGTGGAGTTCATACTTCATAATATCATATGTCATTTTGGTATTCCATCCAAGATCATCTCGGATAATGGGCCCCCATTTAAGAACAAGGATGTGCGAGCTTTAACCACTAAGTATAACATTCAACACAACTTTTCTATGCCCTATTATCCATAAGCTAATGGGAAAGTAGAGGCATCAAACAAAACAATCATTACCATTCTTAAGAAAATCATCAAGGATAATCACAAAGATTGGCATCTTCAACTACCTCTTGCATTATGGGCTTACAGAACTAGCATTCGGATGCCCACTAGGGCAACTCCATTCTCGCTAGTATATGGTATTGAGGCCATTATACCCTTGGAATTGGAAATTCCTTCATTGCACATATCACTACAAGAGTTCATCGATGATGATACTACATGACAAGCTCACCTTGACCAATTGACCCTTCTTGATGAATGATGCATTAATGCTCTCGAGCACCTCCATGTTTATCAAGATCACCTTAAATGAGCTTATGATATGAAAGTCCACCTTAGGGACTTTAAATTTGGGGATCTTGTGCTTAAAGAGAATCAATAGAACTCCAACTTGCCACCCCACTTGCGAGATAAATTTATAGGAAATTGGTTAGGCCCATTTATCATCACGTAGAAGATAGGGCCATGGACTTATCGTCTAGCTTCTCTCGAGGGTGTTGAGGAACCTGAACCTCTCAACATTCTCCACCTATGGGTATTTTATGCATGACACATGATGCATAAAAAATATAGAAAAAAAAACCACAAAAACATTGAAAAATCACAAAAACAAAAACATTGCATTCCCATTTGCATTGCATTCCATCATGCATTTCAAGTCATTGTATTTGATAACTTGCATTAGCATTAGGACTAGTTTTGTTCTTGCATGCTAAGGTCTAGCACCATACTTGTATGATTGTCATTAGTCTTAATCAAACCTTTCCATCATCATCATTTGCACTTTTTCTTATGATATTTTGCTTATTAAGGGGTCCTCGTAAGATAGGGTAGATACCGGATGACCATCAACAATGATGTTTATATGACCACTGACTATTTTATGCACACCTCTTAGTTTACAAAATATCATAGGGAAAACCCCCACATTCCACATATCATTACCATCCACATTCCCCTTTGTGAGTAACTATGTTTTTCAACACAACCAATAAGTTGCTATAGGGTGTTCACTAGGGTTTTTGATCATTCAACCATTCCTAGTTTCCTTTCAGATTTTGTAGAAAGCTATCTTGATTTTTGAAGGTAGGGTCTTGCTTTGATTGTACCTTGTATATCTCAAAATCCCAACACATAAATTCACATTTTAAATTCAAGTTTGAACAAGGAAGGATGAAATTACAATGTAGTCCTTGCCACCTTAAGCAAAAGGTTTCCCTTGCTCATCCTATTATGTGCATGGTCTAGGATGCTGAGAATTGAAAAAAGGACAAGCTCCCCCCTACCCAAAGCAATAAAATCCCTTGCTCCTTCATAAAAAATGAGCAAGTATCCCCCCAAAAAAAGAGTGGTTTTCACCACTACAATAAATCCCCTTGCTCCTCATAAAAAATGAGTAAGTATCCCAAGCAAAGAAATTAAAAGAAAATAAGGGGGTAATGAGCTTGAATCCTTAGAATCCTCAGTTATTCAAAAGCTATGGGATGATCTCCATTAAAGCAATGGGTTGAATAAAATACTCCTGGCAATGGAGTAGTCTTACATATGGTGATATGTCTATCACATTAGCGACCTTCTTTTGTACAGACCAATGTCAACTTGCGGATGAGCTAGCTTTTGGTGGCTTGTATTGCCTAGTAGTCTAGTCCAACTACATCCAAAATCAGGATAATGATGACCATAGGGTGATCTTCATTACAACAATGGGCTCTAAGATCTAGCTTGGCAATGGGGTAGTCTTATGCATCATAATGAATATCACTATGCACACACAGGGATATTGAATATCTTGGTCTTCCTAGAAGATTTCTACCTTTTTAGAATCTTGTGTAGTCAGTATACATATTTTGATTGGTCAACTAGGGTGTTTGAGTCTCATGAAAACCATGTTGTTTCCCTATAGCATCTTACTGGTCCACCATCCATCATTTATATTTTTATCATCTTACATATGGTTGGCTTTCAAATGTATGACTTTTGTGAAAAGGTTAGCATTTTGATTGATGACTTTTATACATTTTGTGGTGCTTACAATTAGTTTGTTAGTGCATATTTCAAATCATTCATTATGTTTTAATCAATTTTTATTAGAACACTCATATAAAATTAGTGCATCTCATACATATCTAAGTCTATGCATACATATTAGATTTGTCAAATCAATAACATGAGTTACATAAATTCATAATCACAAAAAAAAATCTAGACATACATATAACATTTGGCTTTGCATCCATACATCACATAATGCATACATACTACAATATATAGGCATATACCCATCATCCACAATTGCATCCATAAGTGCATCCATGCATAAAATAAAAACATGCAATAAACATATGATAGACCACAATAAAATAGGAAATAATATATATAGTAAAATATGGTATATCATGATACAAAAAGGCATGCAAGCTACAATGGAGTGGGTCCTAAAACCTCACACTCAAAAAAATAAGTACAATAACGTGTTCCTATCAAGCGAGGCTTGCACCCCTAGACTCACCACCGCCCTCCACCTTGTCTCTACAAGGTTACCTTGTGCCACTAGCTGCTAAATTATGTGGCTCACTTGTAGACCTGGGGGTTCGTAGCCTCACAAAAGGCTATCCATACTCACTGCACTGGCTCTGATGAGATTCTCCTACTGAAGAGTGAGCAGGTAGATGACCAACAAGTTGCCCTACCTGATCCTCCAAATATAGGATGTAGATCCCATCAAACTAATGTCGAGTTTGATAATCACTCAGTAGCATCTACAGTCTATCTATCTCTACTTGTAGTCTAGTTGCATCACCTATAGTCTAGATATCTACCTCTACCTATCCCTGATCTACAATTAAGGCTTCCACCTAAGTCTATAGAGCATGACCTGCCTATAACCTATGTCCACAAAACATCCCACTATACTGTCGGACTATTCATCTCCTCCTAAGAACTCTATAGTTAATACCTTAGAAGATCCTTCTCCTAAAAAAAACCCCTCCACTACTACCTCCCCCTATCCAAGTGGGTTTGGAGCACTGATATTATGGTATATCTCTTCAACAACTACCTCTACAAGCTCTAGACCTATGCTTTAAGTGTGGCCTCCTGATCCTGGGAATACTCATCATACCTACCCTAATATTGGAGATCCTCAACATCCCCACCCTCATATTGTGGATAACCTCTCCTAGAGGTATTCCCCAACTTCTCCTTAATCTAATGATATACTCATCACTCCCCTTGGACTACCTCATCCCATGAGCCCCTCTTTGCCATAACCCTAGCCTATCCACCCATCGATCCACCACCCTACCATATCTATGCGACCCACCATGCATCATACTCTACGATCATGCCTGGGTCTTATACCCTTGGATATGCTAGCGGTTGATCTCCATCCTCATGCACTACCCCACTCAAGGCCAAGTCAAGTCTACCTCATCACCATAGCATCAATAAATTATAGGCTCATCAAGTGTATCATGAAAAACCCTGAAATACCAAAAAACATGAGCATACTAGAAGTACTACTCTATGTCATGGTTCCCAACCACCCATTTCTTACATATCACATGCATCATCTGGTCTTCTACCTCTATCCATGGTGGAAAATATCTATAGGGCCATCATATCACCTGCTCTAGCCTCAGTCTCTCAAAAGACTCTATGTAATGGGAAATCCTACCTGAGTGAGATGAATTTGATCCCACTCATAATCTGATCCCACCGAGCCGCATAGTCAATATCCCTATATACCATCTAAACTTGCATCACCTAAGCAATCCCATTAGGTCTATCTACCTAGATGTGCTCCCACCATAGATCTAAAGGAAGCTATAGACCAATCCATGCCTATGCTGCTAATGAATATCATATAGCTCATCATATAAGTGAGTGAGTAGTGATGTTCCCTAGGCCATGATCATAAGATCCTAAGTGGTGCACTCAACCAAATATTGTGCTACCTTAAGAAGGTTCCATGGGAACCTCACTCCTAAAAAATTAGATAGTAATATGTTCAACATGAGTGACATCACCAGCACATGTCTCCTCATCAGAACATCTATGTCATACCACACCTTCACTAACACCCCTCTGCTATCCAAGCTGCATCGAGCAATCTACAAATCCTCTGTAAACACCCTCTAGAGCACTCTGCTCTCCTGGATAATATGTGTGGAGGTGATGGAGCATCCATCAATTGAAATGCAGAGAATCCTATAGACATCCTCTAGGGTAATTATCATCTTCCTAGTTGGAATATGAAAGGTGTTCATCCAACTATCCCAGTGATCTATCAGGGCTCTCAGATATGCCTAATATACCATCACTACCTCTAATATCACCAAATACTTAAGGCCAATGGACTCAAGCTATTATCATTCACCATAAGAGAGTTGATCATGCACACTCTTGAATACCATTGGGAATTTGTGATGAGCTATAATAAGTTGTACCATGCATAAATCATCTCAACTTAAAAAAACCCCAAAACATCACATGGAAAAATTCACCTCCAATGAGGATGTCTTGACCCGATATGATCTCTCCCTAAGGTCATCTCGGGTTGAGACAACCTCTGTAATAGTAAATTTTTTTATTTTTTGATTCAAACGCAATTGTACCACCCAGAGATGGCCCCCAACCCCACAAGAGGGATCATCTCACTCCAATATGGCCCCCAAATTGGGGCAATTACAATCCCAAATTACATGCCAAAAAAAAACACGAAAAATACAACACACAAAAGTACAACAAAAATAACCTACACTACATTTTAATCTAGGGTATGATTCCTTGCCTTAAATTTTTGGTGAGGTTCATTTCTTGCTTTAATTAGTGAGGTTCATTTTCTACTTTAATTAGTGAGGTTCATTTTATTTTTCAAGGTAATAAAGGAGATAATATGGTGTTTACCTTTCTCCTTTTGACTCCTCTAGCCGTTGAAGTCTTAGGTTGGTCCATGGTGGGATCTGGTCAATATTTTGGTAGCACTCTGCTTCAAAAATCAATCTCCTCCTCCTAGACTCCATTTTCCTCCAATCAAAACAGTGCAAATGACATAAAAAAAGTGCTAATTTTGCTTTTATATTTTTAAATATGCACGATCATCTCAGGGTTATATGATCACAATTGTTGCAACCCTCCCACCAAGAGATGGTCACCAAATTTGTAAAAAAATGAAAAATAAAAAAAAATGCTCTAGAGGAACTTAACTCCTTTGGTAAAAATCAAAATAAAAGGCTCCAAAGGAACTTAACTCCTTTCATCAAAATAAAAACAAAAGGCTCCAAAGGTACCCAAATTCCTTTGGTCAAAATCAATTCAAAAAGCTCCAAAGGTACCCAATTTCCTTTGGTCAAATTCAATCCAAAAGGCTCCAAAGGCACCTAACCCCTTTGGTCACATCAAAACCAAAAAGCTCGAGTGAACCTCGTATCTAGTGATTTACTCTAGTCACCTGGTGGTTGCAGTGATTGGTTATCCAAGGTTATAGTGGTATCAGAGCTATAGTAGATCTAGCCATAGTAGATCAATAGGAAAACTACCATTGTTATTGATCCTAAGTGTTTTGTCAAGCTAACACGTTGTTGGACTAGCCACTATCAAAAACTCTTAGAAGAGTCTAGGTGGTAGAATTAGGGAGAGTCACAAAGTTAGGACTAAAAGAAATATCAGATCCAGAAATACCGAGATTATATTTGACTAAAGTCTTTTCCATAGAGTTGCAAGAAAAACTTGTGAAGACTAGGACTCAACATTCAATCCACTAGATTAACAAATCATCTAGTGAAGATCATCCAAAATATCTAGAATTTTCTAACTATTACCTAAAGTTTTTTTTTTTTTGTAGAAAATTAATTCTCAGAGGATTGGGACTCCTCTTACAACAAAAATCTGGGAGACTCCAAATTCATTACCCGAAGGTCGACATGCCTTCCTAGTGCAAATATTAGTTCCTCAGTAAGAGAAGAATACTGTGGAAGAAGACTTCTAGTGAAGAGTCATGGTGAAGTCAGGAGACTAAAGATCTCCATTTATGGATTGAAGAACTTCATAGTTGAAGAATAGGCCATAGAAGCCTTGATACAAAAAGGTCATAATAACCTTGAAGAAAAGTTCATAGAAGCCTTAAAGAAGAAGCCACAAAAGTATTGATATTGAAAAAGCCATAGAAGCCTTGATACGAAAAAAGGTCATAGAAGCCTTAATACTAAAAAAGGCCATAGAAGCCTTGGTACTGAAAAAGGCCACATAAGCCTTGATACTAAAAAAGGCCACAGAAGCCTTGATATTGGAAAAAGCCACAAAATCCTTGATACTAAAAAAGGCCATAGAAGCCTTGATCCTGAAGAAGAATTCAAAGATAATATCTGATTCAGAAGCAGACTAAAGATTTCAGTACTAATAATTTGTTGCAAGGAAAGAAGATTCAATGATTTGGTAAAATTTATACAAGAAAGTTAGGAAGAGTATCTTATTTAGAATCAAATCAGCACCTGAAGCAAAAATGAAGAGATCAGGAGAAGATCTCATTGAAGAACTTCTAGTCTTTGAATAAGAAGAAGAATGACTAGGTGAGTCTTGCTCGAGTCTAAAAGTAGTAGAATTAAATATCCAGAAGAAGATATCACCACCAAAACTTTTGAGAGTAGAAGGTTGAAGAGAAGGTCTCAAGGAAGACCATTAGAAGCTACAAGATTAAAGACCTAGAAGAGATATCAAGAAGAATCCAGAAAAGGCTTGTAGATCCTTGTTGAAGATCATCAAAAGAGTTCTTAGGAGAACTCATTGGAGAAATCCACTACCAAGGAGAAGCCCCTCATAGTGAAGGACTTCGGATAATTATCACCATCCAACAACAAGCCCAAGAGAAGAATTTGGCAAGGAGTACCAAATTTGTGAAGGAGAATTTGGCAAGGAGCACCAAATTCATGAAGAAGAATTTGACAAGGAGTGCCAAATCCTAGAAGAAGATCCTAACTGAAGTCAGAGTTTGATAAGAAGACTTTTTTTTTATAAGTTAAATATTTTTATTAAACACAAGTTTTAACAGGTACCCAAAACCTGATTACAACATAGTAGAAAAGGCTAAAACCATCCGTATAACTAGAGAGAAAAATATAGGGAACACAGTCCCTCAAAATTGAAACCACCATTAAGGATGCCCTTGAGGCACATACAAAAGGAAACAGAGGGTACAAATGAATATACTCTTAAACAGAGGAAAGAAATGAAGGATAACCCAGAGGATGCCCTTATAAAACTTTGGTAGAAAATGAAGCTCTTAAGCTTCGACATCAGGATCAACACTAACTTCCTAGAGCTTGTCGTTCGAATCATCCATGTCGGTGTCTTTGTCTTCACCTTTGACTTTACCTTTGATATCCACAGGAGCATCCAAAACCTTGACGTCCTCTCTGACTGTAGAAGCCTTACCACCATCCTTAGAATAGGATTTTTTGAAGAAGAGAAAACTCAGTGTATTGCAGATATTTACCAACTAGAACATACAATTAGAAATAAAATTAATTATGAACTATTGCAGGTGCTGATCAGGGACATCCTTCTCATCATCTTTAGAATCAATAATTAGGGATTTCTTGGCTTGCACTAGTTTTTGAAGGTGCATCAAAGAACAAACACTCTATGGCTCAAGGGATTCACTCTTAGCTCTTCTCAACATGCGGACAGTCTCTACCACTGCTCTCTTTTTTGTAGATAGAGTTGAGGAGCTAGAGGATGGAGGAGTGGTTTGGGAGTGAATGAGTTGGATAAGGTTGGGCTTAGATTTTTAAGTGAGAGGGGGGATAGTGCCTTGAGGGTAGTGAATCAACTAGTGGTTATATAGGACCTTGAACAGACCCTAGTGGGATGACATCTCATTGTTATTTTTCTTGCGAATGTGATCTATAGTGTAGCTGATAGAATTAAACAGAAACTGGAGAATATTTACCAAATTAAAATTGTGGAAGTGGTTGAAGAAGGTGAAGTGGAAGCTGCATAAAACCTTATCAGGGTCATCCATAGTGATGAAATCCATTATGGGCTTCATGATGTTATTCTAGGGGAGGGAAGCTCCTCACATCACATACCCATTTGAGCCTTCTTACATAGGTCCTTGTATTTAATATCTTTAAGTTAGGCCTCCTAATTATATTTTTCTCAGTGTATTGATATCCCTTTTGCCTACTGCCTAGTTAGGTCAACGAAGATTTTGATATCAACTTCAAATGTCCTAACACATATCGACACCTTGCCATTGTTTGAGAAGCCCAAAAATATCATAGTGATTTCAGGGTCCTCTATATTAAAAATCTAAAAATGGAAGGAAACCCCTAGTCGAGAGGATAGCCTCTACAATAGAATCCATGACCACAATAGATTGTTTGATGAAGGTCATATTGATAAAAAAAGACTCTAAGGATAAATTTAAAAAGAACAAAGATGGATGTGAGTGGGACAAGGAGTTCTGCTATAAAAATTAACAAACTTGAGATCTATTATGTAAACAGAGCACACTCCATATCGACTGGGGACCTAACAAAATTAGGAAAAGGAACACTTACACAAATTGAGGAGAATGTGAAAGACTTCGCTAGAAAAAACTTAGAAATGAAACATGTGAAAAGCCAAACCAAATGTCCACATGATGAAAAGAGTAATCATGGTGATGGGATCAATGAAAAAGATACGAGAAGAGGGGTAAATGTGGATGGAATATGGAGGGTTTTGAAACTGGGGGATGAAGGAAAAGGGTGAGTTGGCAACGATGGGATGAGGGGTGATGATGGCATTGGGGAAGAGAGGGGAGTGAATGGTGAGGATGTGAGGACCAAAATGGCAAGGACAGGCGATGAGGCAAATGGACTCAAAAAAACTGTAAATAATTTTTTTGGAAAAGTGGTGGACAAGGAAATATAATTGAAAATCCAATGAAATTGGTTAAGCCATATTTCGAGGTTGCATGGGAATTAGTGGATATAGAAAAAAATCAAAGAGCATTAAACCCAATGAATTCGATAAGAAGACTTGAAGATAGAAGAAGCTCACCAAATCTTGGATATTTGAAGATTTTATCTGATAGAAAGAAGGTACCACTTTAGAGACAAAGACTTCTCCAAGTCTACAGTAGAAGGAGGAGAGCACAAGAGGATAAAAAACCATCAAATCCTAGGCTCATGAAAGAAAAATTGAACCATCATTTGGTGAAGAAGGAGCTATTCATGACAGTCTACAAAGAGTTGCAAGTTCCTACTTGAAGAAACAACTTGGTGATCCTAGACACCAAGATCTACATCCTCTACAAAAGTGGCAAAAGAGCTATAGAAAATTTCAAAAGGTAAGCAAATTTTGGTGATAGATTCACTAATTAGATTACTTATAAAATTTGTTAGATCACCTAAATTTGGATTAAAGTTGCAAGAAGATAACTAGATTACAGTATTCAAAAGTGCAAAATAAAAAATGTTCTTTTTAAGGTTCATTTGCACATTAATTAGGAGTTGATTAGATTTCAGAATTGCTTATATCAAATACCTATTATCTACTTTGGAAAAAATAAAAAGAAGACTAAGTCCCACAATACTAAGTAGTAGTGAAATTACAGAATAATTATTGAAGGTTCATTTCAGATTATTTTTGATTAGTTGTAGTAAATTTGATTAAGTGCATTATCTTGAGAGTTGATTGGAATGATAAGGTGAAATTGTTAGTGCATTAAAAATAAATTCTATTAGATTTATTTGCACTATTATACTACTCTCAAAAGAAATTAGTTTTGTATTTTTGAAGGGCACAATGTATGATTTGTATCAAGTGTCTAAAGACACTATTAAAACACATAAATCTGCAACACATAGTGGTCAAGTGAAGCCACAAAAAGGTTAGAATCCTCTAAAATATGGATAAGAACACAACTAATGAAAAACAGAAGTAGAATATTCAAATATTGAGACTTGGTGAGTCTCAAATCCAAAGTAGTACAAGGTTAGATGCAATAAAAGAAAGTGCAGAAAATTGCATCAATTAAAGAGCTTCTATCAATTGTTATCTAAGCTTGGATTTTTTATCAAAGTATCCAAGAAAAAATGTGAAGGTGTTTACTCATAAAAGACAACCTCAAAACCCTTATAATGCATGAAAAATCTGCCACAAAACCAGAATTTCAGATATGGAAAAAGAGTGCAAAAAAAGGTGCATTAAAGGAGCTTTATATATAATTTATGGTATATTTTGTTGCACTACTCTAATCTAGTTTTTACAGAAAATACCAAATTTGAAAATGCCTCAAAAGGTACAATAACTATAGGGTAAATCATCTAAGGAATTTTGAACGTCAGAACTCTTATTCCCAAGCAAAAGGAGCCACTCAAAGGGCTCATCTTGGATAGACGAACTTGAAAAATAAAAGCCTACATAAGGCTATCATCAAGCTACATTTACGTAGATAAAAATAGTACACATCTACAAAGAGAAGGCATAAAAAATCTACACAAGAATCAACACATTGGAGGTATAGAAAACAAGGATCAAAGGTTCCAAATTGAAGGTCTTTAACTTGGAGAAGATCATCCACCAAATGAAGCACCAAAAACAACATTCAAATCTCCATAGCACCTCATCAATCCACCTGTAAAAGAAAATATTGCCTTCTTCCCAAGAAACATAGCAAAGCAAAGGAATGGCATACGAAAGGATTTGAGGAGTTATAATATTATCATTGGAATATGTTATAGGGAAGTACTTCATGCAAATAATTTGAATGATACTTGGCATAAACTTTCTAAGGCACCATTTCATCTCTCAATGTTCAAGAAACCTCATGTAGGAGTTATAGGGAATATCAAGGAAGTAGTGAAACTTGTTATCCTCCACAAGCTTCACACAAGTGCCCACATGAGTGCCCATATGTTACATAATGATCAAGAAGTGTTGAAAACAAAATTGGTACGTTAAAGAAGGATATGAGCGCTCATTTGTAACGGGTGTGATACATGTCACAACGCCCATGATTATTCCTCTATAAAATGTTCCTGAAGTCCAAAGTTCAACATACAACAAAGTCTGGTCAAAGCCATCTGAAGTGCAACATGGAAGGAAGGAAGAAGGAGCATTAAAGAATCCTGGTATTGAAGGTCAAACCTTCCTATTTTTACATTGCCTACATTCCAGAATTGAAGATAAGCAATTCCAAAGTATCTCCATTGATTCTAGTGCCAAAGGTGACCTTAATATTGTTGTTATATCCAACCAAATAAATCACCGAACATTGAGGATATTTAGCATCCAAATGTAAGGTTTAATCCCATTTTATTATTGCTTTCATGTTTGAATATATAAGGGTTATAAGCTAAGGTTAAATCTTAGATTTTGAAAACAAAAGCTATAAGGGATAACTTATCAAATTGAATTAATATTTACAATATAACTTAGGAGAAATAAGAAATTATACTTGGATTAAATTCTTTAACATTTTGCAAATATTATTAATTTTCTAATTTTCTAAATTTGGGATCCACAAGGGTTACTACATAAAATTAATTTATTGGAAATTAGAAAAAATCCAAGGGATATAAAAAGAGGTTATTAGGCTTATTACTAAGGTTGGAAAATTATAATTTTTGTGTGTCAAAAATTCTAAAAAGGGACAAAATAAATTCAACATTAAGACCTCTTCAAAAAATTAAAAGTGCTTAGTTCAATAGGAGTAATAAGGTATTAAGAAGTTTATTTTTGATCTTTACAAAATTTATACAAAATCAACCAAAATTGAACTATTTTTTTTTTACAAAAGAACTATATCATACTCCAAAATCGTTAGGGAGTCATAAGGCATTCTACAAAACGTGATAATAATAATAATATTTGTCAAATATTATCAAGTTGGGAAGATATAAGCTTTCTTCAAAACCTATAATTAGATTTGCATACTCTCATTACTTCGGAGACATAAGAAAGCCGACAATCCTAAGTATTAATAAAGGTTTTATCAAATCAATATTATATACTTCAATTAAGGATCATATATTGTAAAACTTGGGAACTATAAGGATATCTACTTCCCAAAATACCTATAAGAATAACTGCTTGAAAAGGAAAGCTAGTGTTGTTGGACATTTTGAGGAATGTTAGTTGTCATTGATGTCAAAAGGTTCTAAGAAGAATTGCATTTTGATTGGTTCCAAAAGAGCTTCATGGGAAGCATGATCAAAGGTTTTTATGAAAACCATGGTGGGCAAAAATCAAAGATTAATTATCCATGATGGGCAAAAATAAAAGGTTTTTATTAAAAACCAAGGTGGCTTTTCGTTTGGTTAAAAAAGGCCCAAAGATTAATTATTTATTTAATTTATAATATTTAAATTCCAAAGAGAATTTAAATTATTATAAATAAATAATAATTAAAGTTAATTCGAATATTCGAAATTCGAATTTCTAATGCGCCGACGTGTGAGAAATTTCCTCCATTCATGTATAAAAGGTGGATCATTTCACCTTAGAAAGTACCAAGCTTATTTTCGATTTAATGCTCCCGAATCCCCTATGAAAGGTATCTTCGATATTCGTGTGATTAAAGAGTTGCGGCTAGTGGACGACGTGTGGTGTTCGAAGGAGGTCAATGTGTGCGAAGAAGAGCATAAGGTGAAGGAAGCTCCACTTCCTTCACGTGGGCATTGCTAGCCCACGTGGTGGACTCCCAAGCGCTAAGGCGCTTAGGCTTGTGGAGACGGCGGTTCGATTCTCGTCGAATCCCTTTTAGGGATCAACGAAAAGGTATGCACATTATTTGAGCATCGGGTTTTTCGAAGAAGGTTGTTGAAAAATTAAATTTAATTTTTGGCTTTATTAAATGGTTTTATAAAGTGACGTGGGAGTTATAAGGGATAGATAAAAGGTGTTTTTGCTTGGTAATTATTTTTGGTTAAAAATAATTAGGAGGAATAAGGAGTTAATTGTTTTATAAAGCCTTTTAATATATTTAGCTTATTGGAGAGATAAATGCTTTTAAGTGTTGATTATTATTGAAGATGTCTTCTTGCCATTAAGAAGTGTTGAGAAAGTAATTATTTTGAAATTATTTTTTGGTGGTGGATATTATTTCAACTGGGAGATTATAAGGTGTAATTGGTCATTTATTTCTATGTGTTGATGGATGCTTAATCAAGATGGAGTAATAAGGTGTATTTGTGAGTTGCTATTTGTTTTGTATTGTCACCTAACCTTCTTTGAGCTTGGCAAAGAAGTATTTGTGGTTATGGCAGATTTATGAGATCCCTTCATCATCAAGAAAAAGGTATGAGCACATTCTTCCATAATTGAGTTGATTGGTTGGTTTTCTAGAAAATAAGTTTGGAGTGAAAAGGATTTGATTAGGGCTTCCTTATTGAGTGTGTTTGAGTTAATGCTTCAAGGTTTTCTAGAATAAGGAGTTGTTATTAAAACCTTGTTTTATAAGCATTGTTGTTGAAGCCACTAAGTGTATGAAGAACTTGAACTAGGGTTTGAAAAGAACATGAGTATCATTGTTATGTGAAGATTTTTTTATAAGCATTGTTGTTGAAGTGATTTATTGAGTGAAGAACTTGAACTAGGGTTTGAAAAGAACATGAGTATCATTGTTATGTGAGATTGGTTGTTGAGTATTGTTGGAAATATTTTGAGTGAGTGTTCATATGCTTGGACTAGGGTTTGTAAGCAAGGATTATTTCATTGAGTGATTGGTTGAGTAGAGTTGGTTGAGCCTAGTCAAGTGGATGTGTGAAGTGATTGTTCAAGTTCCATAAAAAAACTATTCTATATTCTGAATTGAATTGAGAAAGTGATTGAGTTGAAGCATATTGAGTCTCTAACAATTCTCTGTATGTTTCTAAAAGAGTGATTGAAAGTGATTGAGCATTGTGATGAGTATAGGGCATATTGAGTCTCTAACAATTCTCTTTATGTTTCTATGAGATTGGACAAGTTCTAGTGTGGACTTGTTGAGCATATTTGAGGTAAGTCTTTGAGAAGACTTGTGGATAGATTTGGGTAAGCTTTTGTGGAAGCTTACAATACATATTGAGAGATTTGTTTTTGAGAGGACTTATTGAGTATATTTGGATAAGTTCTTGAGAGGACTTATTGAGTATATTGGACAAAGTTCTAGAGAGGACTTGTGGATAGATTGGTGTGAGATTTTGTGGAAGCTTACAAGGTATATTTGAGATAAGTCTTTGAGAAGACTTGTGAGCAGAGTTGATTGATTGATTTGTTCAAACCTTGAGTTAAGGTTTGGGGCAGATCTATCAGAGTTGATTTGAGATTGATTCAAGCTTTGTGTTAAGGCTTGAGGATAGAGATTGAGGATAGATTTGTGCTAGACCGAAGGATTGTGTTTAGTATATATTTGAGGATAGATTTTGGTGTATATTTGAGGATAGATTTGTGCCAGATCAGAGATAGATATTGAGAGCAGATTTGTGCTAGATCGAAGGAATATGTTTGGTATAGATTTGAGATAGAGTTGAGTGTAAGATTTGGAGGTGATAGAGTATAGAGGATGATAGTCTCTAGTGGATAGAGATCCATTAGCTAGGGTAGGGAAGATAGGTGTCTTCTATGGATAGAGTTCCATTTGCTAAGGGTAGTGGAGGTAGAGGTCTTCTAGAAGATCACCAGCCAGAGTAGAGATTAGGAGATTGGTGTCTCCTATGGATAGAGATCCACGAACTTGATTTAGGGGATTGGTATCTCCTTTGGATAGAGGTCCATAAACATTGTAATAGGGAAAGGATTCCCAAGAGATTGATTGAGAAAATTTTAGTGAAATATTTTCTCCGTGGAGTAGCCCACATTGGGTGAACCATGTAAATTGTGGTGTCTCTATTGTGTGTGGTGATTTATACATTGCTTTGATTACTACTATTGATATTGCTATCTTTACATTGCATAATATTGATTGGGAAAGAAAAGTAAAAAGTGGTCTTATACTATTCACCCCCTCTCAAGTATAAGCTTGTGTTCTTCAATTGGTATCGAGTGGGTTCCTTCGAAAGAGTTTAACAACTTGAAGGAAAAGCTTACAAGAACACAATGGATTCTAAGAATGGATCATCAGATAATTCAGCACCAATATTTGATGGAAGTGATTATGTATATTGGAGTTTGAGAATGAAGATCTACCTGAAGGCACTTGGCAATGAAATTTGGGAAGCAGTTGAAAATGGATACGATCCCTCAGTTGATCCACCTATAGATAAGGAAGGTAAGCTTCTACAACATTACAATTCAAAATCAATGAATGCACTTTTGAGAGGTTTGCATAGAATAGAGTCCATAAAAGTTATGCATTGTGAAAATGCAAAAGAAATGTGGGATAAATTGCAAAATATATATGAAGGAGATAAAGGTGTCAAGAAAGCAAAGATACGAAATCTCAAAGGACAATTTGAAGAGTTAAGAATGAAGGATGAGGAAAATATTAGTACTTATCTACTTCGAATTGATGAGGTTGTTAATGCCATGCAAGGACTTGGAATGAAAGTTGATGAATCAGATGTTTGTGATAAGGTCTTAAGATCTCTTCCAAAAAGATTCAGTGAAAATATTTCTTCTATAGAAGAGTCAAAGGATGGTGATTCTTTGACAAGAGATATGTTGCTTGGTATTCTTACAACTTTTGAGTTAAGAACAAAAGAACCTATTCCCTAGAAGGAAGCAACCTTCAAAGCAATCAAGAAGACAAAGGGTAAGAAGTCAAAATCAAGCAATGAGTCATCCAGTGATGAAGAAGCTAATTATGGTAGAAGGGATAAGGATTCTAGAAGATCTAGAGATCTAAAATCTGTTAAATGTTTCAATTGTGGAAAGTATGGTCATTATGCAACAGATTGTCAAGAAGCTAAGAATAATAATGGTGAAGAGAAACAGGATCACAAAAACAAGGAATCAGAAAGATACAGGCACCAAAAGAAAAGCAAGGATGGACAAAGCAGACAAGGAAATAAGTTCTTTCAAAGACAAAAGAGGAGCTACTATGCGGATAAGGCAAGTAAGTATTCAAGTGATAGTGATGCTAGTTTTTCAGACAATGATAGAGATGAAGTCCTATTTATGATTGAAGAAAAAGAACAAGTTAAGAAAAGGACTCCAGAAATTCTCAAGTGTTTTAGATGTGGTAACTTTGGACATCTTGAAGATAGTTGTACAAGAAATGGTTTCAGTTTTAGTGATGATGAATATGAAGATACACTTGAAGGACCAAAAGAGAATATTCTAATGGCACTAGAAGAAGGAGAAGGTGATCCTATAGAAGACAAGTCAAAAGAAAATGAAGATGTGGATAAAGGTAAAAAAATAGAGGAATATTTAGATAAATATGGATATGATCTCAAGGGAGAACTTATCTATGCCCTTGACACAGTGAAGAAGGTAAGAAAGCAAAACTCTAAACTTGAAATTCAGTTTCAAGAATGTGATGAAGAGAGAAGGATGCTTATAGAGGATCTAGAAAAATCAAAGGCTAAGACAAAGAAGTTCAAGGATAAGTTAGAAGCAAAGATCTTAGAATGTGAAAAGTTAGTACAAGAAGTGGCCCTACTAAGGGAAGATTTAGAAGACTCCAAAGTCAAGCTAAAAGGATTCAAAAATAGCTCAAAGAATTTAGATAAGTTCATCAAGATACAAAGGCCTACATCAAGCAAAATAGGTCTTGGATTTGAACAAGAACAAAAGAAATGGGAAGGGAAGTCAACCTCAAGTTCTGGAGGAGAAGAAACTTCAGATGAAGACACTTTAGAAGAAGATAGTGTAAAAGAAAGTGAGACATCTGAGGATGAGTTGGACAATAGAAAGTTCAACAAGAACAGGAACAATGCACAAAGAAGATACATATGGAACAACAATCAGAATAGGTCAAGAGAGACTAAGAGACCAATGAGGTCAAGACAAGGAAACTTCAATGGAAGATGTTTTTCATGTCACAGGTTTGGGCACATGGCTTCATAGTGTAGGACACATGAAAGATAGGAATATGGGAACAAACAACTTTTTCAATGGGTATTGCTACTCATGTAATCAGTTTGGTCACAAGGCAATGAATTGCAGGGTTCATGATAGAAGAGGATATGGCTTCACTAGGAGAAATCCTAAGACATTTGCACCTCCAAGGAATAATAACATTAAGTGTTATAAGTGCAATAATGATGGTCACACAACAAAGTGGTGTAGAGCAAACATTCCAGAATCAAGTATGAACAGAACAAAAATAGGAATAGGAACAGGAACATGAATAGGAACATGGATATGAACAAGAACAGGAACATGGATATGAACAAGAAAGAAAAGAAAGGACATGGACAGGAACATGGACATGAAAAGAAATAGAGAGGAATCAGAAGGATCAGATAAGAAGAAAAGAGGATAAAGGTAAAGAACAATGCTTTCTGGGAGTAGAAATACTCCCACCCCAGAATTAACCACCTCAAGAGGAGGTGGGGGAGGGGCTAAGCTAAGAGGCTCATTCTTAGCCCCGAGCCCCAAAGGTGACCCTTTGCCATTGATGTCAAAGGGGGAGAGATTTGAGTAAGGGGGAGAGATTTGGTATTTGAGCAAAGAGGAGAGATTTGACAAGAGCATTGAGCCAGGGGAGCAATGTCCTAGGGGAGAGAACCCATAAAAGGTTAAGTTTATGGTAAAAAGAATTTGGGTTGCCATCAATGACAAAGGGGGAGATTGTTGGACATTTTGAGGAATGTTAGTTGTCATTGATGTCAAAAGGTTCTAAGAAGAATTGCATTTTGATTGGTTCCAAAAGAGCTTCATGGGAAGCATGATCAAAGGTTTTTATGAAAACCATGGTGGGCAAAAATCAAAGATTAATTATCCATGATGGGAAAAAATAAAAGGTTTTTATTAAAAACCAAGGTGGCTTTTTGTTTGGTTAAAAAAGCCCAAATATTAATTATTTATTTAATTTATAATATTTAAATTCCAAAGAGAATTTAAATTATTATAAATAAATAATAATTAAAGTTAATTCGAATATTCAAAATTCGAATTTCTAATGCATCGACGTGTGAGAAATTTCCTCCATTCATGTATAAAAGGTGGATCATTTCACCTTAGAAAGTACCAAGCTTATTTTCGATTTAATGCTCTCGAATCCCCTATGAAAGGTATCTTCGATATTCATGCGATTAAAGAGTTGTGGCTAGTGGACGACGTGTGGTGTTCGAAGGAGGTCAACGTGTGCGAAGAAGAGCATAAGGTGAAGGAAGCTCCACTTCCTTCACGTGGGCATTGCTAGCCCACGCGGTGGACTCCCAAGCGCTAAGGCTTAGGCTTGTGGAGAGTGGTTCGATTCTCGTCGAATCCCTTTTAGGGATCAACGAAAAGGTATGCACATTATTTGAGCACCGGGTTTTTCAGAGAAGGTTGTTGAAAATTTTAATTTAATTTTTGGCTTTATTAAATGGTTTTATAAAGTGACGTGGGAGTTATAAGGGATAGATAAAAGGTGTTTTTGCTTGGTAATTATTTTTGGTTAAAAATAATTAGGAGGAATAAGGAGTTAATTGTTTTATAAAGCCTTTTAATATATTTAGCTTATTGGAGAGATAAATGCTTTTAAGTGTTGATTATTATTGAAGATGTCTTCTTGCCATTAAGAAGTGTTGAGAAAGTAATTATTTTGAAATTATTTTCTGGTGGTGGATATTATTTCAACTGGGAGATTATAAGGTGTAATTGGTCATTTATTTCTATGTGTTGATGGATGCTTAATCAAGATGGAGTAATAAGGTGTATTTGTGAGTTGCTATTTGTTTTGTATTGTCATCTAACCTTCTTTGAGCTTGGAAAAGAAGTATTTGTGGTTATGGCAGATTTATGAGATCCCTTCATCATCAAGAAAAAGGTATGAGCACATTCTTCCATAATTGAGTTGATTGGTTGGTTTTCTGGAAAATAAGTTTGGAGTTAAAAGGATTTGATTAGGGCTTCCTTATTGAGTGTGTTTGAGTTAATGCTTCAAGGTTTTCTGGAATAAGGAGTTGTTATTGAAACCTTGTTTTATAAGCATTGTTGTTGAAGTGAGTTGTTGAGTAAAGAACTTGAACTAGGGTTTGAAAAGAACATGAGTATCATTGTTATGTGAGATTGGTTGTTGAGCATTGTTGGAAATATTTTGAGTGAGTGTTCATATGCTTGGACTAGGGTTTGTAAGCAAGGATTATTTCATTGAGTGATTGGTTGAGTAGAGTTGGTTGAGCCTAGTCAAGTGGATGTGTGAAGTGATTGTTCAAGTTCCATAAAATAAACTATTCTATATTCTGAATTGAATTGAGAAAGTGATTGAGTTGAAGCATATTGAGTCTCTAACAATTCTCTGTATGTTTCTAAAAGAGTGATTGAAAGTGATTGAGCATTGTGATGAGTATAGAGCATATTGAGTCTCTAACAATTCTCTTTATGTTTCTATGATATTGGACAAGTTCTAGTGTGGACTTGTTGAGCAGATTTGAGGTAAGTCTTTGAGAAGACTTGTGGATAGATTTGAGTAAGCTTTTGTGGAAGCTTACAATACATATTGAGAGCAGATTTGGATAAGTTCTTGAGAGGACTTATTGAGAGATTTGGATAAGTTCTTGAGAGGACTTATTGAGAGAGTGGACAAAGTTCTAGAGAGGACTTGTGGATAGATTGGTGTGAGATTTTGTGGAAGCTTACAAGGCAGATTTGAGATAAGTCTTTGAGAAGACTTGTGAGCAGAGTTGATTGATTGATTTGTTCAAACCTTGAGTTAAGGTTTAGGGTAGATCTAGCAGAGTTGATTTGAGATTAATTCAAGCTTTGTGTTAAGGCTTGAGGACAAATATTGAGGATATATTTGTGCTAGATCGAAGGACTATGTTTAGTATATATTTGAGGATAGATTTTGGTGCAGATTTGAGGATATATTTGTGCCAGATCAAAGATAGATATTGAGAGCAGATTTGTGCTAGACCGAAGGACTATGTTTGGTATAGATTTGAGATAGAGTTGAGTGTAAGCTTTGGAGGTGATAGAGTATAGAGGATGATAGTCTCTAGTGGATAGAGATCCATTAGCTAGGGTAGGGAAGATAGGTGTCTTCTATGGATAGAGTTCCATTTGCTAAGGGTAGTGGAGGTAGAGGTCTTCTAGAAGATCACCAGCTAGAGTAGATATTAGGAGATTGGTGTCTCCTATGGATAGAGATCCATGAACTTGATTTAGGGGATTGGTATCTCCTTTGGATAGAGGTCCATAAACATTGTAATAGGGAAAGGATTCCCAAGATATTGATTGAGAAAATTTTAGTGAAATATTTTCTTCGTGGAGTAGCCCACATTGGGTGAACCATGTAAATTGTGGTGTCTCTATTGTGTGTGGTGATTTATGCATTGCTTTGATTACTGCTATTGATATTGCTATCTTTACATTGCATAATATTGATTGGGAAAGAAAAGTAAAAAGTGGTCTTATACTGTTCACCCCCTCTTAGTATAAGCTTGTGTTCTTCAATTGGTATCAGAGTGGGTTCCTTCGAAAGAGTTTAACAACTTGAAGGAAAATCTTACAAGAACACAATGGATTCTAAGAATGGATCATCAGATAATTCAGCACCAGTATTTGATGGAAGTGATTATGTATATTGGAGTTTGAGAATGAAGATCTACCTGAAGGCACTTGGCAATGAGATTTGGGAAGCAGTTGAAAATGGATACGATCCCTTAGTTGATCCACCTATAGATAAGGAAGGTAAGCTTCTACAACATTACAATTCAAAAGCAATGAATGCACTTTTGAGAGGTTTGCATAGAACAGAGTCCATAAAAGTTATGCATTGTCAAAATGCAAAAGAAATGTGGGATAAATTGCAAAATATATATGAAGGAGATAAAGGTGTCAAGAAAGCAAAGATACAAAATCTCAAAGGACAATTTGAAGAGTTAAGAATGAAGGATGAGGAAAATATTAGTACTTATCTACTTTGAATTGATGAGGTTGTTAATGCCATGCAAGGACTTGGAATGAAAGTTGATGAATCAGATGTTTGTGATAAGGTCTTAAGATCTCTTCCAAAAATATTCAATGAAAATATTTCTGCTATAGAAGAGTCAAAGGATGGTGATTCTTTGACAAGAGATATGTTGCTTGGTATTCTTACAACTTTTGAGTTAAGAACAAAAGAACCTATTCCTCAGAAGGAAGCAACCTTCAAAGCAATCAAGAAGACAAAGGGTAAGAAGTCAGAATCAAGCAATGAGTCATCCAGTGATGAAGAAGCTAATTATGGTAGAAGGGATAAGGATTCTAGAAGATCTAGAGATCTAAAATCTGTTAAATGTTTCAATTATGGAAAGTATGGTCATTATGCAACAGATTGTCAAGAAGCTAAGAATAATAATGGTGAAGAGAAACAGGATCACAGAAATAGGGAATCAGAAAGATACAGGCACCAAAAGAAAAGCAAGGATGGACAAAGCAGACAAGGAAAGAAGTTCTTTCAAAGACAAAAGAGGAGCTACTATGCGGATAAGGCAAGTAAGTATTCAAGTGATAGTGATGCTAGTTTTTCAGACAATGATAGAGATGAAGTCCTATTTATGATTGAAGAAAAAGAACAAGTTAAGAAAAGGACTCCAAAAATTCTCAAGTGTTTTAGATGTGGTAACTTTGGACATCTTGAAGATAGTTGTACAAGAAATGGTTTCAGTTTTAGTGATGATGAATATGAAGATACACTTGAAGGACCAGAAGAGAATATTCTAATGGCACTAGAAGAAGGAGAAGGTGATCCTATAGAAGACAAGTCAAAAGGAAATGAAGATGTGGACAAAGGTAAACAAATAGAGGAATATTCAGATAAATATGGATATGATCTCAAGGGAGAACTTATCTATGCCCTTGACACAGTGAAGAAGGTAAGAAAGCAAAACTCTAAACTTGAAATTCAGTTTCAAGAATGTGATGAAGAGAGAAGGATGCTTATAGAGGATCTAGAAAAATCAAAGGCTAAGACAAAGAAGTTCAAGGATAAGTTAGAAGCAAAGATCTTAGAATGTGAAAGGTTAGTACAAGAAGTAGCCCTACTAAGGGAAGATTTAGAAGACTCCAAAGTCAAGCTAAAAGGATTCAAAAATAGCTCAAAGAATTTAGATAAGTTCATCAAGATACAAAGGCCTACATCAAGAAAAATAGGTCTTGGATTTGAACAAGAACAAAAGAAATGGGAAGGGAAGTCAACCTCAAGTTCTGGAGGAGAAGAAACTTCAGATGAAGACACTTCAGAAGAAGATAATGTAAAAGAAAGTGAGACATCTGAGGATGAGTTGGACAACAGAAATTTCAACAAGGACAGGAACAATGCACAAAGAAGATACATATGGAACAACAATCAGAATAGGTCAAGAGAGACTAAGAGACCAATGAGGTCAAGACAAGGAAACTTCAATGGAAGATGTTTTTCATGTCACAGGTTTGGGCACATGGCTTCACAGTGTAGGACACATGAAAGATAGGAATATGGGAATATATAACTTTTCAATGGGTATTGCTACTCATGTAATCAGTTTGGTCACAAGGCAATGAATTGCAGGGTTCATGATAGAAGAGGATATGGCTTCACTAGGAGAAATCCTAAGATATTTGCACCTCCAAGGAATAATAACATTAAGTGTTATAAGTGCAATAATGATGGTCACACAACAAAGTGGTGTAGAGCAGACATTCCAGAATCAAGTATGAACAGGAACAAAAATAAGAATAGGAATAGAACATGGATATGAATAGGAATAGGAACATGGATATGAACAAGAATAGGAACAAGAACAAGAAAATGGACATGGATAGGAACATGGACATGGAAAGAAATAGTCAGAGGAATCAGAAGGATCAGATAAGAAGAAAAGAGGATAAAGGTAAAGAACAATGCTTTCTGGGAGTAGAAATACTCCCACCCTAGAATTAACCACCTCAAGAGGAGGTGGGGGAGGGGCTAAGCTAAGAGGCTCATTCTTAGCCCCGAGCCCCAAAGGTGACCCTTTGCCATTGATGTCAAAGGGGGAGAGATTTGAGTAAGGGGGAGAGATTTGGTATTTGAGTAAAGAGGAGAGATTTGACAAGAGCATTGAGCCAAGGGGAGCAATGTCCTAGGGGGAGCAGAACCTAGAAAAGGTTAAGTTTCTGGTAAAAAGAATTTGGGTTGCCATCAATGACAAAGGGGGAGATTGTTGGACATTTTGAGGAATGTTAGTTGTCATTGATGTCAAAAGGTTCTAAGAAGAATTACATTTTTATTGGTTCCAAAAGAGCTTCATGGGAAGCATGATCAAAGGTTTTTATGAAAACCATGGTGGGCAAAAATCAAAGATTAATTATCCATGATGGGAAAAAATAAAAGGTTTTTATTAAAAACCAAGGTGGCTTTTCATTTGGTTAAAAAAGGCCCAAATATTAATTATTTATTTAATTTATAATATTTAAATTCCAAAGAGAATTTAAATTATTATAAATAAATAATAATTAAAGTTAATTCGAATATTCGAAATTTAAATTTCTAATGCGTTGACGTGTGAGAAATTTCCTCCATTCATGTATAAAAGGTGGATCATTTCACCTTAGAAAGTACCAAGATTATTTTTGATTTAATGCTCCCGAATCCCCTATGAAAGGTATCTTCGATATTCATGTGATTAAAGAGTTGTGACTAGTGGACGGCGTGTGGTGTTCGAAGGAGGTCAACATGTGCGAAGAAGAGCATAAGGTGAAGGAAGCTCCACTTCCTTCACGTGGGCATTGCTAGCCCATGCGGTGGACTCCCAAGCGCTAAGGCGCTTAGGCTTGTGGAGACGATGGTTCGATTCTCATCGAATCCCTTTTAGGGATCAATGAAAAGGTATGCACATTATTTGAGCATCGGGTTTTTTGGAGAAGGTTGTTGAAAAATTAAATTTAATTTTTGGCTTTATTAAATGGTTTTATAAAGTGACGTGGGAGTTATAAGGGATAGATAAAAGGTGTTTTTGCTTGGTAATTATTTTTGGTTAAAAATAATTAGGAGGAATAAGGAGTTAATTGTTTTATAAAGCCTTTTAATATATTTAGCTTATTGGAGAGATAAATGCTTTTAAGTGTTGATTATTATTGAAGATGTCTTCTTGCCATTAAGAAGTGTTGAGAAAGTAATTATTTTGAAATTATTTTCTGGTGGTGGATATTATTTCAACTGGGAGATTATAAGGTGTAATTGGTCATTTATTTCTATGTGTTGATGGATGCTTAATCAAGATGGAGTAATAAGGTGTATTTGTGAGTTGCTATTTGTTTTGTATTGTCATCTAACCTTCTTTGAGCTTGGCAAAGAAGTATTTGTGGTTATGGCAGATTTATGAGATCCCTTCATCATCAAGAAAAAGGTATGAGCACATTCTTCCATAATTGAGTTGATTGGTTGGTTTTCTAGAAAATAAGTTTGGAGTGAAAAGGATTTGATTAGGGCTTCCTTATTGAGTGTGTTTGAGTTAATGCTTCAAGGTTTTCTGGAATAAGGAGTTGTTATTGAAACCTTGTTTTATAAGCATTGTTGTTGAAGTGATTTGTTGAGTGAAGAACTTGAACTAGGGTTTGAAAAGAACATGAGTATCATTGTTATGTGAGATTTGTTGTTGAGCATTGTTGGAAATATTTTGAGTGAAGTGATTCATATGCTTGGACTAGGGTTTGTGAGCAAGGATTATTTCATTGAGTGATTGGTTGAGTAGAGTTGGTTGAGATTAAGGGGCTTTTGTGGAAGCTTACAATATAGATTGAGAGCATATTTGGATAAGTTCTTGAGAGGACTTATTGAGCAGATTTGGATAAGTTCTTGAGAGGACTTATTGAGCAGATTGGACAAAGTTCTAGAGAGGACTTGTGGATAGATTGGTGTGAGCTTTTGTGGAAGCTTACAAGGTAGATTTGAGATAAGTCTTTGAGAAGACTTGTGAGCAGAGTTGATTGATTGATTTGTTCAAACCTTGAGTTAAGGTTTAGGGTAGATCCAACAGAGTTGATTTGAGATTGATTCAAGCTTTGTGTTAAGGCTTGAGGATAGATATTGAGGATAGATTTGTGCTAGACCGAAGGACTGTGTTTAGTACATATTTGAGGATAGATTTTGGTGTATATTTGAGGATAGATTTGTGCCAGATCAGAGATAGATATTGAGAGAAGATTTGTGCTAGATCGAAGGACTATGTTTGGTATAGATTTGAGATAGAGCTGAGTGCAAGCTTTGGAGGTGACAGAGTATAGAGGATGACAGTATCTAGTGGATAGAGATCCATTAGCTAGGGTAGGGAAGACAGGTGTCTTCTATGGATAGAGTTCCATTTGCTAAGGGTAGTGGAGGTAGAGGTCTTCTAGAAGATCACCAACCAGAGTAGAGATTAGGAGATTGGTGTCTCCTATGGATAGAGATCCACGAACTTGATTTAGGGGATTGGTATCTCCTTTGGATAGAGGTCCATAAACATTGTAATAGGGAAAGGATTCCCAAGAGATTGATTGAGAAAATTTTAGTGAAATATTTTCTCCGTGGAGTAGCCCACATTGGGTGAACCATGTAAATTGTGGTGTCTCTATTGTGTGTGGTGATTTATGCATTGCTTTGATTATTGCTATTGATATTGCTATCTTTACATTGCATAATATTGATTGGGAAAGAAAAGTAAAAAGTGGTCTTATACTGTTCACCCCCCTCTCAGTATAAGCTTGTGTTCTTCAATTGGTATCAGAGTGGGTTCCTTCGAAAGAGTTTAACAGCTTGAAGGAAAATCTTACAAGAACACAATGGATTCTAAGAATGGACCTTCAGATAATTCAGTACCAATATTTGATGGAAGTGATTATGTATATTGGAGTTTGAGAATGAAGATCTACCTGAAGGCACTTGGCAATGAAATTTGGGAAGTAGTTGAAAATGGATACGATCCCTTAGTTGATCCACCTACAGATAAGGAAGGTAAGCTTCTACAACATTACAATTCAAAAGCAATGAATGCACTTTTGAGAGGTTTGCATAGAACAGAGTCCATAAAAGTTATGCATTGTCAAGATGCAAAAGGAATGTGGGATAAGTTGCAAAATATATATGAAGGAGATAAAGGTGTCAAGAAAGCAAAGATATGAAATCTCAAAGGATAATTTGAAGAGTTAAGAATGAAGGATGAGGAAAATATTAGTACTTATCTACTTCGAATTGATGAGGTTGTTAATGCTATGCAAGGACTTGGAATGAAGGTTGATGAATCAGATGTTTGTGATAAGGTCTTAAGATCTCTTCCAAAAAGATTTAGTGAAAATATTTCTGCTATAGAAGAGTCAAAGGATGGTGATTCTTTGACAAGAGATATGTTGCTTGGTATTCTTACAAATTTTGAGTTAAGAAAAAAAGAACCTATTCCCCAAAAGGAAGCAACCTTCAAAGCAATCAAGAAGACAAAGGGTAAGAAGTCAGAATCAAGCAATGAGTCATCCAGTGATGAAGAAGCTAATTATGGTAGAAGGGATAAGGATTCTAGAAGATCTAGAGATCTAAAATCTGTTAAATATTTCAATTGTGGAAAGTATGGTCATTATGCAATAGATTGTCAAGAAGCTAAGAATAATAATGGTGAAGAGAAACAGGATCACAGGAACAGGGAATCAAAAAGATACATGCACCAAAAGAAAAGCAAGGATGGACAAAGCAGACAAGGAAAGAAGTTCTTTCAAAGACAAAAGAGGAGCTACTATGCGGATAAGGCAAGTAAGTATTCAAGTGATAGTGATGCTAGTTTTTCAGACAATGATAGAGATGAAGTCCTATTTATGATTGAATAAAAAGAACAAGTTAAGAAAAGGACTCTAGAAATTCTCAAGTGTTTTAGATGTGGTAACTTTGGACATCTTGAAGATAGTTGTACAAGAAATGGTTTTAGTTTTAGTGATGATGAATATGAAGATACACTTGAAGGACTAGAAGAGAATATTCTAATGGCACTAGAAGAAGGAGAAGGTGATCCTATAGAAGACAAGTCAAAATAAAATGAAGATGTGGACAAAGGTAAAAAAATAGAGGAATATTCAGATAAATATGGATATGATCTCAAGGGAGAACTTATTTATGCTCTTGACATAGTGAAGAAGGTAAGAAAGCAAAACTCTAAACTTGAAATTCAGTTTCAAGAATGTGATGAAGAGAGAAGGATGCTTATAGAGGATCTAGAAAAATCAAAGGCTAAGACAAAGAAGTTCAAGGATAAGTTAGAAGCAAAGATCTTAGAATGTGAAAAGTTAGCACAAGAAGTGGCACTACTAAGGGAAGATTTAGAAGACTCCAAATTCAAGCTAAAAGGGTTCAAAAATAGCTCAAAGAACTTGGATAAGTTCATCAAGATACAAAAGCCTACATCAAGCAAAATAGGTCTTGGATTTGAACAAGGACAAAAGAAATGGGAAGGAAAGTCAACCTCAAGTTCTGGAGGAGAAGAAACTTCAGATGAAGACACTTCAAAAGAAGACAGTGTAAGAGAAAGTGAGACATCTGAGGATGAGTTGGACAACAGAAATTTCAACAAGGACATGAACAATGCACAAAGAAGATACAGATGGAACAACAATCATAATAGGTCAAGAGAGACTAAGAGACCAATGAGGTCAAGACAAGGAAACTTCAATGGAAGATGTTTTTCATGTCACAGGTTTGGGCACATGGCTTCACAGTGTAGGACACATGAAAGATAGGAATATGGGAACATACAACTTTTCAATGGGTATTGCTACTCATGTAATCAGTTTGGTCACAAGGCAATGAATTGTAGGGTTCATGATAGAAGAGGATATGGCTTCACTAGGAGAAATCCTAAGATATTTGCACCTCCAAGGAATAATAAAATTAAGTGTTATAAGTGCAATAATGATGGTCACACAAAAAAGTGGTGTAGAGAAGACATTCCAGAATCAAGTATGAACAGGAATAAAAATAGGAACAGGAATAGGAACATGGATATGAACAAGAACAAGAACATGGATATGAACAAGAATAGGAACAAGAAAAAAATGGACATGGACAGGAACATGGACATGGAAAGAAATAGTCAGAGGAATCAGAAGGATCAGATAAGAAGAAAAGAGGATAAAGGTAAAGAAAAGTGTGTTTGAGTTAATGCTTCAAGGTTTTCTGGAATAAGGAGTTGTTATTGAAACCTTATTTTATAAGAATTGTTGTTGAAGTGAGTTGTTAAACAAAGAACTTGAACTAGGGTTTGAAAAAAACATGAGTATCATTGTTATGTAAGATTTATTATTGAGCATTGCTGGAAAGATTTTGAGTGAAGGATAATATGTTTGGACTAGGGTTTGTGAGCAAGGATTATTTCATTGAGAGATTGGTTGAGCCTAGTCAAGTGGATGTGTAAAGTGATTGTTCAAGTTTCATAAAACAAACTATTATATATTCTGAATTGAATTGATAAAGTGATTGAGTTGAAGCATATTAAGTCTCTAACAATTCTTTGTATGTTTCTAAAAGAGTGATTGAAAGTGATTGAGCATTGTGATGAGTATAGGGCATATTGAGTCTCTAACAATTATCTTTATGTTTCTATGATATTGGACAAGTTCTAGAGTGGAATTGTGAGCAAAGTTGATTGAGTTATTTTTTCAAACCTTGAGTTAAGGTTTAGGGTAGATCCAATCGAGTTGATTTGAGATTAAGTAAAGCTTTGTGTTAAGGCTTGAGGATAGAGATTGAGGACAGATTTGTGCTAGATCGAAGGACTGCGTTTAGTATATATTTGAGGATAGAGTTTGGTACATATTTGAGGATAGATTTGTGCCAGATTAGAGATAGATATTGAGAGCAGGTTTGTGCTATACTGAAGGACTATGTTTGGTACAAATTTGAGATAAAGTTGAGTGCAAGCTTTGGAGGTTACAGAGTATAGAGGACGACAATATTTAGTGGATAGAGATCCATTAGCTAGGGTAGGTAAGACAAGTATCTTTTGTGGATAGAGTTCCTTTTGCTAAGGGCAGTGGAGGCTGAGGTCTTCTAGAAGATCACCAGCTGGAGTAGAGATTAGGATATTAGTGTCTCCTGTGTATAGAGATCCACAAAATTGATTTAGGGGATTGGTATCTCCTTTGGACAAAGGTCCATAAACATTGTAATAGAGAAAGGATTCCCAAGAGATTGATTGATAAAATTTTAGTGAAAGATTTTCTCCATGGAGTAGCCCACATTGGGTGAACCACGTAAATTGTGGTGTCTCTATTGTGTGTGGTTATTTATGCATTGCTTTGATTACTACTATTAATATTTCTATATTTACATTGCATAATATTGTTTGGGAAATAAAAGTAAAAAGTGGTATTATACTGTTCACCCCCCCTCTCAGTATAAGCTTGTATTCTTCAAGTGCCATAAAACTTGGTATCATGAATCTACTCAAGAAATTGGAAGGAAATTTAGATCTAAATTCAAACGTAATTCATAATTAAGCCTTAGAAGTTATTTTCAAACCTATCTCAATGAAGCAATTTACAATGAAAAAAGTTATATTTCAATTTCCTTAGACTTTGGGAGCATATTATACATGGTACTGCTGACATATAAACACTACAAGGCAGAAAATAAAGAACAAAAAGGATTGATAGAATTACTCAAAAAGAAGGCAGAACTTGACGAATCATATCTAGAAACGTTTTTTCAATCCTCATGCAACATCAACACTTTCTATCCTACTAACTCAAAATTCCTATCATGATGCCTTAAGTGGTTGTTAAAAACCTTCTATACAGATTAAAGATAGAAAAGGAGAATCTTACTCATAAGAACCAAGTAGCAGCTCAACCTCCTATGAGGGCACATAAACTAAAATGAAATGCAAATCTAGAGATGAATATGAAGACATTGCATATAAATGAGGAATACAATGCAAATTCAATTGAAAAAAGAATATCCAGCTATAGCTTAATCTACATCATATTAAGACACACATTACCTGCTGAACCTAAATACAAAGAATGCATAGTAAGAGTACAATGATCAAGATGAAGAAGAAGATCCATATTGAAGACTAAAGTCTTCATTACCTAAATAATGTAATACAGGGGGGTGTTAGAAATAGAGTTTATTCCATCATTTGGGTTATGTAAATGTATCTTCCAAGGTATATACTTGGGACATTATATAATTTAAGAGGAAGTTATCTAGTTACTTCATGAAATATAATAAATGCACAAGTGTCAATGTGCAAGTTATATATGTGCAAGTTGTCCCTTGTACAACTAGGTAGAGTGTTAGCCAAGGAACCTATCTTCCTATATAAGAAATACCTCATTGTTAGATAGACATAGAGTCGGTAAACATAGTCATATAGTGTATCTTAGAGCATAGTAAAATTATGTGTACATCACCATCCATTGGTGATAGGTGCAATGTAGTTTAGTAGCTTTATTAATGGAGTGTTCATTTCCTTCATAGCTACATTGTATTCTTTTATATGATTTCTATTACAGTATATTTTAGTCATCTAGTAGATTTAATTTCTTTCATATTATTTTGCATCTTGTGATTGCTATCTCCCAATTCTCATTACATCAAAAGCTAATAGATTTGACCAAAGGGGGTAGGTTACTTTTGGGATTTTGACCAAAGGGATCCCTCCCTTTGGAGCATTTTTTGATTGAATTGACCAAAGGGGTGTCCCATTTGGAGCATTTTGGATTAAATTGACCAAAGGGGTGTCTCCTTTGGAGCATTTTGAAATGATATTTGACCAAAGGGGTTAGGTTCCTTTGGGACATTTTGAATTTAATTGACCAAAGGGATGCCCCTTTGGAGCATTTTTATTGAATTGACCAAAGGAGTGTCCCATTTGGAGCATTTTGGATTGAATTGACCAAATGGGTGTTCCCTTTGGAGCCTTTTGGATTGAATTGACCAAAGGAGTGTCCCATTTGGAGCCTTTTGGATTGAATTGACCAAAGGGGTGTCCCCTTTGGAGCCTTTTGGATTGAATTGACCAAAGGGATTTGGTTCCTTTGGAGTTTTTTTTCATGGGGAAGGTGTGATACCTTAAGCATCCCCATTGCGGTCTTGGTGGATATCGAGGTTTTGATGAGATGAGGTGGGTGGATCATCTATGGGAAATTCTCCCTTATCGATAACATCTTGGACCACATTTTTAAATGCGTAACAATTATTGATGTCATGGCCCACTTGTTGATGATATAGGTAATAATGATATTCCCTATATGACTTGGATTTATGATTTTTGGTATTTGTAGGATGTATGTCAGGTAAAATAATTATTTTTGCATCCTACAATTTGTGAAATATGGTTGTCATGGGCTCGGATAGAGGGGTCCAGTTACAAGGTTGACGATTTGAATAAGATTATCCAGGTGGATGAGATTGATGATGACTCAACTATAGCTCAATGCTTGTGAGGTGATTCAAAATTTATTGTAGAATGAGTAGAGTGTGTTGGTGAAGAGGTGGTTGTTGATGAGGATATGGTGGAATGATGGTGTGTTGTATTTATGGAGCAATATACATGTGATTGAGTGGATGTGTGGGTATGGTTATGGTGGGTGGAGGCAATGATAGAAATACTAGAATGGCTATATTAAAATAAGTCCTAACTACATCCATATCCACATACGTGAAACAAACATTAGATAGAGTGGGTGGCTCACTCCTAGGAGTTTCTAAAATGGAGGTATGGGTAGATCTTTGCATCATGTCTATGTATGAAGTGGGGGCACCACTAGATGGTTTGGAATTCAAGTTCAAAGAGATAGTACTAGCTACACTGACTTGACCTACCGCTAAAGTGGTAGGGGCTTGGTAGAACTGAGGTGGAAACTCCATGGATGAGGATAAATGATTCTGAACTTGGGCTAGCTTTCTGGCTTGACTACAGGTCATTACCATATGCTATGGGTGGGATGAATTGGAAAGTGTGAAGTTATGTGTATGAATATGTGGTGGAAGCACAATCAAACAATATGCAAAGCAAAAAAATGAATAAATTTGTTTCTAAGTTTTTGCAAGGTTTTGATTTTGATTTTTTAAATTTTGAAAAAGTTTTTCAATTTTTTTTTGTAAAAAATGTGTAATGTTTGACCCTAAAATGAATCTAAAAATTTCTTCTATATGCTCTCATTCACTAACTTGGTGATGAAATCCAAGTTGTGAAACCCATGAAGGCTTGGTGATGAAATACAAATCCGATGAGGGAGCCTAGGTACTACTAGTCCTCACCCAGTTCACTGTGGTTAGAGATACACCCTTCAAAGAGGAATACGTGCTATTTTCCATGGATACGATGGTCCTTGGACTAGCCTTAACCAAATAATGGGATAATTATTGAGGGTTTGTGATGAAATCTAACCTTTTCAAAGTTCACGTGCAAGTGTGTGAAGGCTTTGTTTATTAGGGTGTGATGCAAACTATCATGCAATTCTATTTCTTGCCTAAATGTAGAAAACAAAAACATACAAGTGCAAATAGAAATAGATTAGGGGTCAAATGGTTAATTTCAAGTGAGATTTACTAGGGTTCTGGTACTCAGAACCAACCACCTCTAAGCATTTGGGCATGGTCAACTATTATTGGAAGGTTAACCAACCGTGCATGCATGTTTGGAAATTACCAACTGTATACTAGAAAACAAGAAAAAACTAGCTTGAAACCCTAAATGCACTTGGATTATTCCTAATAAGTCTATGCAAATGTTACATTAGCTAATCTAAGATGCACATTTTTTTAATTTATTTTAATTTGGGTATGATTAGCCTAAGACCTAGATGTAGATAAGGTAAAACAAGGGCAATGGCTCCTATTTAAATTTAATGAATTCCTACAAAAAAAAGGGATATTAGGTTCTGGATGTACAAAACTATGATCCTTTCACCACTCTATCTAATTCCTTCAATCATCAATCTACGGTTCTATAGGGTTTCAACGGTCGGTGTGTGGTTTCGTAGAACTTCAAATTCCAATCTATGATTTTCCAAGTCTGTAACTATGCACTCATTGTTCCTTAAGAATAAGGTAGAGTCAAAATGAGCTCTAGATCTATTGATTTTAATCCTTAATGTTTGCATGATTGAGCTCCAGAAATATGCAATCATAAATAGACATAGATTAGCAACAAAAACCAACAAGGCAATGAAAATTAGAACCCTTAGGGGGTCCCACCATGATCACCATTTTGTAAGAAAATAATACAATACCAAATATAAAATAAAGGAACAAGCAATGTGCAATGAATATGACATCTATATTAAATTTGAATGAATACTTGATATTTGTTTACAATGCTTTTTCCTCGAATGTGCAAGGGTATGATTACACTATGCTTGCTCTCAGATTACAATGGGTAGAGAGGGGGGAAATGCCCCTTTTTGCTAAATAAAAATGATGATGGTATTTTTGGTTTTCTCTGCTACAACCAAGTGGTGAGTGGGCTTGCATATCCTATGATGGACCACTCCAACTTCAGTAGCTACTCAAATACCTATCTCCTACACACATGTCCTACCAAAAGAGGTTTAATAGCATATGAAGGGTTTCCACGATGTGAATCCCATTTTAACATAAATTAAAAGCTATCAAACCCCAAAAGTAAATGCTTGTAGAATATGTAAAAACAATGCAAAAGATAGAAAATAATGAAATAAGATACCTTCTTGTGTTCTTACTTATATGATATGTGTATGGAAGTGTTGAAAATGCTTTCCTGAGTAACCATGGGCATGCAGGTGGGGTTGGCCAACCATGGGTGGGTGTTTAGGTATTTTTTTATCTAAATGACCTAAAAATTTGTGGAGATGTTCTAGGGGATGTTAGGAACCTACCCTTAAAATTTTAGCTTAATTCAATTTAGGATGAGTGAGAATGACCAAAACAAGTTTGGCAGTTTTTTGCACAAACATGAGCTTGCGGTTGTGATTGTGTAACCTTGAGAGGGTGGTTGAGCAACCACAAGATGGTGGTTGATACTATGTAAACATTGGTAGGTGGTTGTGCAATAAAAGTAGAAACCCTAAAACTCGGATCTAGGACCTTGATGATAAAAACTCCATGGACATTGGTGATTCCTTACAATGGTTTTGGTAGTGTAGTGGTGTCTTTTCTAGACCTTTTTTTCTTGATGGAATGGTGTTGATTTTAAAGGAAATTTAAGGTTTTGGAGAGAAAATATAGGTGGCAAGCCAAGGTTACCAAGTGGCAGGGACTGGGCAACCACCTATCTTGAGCAGTTGTAGTGATTCACTTAGAGTGTCTCACTTAGGTGGAGTGGTGACATGTGGGTAGGTGCAAATGGAGTTTTAACATCCCCACTATTTTATTATTATCTTTCTAGAAGAATGTGATACTATTGAAAGTGTTTGTGAGTGTAGGTGCATGTTTACACTTCGTAGCAAGTGATCTGGTTGAGAAGAGCACCCACCCCTAGAGATTGTGGTTGTGAGCATCAGGTAAGGTGGGATATGATGTCGTGCTTAATGCACATTGACCTATGGGTACATGGAATCCCACTAAAATATTTCATATAGGTCATTCTGCCTATTGCTACATTTTGTGCATATGTTTGATTGTGAAAATTACATAATTTTCTTTTACTGGGTAAAATTGATTTTATGTGGTGTTTTTATTTAAAGGAAATTATTATGTATATATTTATTTATTTAATTGTAAATATTAACATAAAATATCATATAAGAAATTAAAGCAAAATTTAAACAAAATTAAATAATAACAAAAGTAACATAAAAATAAAATAATAAAATAATATTTATATGGAAGCCCTTCCATTCATTGGAGGAATGAAGACACCACCACTTGGTAGTGAATTGAGAAATATTTTGCATGGTAAGTTATTAGGTATCACCATGGAAATCATATATGTTTTCTCCTAAAACAATAAGAAGAGGTTTTGAACAAGCATTAGGGGAAAATTACAAAAATTTTGGTATATGTGTATGTTGTTGGGCGAATTGAGATGGTTGTGCTTTCTTTGTCTTTGTGCTTGATCAGCGTCAAGTTGGCATTTGACATTTTATTGATAGCAAGTGAGTATCTAAAATCATACTTCTGTTTGCTATGGAAAGTGTAGTAGATATAACTTTAGAAAAAGTAAGGAAATGATAAGTTTATTTAAAATGTTGATGTACATGGTTAATGGATGTGAATTGAAGTGCGTATTCTGCTATGTTAAAGGAAAAATATTTGAATATTTTTGGATCTGTAATTTATATTGGTAAAACTAGACCATGATAAATATCTATATATGTTGGTTTTGAAATATGGTGTAATGATAGCATCAAACGAAGTTGGTAGTCTATGATTCTTGCTTATATATTAATCTTGAAATAGAATGCATTTAAAATTAAATTATGTGTATCTCAAATGTTTACTACATATTGTTTTCATATAGTTGAATGCATTCATTTTAGGGCCAAGATGACCCATTTAGCTACCAAATTATTATATCTCTGCCATTTGGAAGCAAAGGAAGTAGCGTTGGTTCGGTAGCTAGCTGTGACAGTGTAAAACTTCATAGATGAAGTTGAACGAGTTGGGTAAAATGGACCACATAATGGGGTTATATAATCATTGATGTGTTAGAGACAAATATGTTTCATTTAAGGAAATAATGTAGTTCCTTATATAATATTTAATTTTTTAAAAAATGATAGCTTCAGTGACAAATATTATAATTTTTTAATAATAGCAAGACTTTTATTGAAATTTCATTGTTTAAAATTTGAAATCTGAAAACCTTCACTAACGTATAATGAAAGCATTTCATTCAATTGATTTGTTGTTTTAGAGGTTTTAAGGACCAAAATTAAAGTGATTAATCTTGCTGCCTTGTTTTATTTATTTTTAGTGATGTGTGCAACTTTGGATACATATGGCTTGATATGTGTTGATTTCAGATATGAGTGCCTTGGTTTTGTTAACACACTGCTACAATATTTGTAGTAATCTAAAAAATCTTACTAAGTTTCTAAGTAGTAGTCCATTATGTAACTAAACATACTATCATCTGATAATTTATGGAAATGTGTTTGCCTTATTAAAACAATGAGAATTAAATTTAATCCTTTCCTTATAGAAAATATTTGAAAATATTTTATCTTCCATAAGGATTTGTTAAAATCAACCATGGCAATGATGAGTGAAAGGTCTTTGTCAATGAAAATAATTTAAGTTCTCGTTGATATTGATTACTTGGAGGTGGTGTGCAATTGTATTTTGATAGTACATATGAAGATAAAAGTAAATCTATTTCATTCAATATGTCATGTTGTATTTACGCATAATTATATAGCAGGTTGTTCTCTAGATAACTAATGTTAAATCCAATCTTAGGCTATAAAATTAAGTTTGGAAATACCAACCTTACCGTAGTGGAGATAGAAAATAGGTTAAATTTTTTAGTCCAAACGAATCAATATATGGTATTTATTAAGGAAAAACTATTTTTAAATTTTAGTAAGCCAAAATTAAGGGACGTTGCATTCTTTGAACGAGCAATTTCATGGTAGGTTCTAGGAATCCACTAGATACCATTCAGATAGAAAAATAATCTTTGTTTTGGAAAATTAGCTAGCCGATGGTATAATTCGAGACCTAGTTAATTTCTTTGAATTGCATGATGAAAAATAAAATCTTTAACCTTTTGGGTGTTGAAACAATATCAAAATATATATATGGTATGGTTGGATACCATTGGTTATGTGTGGATTTCATAGATAATGAAGTTACTTAATATAAAAGTAGTAGTGCAAATACTTTTGAACTTTGTTAAAATATCAAGAAGAAACTTAGGTAAATAGCATTGTTACTAGAGAATATCATAATTGTTTGTTATAATTTTATTTCTAAAATTTAGAGTTTTTACATAGTAGAATAGAATTTTAAGTTACTATTCTAATTCAAACATATAGAATATCTTAACTATATAGTAGGATTTAATTTGGGTTAAGGATTTAATAGGGTTTATCTCTTATATTAGAATTTTATGTAGTAAGTTTGATTAATTGAGTTCATTAGAATTTTTCAAAGATAACTATATGTTGATGATATATTTCTTTAAATACAAATGTTTAAAGGAAAATTTTTCTTTTAAGGATATATTAAAGAATTTTTATAGTAATGAAAATCCAAAACAAACTAAATTATAGTTTGAAACCAATTGTACCTGTAACCTTCGAAACATTGAGAAAACTATTTGGTACAACCTAAACTCTATTTTTGAGTTGAACCACAAGATGATGGTTGAATGAAATAAATCCATCAAGGAGGATGGTATACTAAGTTAATTATACCATCGAAAATGATGGTATACTAAAATAATTGTGCCATCGAGAATGATGTCATATACCCAACTTCGATAGTTCACAAAGGTGGTTGTGATTTCAAGGACAACTGTTCTCTAGTATAATTTGAAAGAGGTCATAGTATCTTCTACTATGGAGAGTAACAAATGGTGGCATGGGATGTCATCCCAGGTTGTTGTACGAGGTAGTACGTAAGGTTTCTCATGACTTGTAACCCATTTGTGGAATAACCAATGATAACTCAAGGTTAGGGAGCCAGTCCTTAGGGTTGGAAGGTCCAGTGATAGATGGTATGGAAATCATTATCATTAGGTAAAGTTACATTCTGAGATACCTAGTCCCAATAGGTGTTGGTAGGCCCTGTAAGCATTCATAGAAGGATGAACCACTACCAGACACAGACATAATATGCTAAATCTAACATGGGATCAAAAGTTTAAAATAAGGTCATTGGACCAATAGGACTAAAATAGGGTTATAGACCTATGTCCTCCATGTTACGAGATGGGGAAAATATGCGTCCATCCTTTCAGGTGTTATGGGCCCTGAAAGGATAATCCCATGCCGAGTATCCAAAACTCGAGTTAGGAGAAAATGGGTCTCATAAAAGGTAGTCTATTTGCAGGAAGTTGACTATTCTCAAGCACTTGTGATTTCATATACAACGGTGTTATATATTAGAGTGTGAACATTTATGCCTAAGTACTAATACAAGTTGGGTGTGCATTTGTGAAATTGTGACAATTATTTTAAAATATATCGAAATTCTAAATTTGTGTATTTGAAAACCAGGTGATTAGACTTGGGTTGTTACAGGAGTGAGGTGTAATATGTGGCAAGGTGAGGAGTAGTGGTGGCTAGGACATGTGTCACATAGGGAGAAAAGGTATCCTAGGGGGATTTTCCAAATTTATTAAAATATGGAAAATAGGATAATGTGCAGGATTTTTATGCCTAAGTTTAGAATTAAACATATATTATTATGCAAAATTGTGATGTGCAATGTGGGTGAAATGTACAAGAATTAATATGCCTAAGTTTAGACCTAGGCATATATTTTATTATACAAAATTATGTGGTGAAATGCAAATACCTAGATTTTGGTGTCTACATAAGGAATGGTGGAAACAATTTAAATCTATGTATTCTATTATTTATAATTAAGAATTTAGAATTATTCCTTATTTGAAGGAGAAGCTCAATATTGGTTTCATAATATTTTTAGGGACCATAATTATCAATTGACTTGGAATAAATAGAGCAAGCATTGTTTAGCAAATGAAAATTTGAGAAAAAAGGATGAGAATATAGCTAGGGTCCTAGATGAACAAAAGGAACTAAAAAGAGAGTTAAACATTTTCAAGAAAGTGATAGAAGAAAAGGATAGGCAAAATAATGTTACAAAATATTTATATGTATATAAAATATTTATTTTGAAAGTTCATGGTTGCATTCAAGAGAAATAATTGAATATCAAAGATGAACAATTTCAAGGAGGGAAATTTCAAATTTTTTAAGACTTGAAAATTTCTATGGATAAGTATATCTTGCATGATAATTTTTATGCTATTGAGATGGATGATGTGGATATTATTCTCTATTGTCCTGGTTAAATTCATTGGATACTATTAACATTAATGTACTAAATCAGTTCATGAAGTTATGGTACCAAAAAAAAAGACAACACTATAGGACATTTCTTAGAATAATGAGCAAGGACTTTAGGAGAAGCAATAACTAGTAGAGGAATAAAAAGTTGAGACCTTAGAAAAGTCTAATAAATTGCTATTAGAAGAGCACAAGAAAACAATAAATAAAGGGTAGATAAGAGATCAACGTGCAGACAAAGCTAAAATATAGTAACAAAAATTGTAGAGTAAAAGAAGGTAGAACATTTGTCTAAGGTTGGAACATATTTCCATCCACACCACCATGAGAGACAATAATCATGGAGATAGGGCATAGAGCAAAAAAAGAGCTACAATGAATATACATGGAACGAGATGAGCAAAAACTATAGATATGGTATTAGTGGCACGAGGGCAACTTGGGCATCATTGTAGACTACCACCAATCAATATTTCACTTGGATGGTGGGATAACCAAGAGAGATACTAATTTTCCACGTTGCTTAAAAGATGATATTATTTAGTTTCTTTCTATGTCTCAAGGAAAAACATTTTTTAAGGGGGTGGAATGTTAGGTACTTAGGGTTAGGAATGTTGAAAAATAATATTGTGTATGGGTATTATGGCATGGGTCATACATAATATTATAATAATATATAGCATAGTTCCATATTATAATATTATGATATGGAACTGTGTTATATAGTATTATAATATTATGTGTAACCCATGCCATACTACCTATAAAATATTATTTCCCCACATTCCTATACCTAAATACCGAATAGAGTGGGACCCTCAAGTTAAAAAATAGGTGGCTACTACATATAGATCATATTATAAATATTACCATGGAGGAATGCACTTTCCACATCCATCTTATGTTCATTAAAAACAAGGATATATATAGAAATAATCATCCTGATAGAAACAAATATTATAAACTAGAGTATATGTGTTTAAATAGTCAACTACCTCTCACTAAGAGAATCCCTTAGCAACATTAACTTATGGTTTTTCACTTAATCATCCGAAGTGCACATGATCCTATAGATCAATTTAAATCCAACCACATTATTCCATTTTAAAAGAGAAAGAAACTTGTATGTCCTATTCTTCATCAAGGACTCACTCCACAAGCATAACATCTTGCCATTCTGATCCACCCTTAAAATTAAAAATATATAAGAGGAGTTTCAAAATGATCAACCTTGAAGATAAATGACTATAAAGAAGCCTTGTAGTGTCTCTCCAAATAAAAATGGACTAAGAATATGGTAGAAGTGTCCAAACACACTTGGGAGTTGGATAAATTTAAGAAGAATTAGATACATCCTATGGCAAAGCAAAACTAGACGAGAAATCTAAAGAAACCAAATAAAAATTGCCACTCACCTCCTCATGAAAAATGGAAATACATGGAGTTGCTATGTCAAACTCAACATTTGCTAAATATAATACTAAAGGTGCTATAAATGGTGCTTCCCAATGAGAGGTCAATTTTATAGGTATAGGACTATCACTAGACAATGAAGAAGATTCTCTAGTAGGAATATAATCTATAAGAATATTTGAAGACTGCTAATTCAATTATATAAATAATAGAATTTTCTACAAAAATATTAGGGAGTGAAATAGGTGGAGGCTATGGAATAACCTCATAAAAAATGATATCTCTTCAAATACATATCTCATACCTCTAAGGACCATAGAGATGATATACCTTAGAGACATTATAATACCCTACCAAAATACAACTATATCTTTGATGCCTCATTTTTGTAAATATCTTGAGGTATGTGTGCCCATGTTGAACATGTAATGATGCATAATTGAGACACATCAAGCTTATTTTCTATCAAACTATTAATAAGTACCATAAATTGGATAAATAAAATGGAAATCCTATTGATGATGTATGCTATGCAAGTGATGACCTCACCATAGAATTTATGCTATATCTCATTGACAAGAATCCTAAAATGTACCATCTCCATGAATACCTTATTCTTCCTCTTATCTAACCCATTATGCTCTAGGGTATAATCAATTATCCTATACTATGCTATCCCATGAAGAACAAGAAAATCATGGAAGGCATTGCTCATGTATCCACATTTCCTATCTGACCTAAGACACTTGATCTAGTTTTCTACTAAAACTTTTAATACGTTGAATTTCTCAAAGACATAATCCTTGGTATGAATACTATATAATCACACATATATAGAGAAATAATCAATAAATATAAGGAAGTACCCATTTTCAAAAATGGAAGATGTGCCCATGGGTCCACATATGCCACTATGTATGATCCCCAATGGGTGAGTGGCACATCTTGTTATTCCTTTTGTAAATCCATTTGTTGATGCTTCCCTTAAATACATCCCCTACATGAAACACTTAAAGATAAATATGAGGAAATCCAATGTCCATATATCAATGACTCATGTATCTAAAGTATACATAACTAATATGCCTAAGCCTATGGTGCCATTATTGACTCTCATCATCTACATGAGCCACCATGACCACAAAATATTTCTTTTAAGAGAAATAAATAGAAATTGATATGTCCTCTAGCATATACATTTTATCTAATGCATCAAATCATCTAGAAGTGACTATCTTGAACTCATTGTCTATATCCTTGATTACCCAATAATTAGGACATAATTTTACATTTTTTGTTTATATGAGTAATATGATAAATAGACAAGATATTGGATCCAATACTAGGAACATGAAGAACTTCATAAAAACAAAAATATCTAATATTAACCTCTCCACATCTTACCACATATAAATAATATTAATCTTCAATGCCAACATGCTAACCTAGACATAATTTTTTGTCACCCTTAAGAAGATGTTTATGCTTTTCAATGTGCCTTGTTTTCCCTGAATCTAAAATATACTCATAAGAATATGTGGGCATCCAATAAGCTCAATGAACAACTAAATGAGCATATAATGTTTCTTGATTGAAAATTTCCTCACCCTATGCATAGAAGAAAGCAACATGAGAATCTCTTTTTCATTTGCTCCCTCAAACTTCTTGATGTATATATAAAGAATTCTACCTTGTATCCTTCCTTCTTAAAAAAATTATAGGTTGGTTCTTTAAAGGTATTCTTGGGTTTCTTATAATTTTGAAATTTGATAACTTTTTTTAATGGGCCTTAGTAGTGGAATAATTATTCTTAAAAATTGAACTCCTAGCTTGATGATGAAGAAGGTACATAAAAATTTCATCAATTAGTGGTGAAATAGAATTAAGAAATTAGACATGAAGCATATTAAAAACAACCATAACTATCCCATGCGTCTTTCAAACATTATTTAAAATAATGTTTAGCAGTTCAATACTTATCTCCTTATCCAAATCCTTCTATATAAAATGGAACCTTTAAAATTATTCTAATAGTCTGAATATCATCTTACAATTTATTGAAATCACTAATATACTCATTAATAGTATAAAATGACTCCATACTCAAAGTATCAAGCTCTAACTCCGTACTAATCTATGTAGAATCAATGTGATCAAAAAATCCCTAAACCTTACTAAGTAGTTCTTTAGGTTCCATGGTGATTCTAACATGAGTGTCATAGATCTTTTCAGCATAAAGAGTGATCACAACAACATCCTTATTCTTGATATCCCTAAAGAGTTGCTTCCTTTCTTTAGAATCAATCTCTTGAGGTTATCATTCATGTATTTGAGAAATACCTTGCTCTAAAGAAAAGCTTCAATAATAATTTTCCATGTGGCATAATTTGGACCATTCAACAATGTCACATGCTAAATCATAACTTTCCTACCAAAGTATTAATCATACATGCAACTGAAACAAAAACAACATGATCAATATATAGATCTCAAAAAGCTGTGCTATTTACAAAAGTGCTCAAAACACTTTTGTATTTAAAAGTTATGGAGCTCAATTTTTTCCCAAAAAATTACCTCCAAAAGTTTTAAAAATTTTAAAACAATTATTTACCTACATGGAATTGCAGGGTGGCACATGTAATTGTGTGATAGGTTGAGGGGGGTTCTAATTGCGCATTGACTAGATAACATATTGATGAATGAGGTGCAAACTATGTGTTTATTATTTAGGCTATTAGCTAGTGCACCAAATAATCAAATTGTGTCATTTCCCACCCTTTAATTTGACCTACAATCTACAAACCATGTTGCATCGCTAGTCATATTTTTTATTCACTTTGAAATCCATGTTTTAGCGAGTCGATTACTAACTATATGAATGTATGGTTATTGGGTTTGATCAGTTGGCAGAATATCATTACTCAAAAATTTTCCTATCACATTATTCACTAAAAATGTAACCCCTTCCATGTTAGCACATGTATGGATCGCCACATCATCACCTACCATGGTAGCACCTATATGGACAACCATGTAATCATCTATATGGATTTCCATGTCATGTGCAACCAAGTGCTATACACATTACGACATCATTAGCTATTGTATATTCTTTCACATAAGCATTGAATATTGTAAAGGTTGCCACAACACTAGCTATATGAAATTCCATATCATCACTCCTTGGAAAAAAATTGATGTCACCAGGTGCCATGTCATCATGCAATGCCACATCATATTTACTTACATTATTAGGAAGGTCTTTGACATCATAAATAGATTTCACTAGTATAATGGACATAGGAGTTTGATCCTTGGACCTTCAAGTACCTATACCCAAAGTAGGCTCTCCTAGACACTAGGGCCAAGAGCCTAATTGAAATATATATCTATAGTTTTTAGTATAAAAACATAATACCTAAAAAACACCTCTTTTTTATGTTCCATTTGTAATGGAAGTACACTTCAAAGTGATATGCCCACCCTTTTAAGTAATATTCCCCAAAATATTCTAATTTTTGAAATAAAAAATATGAAAAATAAGGAAAAATTAAAAAACCTTTCATTAAAAGAAATGGGTACCTAAAGACAAAAAGCAACAAAGTTCTAAACTAGAACTCTATATAAAATTTTATAAAGTACTCAAAAATTCTAACAATTCATTCATATTTAACATAGTGTGTTCTACACAATTATTTTATCAAATGTAATTATTGAAACAATGAATTATCATTACTTTAATTAAGATTTGTGCCCCAATTCTATTTTTTGTAAAAATATTGCCAATGACTTATTTAAACCTTCATATTTAGGTCAAATTCCCAAGGTTCCTTGTGGAATACTCCTCTACTAGCCTACACTAACATGCATTGAATTTAAAATGTAAAAAGTTTCAAAAAGTAAAGTGCAAAAGTAAAAATGCATAAATGTCTAAGGATGTGAGTGATTCAAGCAAACACAGGTTGAAACCATGATGAAGAAAGTGAATGATCAGTCAACACATGAGGAGTTGAATAACATCAATGTCCAACCATTCATTAGATTGTGAAATTGATAAGAAAATGACCAGATGGGCTTAAAGGGCTATGACATAATCACCATGCCCTTAGCAAACTAGAAGGGCAAAAAAACTTATTGAATGCATAAGGACATACCAATTTCTTATAATAGCATAAGGTCAAAGTATAATGTGGGTTTCATAGAGTGTAGCCATGAATTCTCATATACAAAATATCAATACAATCAGGTCCCTAGGACCATATTTATAGTAAAATTTTACCCCTAAGTTACTTACGATGAGAAACAATAACTGTAAGTCCCTTTGTAATAAGGTCATCTAATATTTATGCAACTCATTCTATTTTTGCATAAGATTTGGAGGAAAAAATAAAGGATAGAAATATTTTAATAAGCACAACATAGTTGGTAAATTTTTCTCTTCAAAAAATAGAAACATATGTATTATAGATAAAATATTTGACAAAAAAACATATAGATTATTCTTAAAATATTAAAATTTTAATAGATCCCATAGAAAATACCCCAACTTGAGCTTAGGCTAGTAAAAATAGGCTTTCAATTTATAAAAAACATATTTTAATTACCTACATAAGCCCATTGTTTATTGTGGTTTAATTAAGTGCATATAGTCTACAACGTTGGGATGAATGATCTGTATACAATAAAATTTTGATCTTCATATATGACTAGGAAACAATATAACATACCCACTTAAAACATGCCTACCATGCAAAAAGACACTATATTTTATTCTAATAAGAAGGTAAACAACATACTTTGACAATGACATATAAAATAAATTATAGTATCAATGATAAGTATCCATTGTACACATGTTATTGAGATAATGGTTTTTAGTCTAGTTTGAAGCTTTTAATCCTTGTCTCAAGTATACACTCTTAAACAACAAATTAAAAATAAAATAAGTAAACCAAGTAGCAATTCTCATGAAATCTGAACCAAGAAAGATTTGTAAAAACTCCATACAAATATATCTTAAATTTCAAAACCTATTGCCACCATACTTAGTATAAGATTAATTTCAAGACCAATGTCATTTGAAAATTTAATTTCAATTAAGTTTTAATATAATGACATATTTTATAATAACTTGAATTTAATGCCTCAATTAATTATATTTTAGCAAAAAATATCTTTTTTTTTTTGTTGTATTAACATTTTTGCAACAAACCAACATATCTACAAATATTTATAACAAAGTTAAAATTTACAAGCGTACATACTTTTACCTTTCAAGGATGTAAACATCTCAAAGAAGGAAAAAACCATAAACATGGAAGAATAAAGAAATATAGTCAATTCTTTTTAAGTGACATTCTTGTTATTCTCATCATGGTAGAAGATTGTATTTTTATTAATGGTTGAGAAGTAGGATTAAACTTAATGGGTCCTCCAATACAAATAATACCACCATGCTATCCTCATTTATTTTAATTCAACATTAAATGTTACTAAAATGTGTGATAATAACCATTATAAGAAAATAAAGAGGATGGAAATGCAATTATTTGATAAATATTTAAAAGTATTTAAATGATACAATAGTCCATAGAAACTATCAATATTATCAAATGGTATTAACTCAATTGATTAAATTCCTCAACCTTCAAGGAGATCAAAGTTTGAATGTTGTGAATAAATACATGTATGATACACATGGGGTCTGTTTGAGTACCATATAACCCATATAAAAAAAAATGGAGGCACTAACAAGTGTTAACTTATAAAATAAATTAATAAAGTTCAAGAAGATTTAAAAGTTCTTAATAATATTTACAAGATATAATAACTATATGGATTGATAAATTTAAATATATAATTCAACTAATAACAAAATTTAGGATACAATATTTTTTAACACATACATAATCATGAGATCTTTATTGGCTTGATATGGTTAGAAGGGAAACTAGGGCATCAACTAGGTAGATGAAGTACTTTATGATTGATGCAAAATCGAAGACAAGATTGTTTCACCAAGAGGGCCTAATGGGGATGCCTCTAGATGATATTTCAGATAGAGAAATTTCATTTGTAAATTTTTTGAAGGAAAAATATCCAATAGAGACTAAAGAAGCACAAAAAGTTATACTAAAAATTCTCTTTATGGTTGCTAGAAAAATATCAACATATCAAAGAGTTAATCGATGCTTTCCACAATCAGAACCAAGGCTAAAAATTATCATTGAGCATATGATAATAGAATAAACAATATCATATAGATTCAATCATAACCTAATCTATCAATTCATGGGTATTTGCTCTACCCTAAATTTTTTGTATTCATGGGTTCAACAAAATTAGGAGTCTCTTGGTGAATATTATTTGTGGTTTATTAGTAATGGATGTTTTATTTTTAATTTTACCTCACATGCCAATAGAAATAGGGATTTCAAATAAAAAAGAGGAATCATGATCCAACAAGATTATTTATTTAGCCGTAGAGAGTGGAATTTGATCCCTTAATTGAACCCACTACTGTCCCAATTTGGATCTATTTGTATGCACTCCCAAAGGAGTTCTAGAGTGAGCAAGTATTGAAAATCATTTGTAATTCCCTTGGAAGATATTTGGGTGTTTGTAGAGACACAATGGAAGGAAACACATCTTTTTGTGCTATATTATACATGAAAATAGATCTTAGCTAACCTTTGGTAGAGGTGGAACTCAAAATTGTAGGACTATCTTAGAATTAGTAACTATATTATGAGGCATTGTCCTTCAGGTGTAGAGCTTCCCAAAAATATGGGCATTTGGCCTAGTTTTACCTAAGCATTATGAACACAAAAATGGAGGCTCCTATGGGAATATCAAACCTTCCTAAAGAGGGTAAACCAATATTTAATAAAAAATAACCAACATCTCTCAGGGTAGAGAAGCACACAACTATGTTAATGAATATCCTGAAAGAAGGAGAAGGCAAAAGAAAAAAATATGTTAAAGAGCAAACCCAACTCAAGCCCTCAAATAGGTATAAGATCTTCAAGACAGTAGTGGATTAGAAATAAGAATAGTTTATGGAAGGAGTGGATGGAAATAATAAAAAAAATAACACCCATGTTCAAGACCCTCTTTTGGCTCCTCCTATCCTAGAGTAGGTAATATAGTGCAGTGAGTTTTTGTAATTAGATATTGGAGGGGTATTGATAGTGCATAACCAAGAGAAATTGATAATAAAAGATGCCATATTGGATGTGGTTGAAAAGAACAGAGAAAAGCTAACTCTAGGGATAATCTAAGTGGATAAGATATCAAAGAATATCAACTCTCAAGGAGTAGGTAGAAAATCAAATAAGAAATTGATAGCAACTCAAAGAGATAAAATGATCACAGGGGATTGGTGAGGCCAATAGACTCTTATTGTTCTCAAGGTAACTGATGATTATATAATCATGGAATATTATGTGTTTAAATAGTAGGACACACCAATTTGTTGTTCGAAGACTCTTAGAAAAAAGTAAAACATTTTTTTTGCTTAACCAAGAGACAAAAATATCGATGGATCTTATGTGTAAAATAATAAATAGACTTTGGAAGGGTGTTGGTCATAGGTGAGTGGCTACCAAAGGGGTCTTACAGGGGATAGTTACATTTTGTAACTCTCTTGACTGGAAAAAAATAGAACATATAGCTTGGATGGGTGTCCTCATATCACATTTTAGGAATAATGTGACAACTGAGCAGGTTTTAATCATAAGATTTTATGGGGCTCAAAACCTAGATGGTGAGATTCATCAATAGAAAGTGGTGCATAATATAAGAAACTCAAGGGAGAAGTTATATTGGATTGTTTCTAGGGATTTTAATGCTAAATAATCATCCATATAAGGAAGGGGAAACCCTAATCTCAAAATTAGCTATACTTGGACTAATAATAGGAGGGAGCCACATAATAGGAAGGTGAAGTTAGACCTTTTTTCAGTTTCAGAAGAGGCGTTGGTAAAATGGAATCTAAAATTTTAGATTTTGGAGGGTCCAATTTCTAATCACTTTTCCATTTTGTTGGAAGAGGGATCAAGACAGGGCAACATTACAAACAATTCAAATTTAAAAAATTTTGGTTACAAAAAGAGGAACTTCAAAATAAAATCCCACAATGGTGGGAAGATGGATGATCAACATATGGGATAACAATGTTTAGATTCTAGAAGTAAAATTGAAACAATGGAGGTAAGCTAACAAGACAAAATTTTATGTCCAAAGATCTCCATTTATGACCAAATGGGATGAGGTGCAAAAATATTTCAGGGAAGGAACAATTACTGAGCAATTCAAAGAAGAGGATGATGCATTGAATAAAGTGGTTGAGGATATTCACAAACAAGAGGAGATCTACTTGAAATAGAGAGCAAGAACTACTTATTGGAAGGTGGTAGAAACATCAAATTTCTTCATTGGGTTGCTTATGCTAGGAGACAAATGAACAAGATGGAAGCTCTTCAGGATGAGAATAGGCACTCCTTTGATACAATCCTAGGTATGCATTTCAATTCAATGGATTATTTTACTAAATTTTTTAAGGAAAGTATGGTACAAGATGAAGAGGCTCAAAAATAATTTCTTATTATAATACCCTCTATTATTTTTGAAGAAGAAAATTAGGTCGTGCTTAAATCCATTGATAGAGAGGAACTAAAGAAGATAGTCCTTGGAATGAGTATGGAAAAAATACCAAGTCTAAATGGCTTCCCAATTGAGTCATTTCTATTTGGATGGTAATGGGTCCTTAGTGTGGTAGGCTCTGAAGTTAGGATCTAAAATAGTGAAATATGAATTATTTTGGAAAGTTGGGAGAGGGGAGAAGGCACAATTTTTAACAATTTTATGGGATCAATCCCACCTATCATTGCTAAATTTATAGAACTACAAGTAGTAAAGATAACCATGGAAAGCAAGGGCTAGATCTAAATTAAAATTTATTTCAAAAATAGTTATCTAGGGGATTGTAGGTTTAAATAGTTTAATAAGTTGGATGAGTACTCAATTCTAATCCCTCCATAATTGACAACCATCATGACTAAAATCTTGGAAATTTTTTTTCTTACTATTTGAGATGAGAAGGATGAATTAGATTGGGGATATGGGAGCCTTGGAGTATACATAGTTAAGTAAGGATATGATAAGATCCTTTTATAACCTCCTCCTCATGCATATCAGGTTGAGGATTGGAAAAAGATTTGCAGTCAAAGGGTTGGCCAAAAGTAAACTTCTTTATCTGGTAGTTCATGTACAATGGGATTCTTACTTTTGATAATGTGAGATGTAGGGAAATCATTGGTCCATCCTAATGTGTTTTAGGCTACAAAAATGAGGAAACAATTGACCGGTTGATGTTTGAGTGCTCATTCGCACACCAAATCTAGGAGGGATTGTTTTTAGCTTATAAAATTCAAGTTGAAGGTGATTTGAATCAGATTATTATTTGGAAAATATGGAAGAGGGGTAGATTTAAATCTAAAGGTCTTCGTATTAGGTGGAAGCTTGGATTAAACTTTATTTGGTGGGAACTGTGGCTAAAGAAAAATGACAAAATTTTTAGAGAAACATTTTCATCCTTAGATGGCATCTGGCAGGTCTCTTGGAGCAAAGTCACAAAAATTGTGGTAGTGTATGCTAAAGAGGAAACTCGGGCTAATATGGGGATTATGGAGAAGGAATCCAAAGTGCAAAAGACAGGTAGAGTTAGAATTTTAGTGGTCTCCAAGAATCATGTTAGCACAATGCTCTATTGGGAACTACAAGGCATGGGTAGGGCCACAAACAATTAAATCCGCTTCTATCTGTAGCGCATGAGCTATTAAATCCGCTTCTATCTAGGTGGTAAGACATATTTATAGGAGGATAATCATTGAATCTAACTTTCAAATATTAGTAGGAGCTCTCAATTGCATGAGGAACTTTGCTTTAGAGATATGGAGGTTGAGGATTCTTGTCACCCAAATTAAGGAATTGTGGAGGGAATTAGATGATATGGTTCCATTTTATGTGGGTAGAGCTCTAAATAAAGTGACAAACTTCTTGGCTAAGATAGGTACTCACAGGTAAGGGTTCAGTGGCACAATGGGCTATTGAAGATGAGAGTATTAGGTAGATTGGTGAACAATTTCAATGTTTAACTAATTTTTATGCCATTACAAACATATGGTTTAAAAAATTTAGCTAGATCTTCTTTTACTTTGTACATATATTCTTGTCAACTAAGATTTAAAAAAGTCTCTTTCCAACTTATAAATAATCTTGTTTCTAATTTAAAAAAAAATTTCAATTTCTTTTTAACAAAATATATACATAATCATAAATCAAATGAGAAGTCTCTCAAAGAAATATTTTTTACATCCCTCATTTCCCTTTTTCCCTCTCCAAAATCAAAGAATGTTTTTTCAGTATCGTAAATTCATGTTTCCTTTCTTCTCGTCGAATTTCTACGCAGGCCAAGTAACAAACACGCTTTTCTTTTTCCTGGAGCCACCGTTGATAATGTTCAGAGTTCATACTACAAGTTGATGTAAAATGAAATCATGTGCCGACAGAAAGGCATTGTTGGACAACAAAAGCGAATGAAAATGATAACACCACAAATCGTTAGTTGACATATTATTTCCTCAAAACATTTGGAAGGGATGGACGTTACACATCCATCCTTACGTGGCGAAAATACAAGCCTTTTAGCATCCTTATTATTAGGATGCCAACTACAACTGGCTATTTTTTCTATCGTTTGAATGAAAATCATAAAAAATAAAAATAATGTTTATTTAATATATTCATATAAAATTCAAACTCAGTTTTGATCAGGTAATCTCCAACCATTTAAAAATGGGCTAGGTAATGCTTTTTCCACTATGGCTTATGCCACCCATTTGGAATTAGTGGATGAAAAGACTTAGTGAAGTGCACTTGCACTAGGTTTGGAATTTCCTTCTGTCATTGGCATTTATAGGAACTAGTAAACGCACGTTTTCTTCTGGATGTTAATTTAGAGGAAAAATGTCGCATTGATGGCTTGGGCATTTTGGACATAGACTGAAAGCACATCCAAGCCCTTCAAACTAAGGCTAAAGCTTCAATATGCTGTCAAATCATGACACCTATGCTTTATTGCCTTTTATTCTCAAAATATATAATATAGCTTTTTGGTGTGATGATCAGATCAAGCAGTCGGTTGTTTTACAGGGAAATCGCACTTCTAGACTGTGATTTCTAAAATTGGAGAAACAAAAGCAATTTCAAAGAATATAAACAATTTCAACGAATAAGCTTTTGAGAGTTTCAAAGAATATAAGCAATTTCAACGTGCCTCTTGATATCTTTCCTAAAATTTAATTAAATTCATAACATGTTAATGCAAGGCCATAACAATAATGTTTCGTAGACCCCAACCATATGATATTTTAAATCTTCAAATAAAATTGCACGCCTTGATAGAATATAAAACGGTGTTAGATTGATGGCCTCTCATACAATACCAAAACTGTTTATTTTAGTGTTGGCCCCTTTATGTTTTCTAAAACCTAATTATTTCAGATATTCTATTTGACTTGTGGGCTAATAGAAGATCTTTCAATTGATTATGATTCTTTAATCTTTTAGAAAATTGTTTTATACTGTTTAAATTTTTTTATATAAAAATTTTTAATTTAAATGAGTGTAAATAATTCTTTATTAATAAAAAAGAAAGAAGATACAGGTATACAGATTGTTCAAGTGTAAACCTAAACACAAAAAAATAAAATGAAACAATCTAAACACATTCACTGGTGTAGGTTTGGATGATAGTATAAGTACAAGACATATCTCAATAATACGAGAGTAAAGTTTAACCCGAAAAAAACGAAGAGGACTCTTAACATGATAATTATGTACGGATGGGGAAAGATAATAAATTAGATAGTTTTTCTTTGTATCTTTGAAATTTTAAACATAATTTATTATTTACTTTTTAGTCAAATTTGAATTATTATACGTTTAATTCCATAAGGAGTTTTGAACAATTTATTTGGGATAGTAATTTATTATTTTAAGTTTTTAACATATTTTTAAGAGTTTTTTTAAAGCGAAAATAAATTTATTATATATGAAATGTTTTTATTATTTTTAATTTTTTTTATAATAGGTGTGAATAATTTATTTAGAACATGTAGACACCAAAACAGCACCAATCCGATTATGTGACAACAAGCACTGATCGCACTAACACACACAGCCCCCAGGGCAGCCCCCAGAGGTTAAACAGTGGTTCTAACCACTCACACAACAGTTTTACAAGTCAGGGATCAATTTGGCATCTTTTAGACACTCAGCTACTTATTCGTCCCACCCAGGGACGAGTGCGGATTTGTACTCGTCCTACCCAGGGACGAGTGCGGATTAATACTCGTCTCACCCGGAGACGATTACCAGCGCTCGCTTCGGGGTGGGACGAACGCCGGGTTTGACCGACAAAAAGTCAGATCTCGACGCATGACAACTCAGAACTGCCACTTAGCTTTTCTTGCATGGCATAGGAGTGCGAGTGAGTTCTTTTGACAACTCATATCTGCCAATTGACTCTCCCTTCACTGCATGGGAATGAGAGTGAGCTTTTTAAGACAACTCAGATTTGCCACTTAGCTATCCCTTCATTGCATGGGAGTGCGAGTGAGCTTTTCTAAACATACAAAGACATGCACAGAGGCAGTTAAGAAGCCCTTGATCAAGAAGAAGTCTTCTCTTCACAAAAAAGCATTCATGCAAAGAAACACTTTTGCATGTTAATTCAAAGAGACCCCTTGGGTCTATAAAATGGTGAGCTTCCTCACCCAAAAGATATATGAGAGAAGGAGCATTTTGAGCGACGAAGTGCTGCTAATTCACTTACTTGCGATTTGTGCTTTCAACATCCATAATCTCTTAATCGAAAGAGAGGTTATTGGGTGACTTTTGAAGGCACGAATCAAGAACCAACCCCGATTTTTTTGACCACAATATCCTACCAATTTTTCGACAACACATCACATCAGGTTTCGGACCCATCCCAAGCGGATTGGTGTCGAAGCAAAGTTTCACCCGCGGGTGGTTTGCCTTCGGGCACCCCCGCTTTATTGCTTTTGGTGACTATTTCTTTTGTAGTATTTAGCTAGTTTCATGTTTATGCTTTTGTCAAGTTTTCAGTTTATTTAGACTCATTTTAACCATCGTTAGATTTATCTTTTATTTTTCATACACAGGTGCTACTGATTCTTTGTTTGTTTCTTTGAACGCAGATTTGCAGCATTAGAGGAGCAGCGAGGAATCTACCTTTACCAACGCAAGCGGCGACAACGTTTTGGTTCGCCCATCTTATATGTGGGCACGCGGAAGAAGGAATTCTGAAACAAGTTGTAAAAGACCAACATTTAACGCTCCTATCCCCTAAAAAGGAAGGAGACGCATTGTAACACAAATTTGAAAAGCATATCAATAAAAGGGCCGTTCTTTTTATATTGCTTTGATATCTTGTGTTCATGTTCTTTCTTTTTATGCATTTTTCAATAACATAGGGTTTAAGCGTTATTTTAGTTTCGTTTACATTGCATTTTTAGTTTATCCTTTTTGTTTCTGAAATCTCGTGTTTTCAATGGCGATCACGGTGGGACCTCTGTCCTCTATTTTTTTTTAGGTTAAATTACTGATCTGAAATTGCTTGTTTTTTTTACAGGTACCTATTTTTCAACATCGATCGTTATTCGTCTCTCAAGTGACGATTACGAATTGGTATTCGTTTCACCCCGGGATGAATAAACTATTCGTCTCACCCTGGAACGATTACTGTTCTGATATTCGCCTCACCCAGGGACGAGTATAGTTTTGTGCATTTTTAGAGCAAATCAGAAACATCCTGTTGGGCAGAGAAGAGGTAGGGGTTTTTAAAGCTTCTGTCAAATTTTTGTTTTTGTTTTCTGGTTTTCAATTTTGTATGGCTTAGGGAAAGATTTCTTTTTCGTTTGCCTGTTTCAATTTTTGCAAATTAAAATGAACCCCACACATCACGTGGTATTTTAAACCAAGGCGTTGGTCGTAAAACCCCAACCCTTGAGCAAGACCAAAGGTGGATTCCATTATCACTTTGGCTTGAGATATTGCATCCATTACCTCGATCGCGACTGTTGCTAGACGTAAATCCTGACGAAAGCTGACCGAGTGTAGCTAGGGTGATTCCTAGCGCATGAGGATAAGTCTTCTATGGTAGGTGTCATAAACAGAGTGATTCCCCTTCCGTACCGCCTATGTTCCATGTATCATCTGCTCTCACGTACCTATAGTCTCCCTCACGTAAGGGCGGGTATATAGAGAGGTTGGTATATCGGTCCGACAATGGTATATTGAAGGGGCGACCATTTTGGGAGTCATAAGAGCCTTCATAATTGCATTTAAACGTTTCACAAAAATTTTCAAAAACAAAACAAACAACAAAAACACACTAAACCAGATTTAGGGCACACTATTAATCTTTAAAAGAGATAATCATTGCTTGTGTGTGTATGCTATTTTCTGTTTAGACAAAAAAAAATCATAAAAAGAAAATCATAAAAAGAATTTTTGCATCTTTAGGTTAGCATTACCATGGTGTATACTCGTAGCCAAGCCCAATCACGGGCAGAAGCTATAGAAAATGCACCAAGAGAGACAAATCGTCTCCGATATAGCCCTGAAGACTTGGCCATCCCGCCTCGGTGGTAGGGTACACCAGTTAGTTCACACCATGCCGAACATGGCTCTAGAGGCACCTCCTTGAGGGGCACTCCAACCCATACAGTCATAGAACATGGCTCTAGAGGCACCTCCTTGAGGGGCTCTCCAACTCATGCCATCAATAGACAAGACTTTAGAACCCCCTCCCTAAGGGGAACTCCTAAGCAACAAGAATCTTTTCAAGAAAATAACCAATATGTAGCACTTGGTCTAAGTACGAGGCCTCCTTTGGAAGTTCATTTTGGGTGGCCTAGTGATGAAGCACTGTGTACTGCTCTAGAACAACAAAGGGTCCAAAAGGAAGAACCATATGATTTTGTTGCTCCTAATTTACCCTCGATTAATGTCGGACACAGTAGACCATATCCAGAACATCAGGTTCTCCCGACAGGGCAAGACAATTCTGCCCGCACTTTTTATGCATATCACAGAGAGAGTGAGGAGGATCACTACGTTCCTCAAGAATAGTACTCAGTGCAGAAATGATGCACGTCTGCACCTGCTTTATATCCAGATCGCTCATTGAGACCAGAGCTTCAAGTTAATGCTGCCAACCTCGACAGAGGGAAGCAACATATAGGGGTCTCAGAGCACCATGATCGAAACAGATATGTAGGGGAGACATCTAGGCCTCTTAAACAAGAGACGATGGAACAAAATGACTTGGCATTTGCCCAACTAGCCGCCCGCCAAGCGCAAATCATGCGGCTTAGGCAAGAACAACAGAAATTAGAACATTTGTGTCACCTTAATCAAGAGCGCATTCAGCGTCAGACAGCTGAATTGCTTCACAACAATGCGCTTGAGAAGGCCCTAGTTCCTCGTGCACAACAATCTGAGATGTATGTGAGGCACAACCCCTTAGTGCGAGACAGGTCTCCGTGACTTCAGCAAGCACTGCCTCCAAGACCTCCTAGACCTGAGCGGGAGGCCACTCCCCGCAACCGTGATGGGCATCCTCCGCGGGCACCCATCCATGTTTACAGGCCTAGGCCAAACACTCCTCAAGAAGATTATGAGGATTATGACCAAGAAGAAGAGCGGGCTGAAATGCCCTATCAAGGCAGAAGGGATGCTACCCATTTATCCATCCAAAGGCCTCAAGTTCCCCGCAACCCACAGCGGGAACAAACCAAGGAGGAGGAGATTACGTCCTCCGATGCATACAAAGTGTTGTTAGAATGCTTAGAGACTATGGAACTCAAGACTGCTGGGCCCCAAAAGCCTACCTTACGCCAACTCCGTAGTCATCCGGTGCATCCATCAGTGCCAACACCTCCATACCCCGAACATTTCAAGCTGCCCTAGTTGGCACTCTTTAAAGGGGATGAAGATGCTCAAGAGCATGTGACTCAATTTTTGAGCCAATGCTTTGGTATACAAGACAATGATGCATTGCTATTGAGAACATTCATAACCACATTCGTAGGATCTACCTCGGATTGGTTTACCCATCTACCGAAGCATAGCATCTACAACTTGGATCAACTAGTGGACGCGTTCCTAGAACGTTTTGCTTTCAATACAAAGAAAAAGGCGTCACTCAGTGATCTAGCTAGCCTCAAGTAGTATGAGGAGGAATCTATGGTGGCATATGGGAATCGATGGAGGACGGTGCTTTCAAAGTTGTCCTACCTCCCTCCTATGTCCGACCTAACTCAAATGTTCGCAAAGAGCTGTTTGCGAAAGATCTCTGTGCTATTGCAGCTACAACAATACGCCACTTTAGAAGAAGCTCTGGCGCAAGCTAGAGTTATCGAAGAGATCAAGATACAGGATGGCAAAATTGCCAAGCCTAAGAAAAAAGAGTGGAATAAGAGCACCAAAATAGGGAATACGCAACAGACACCCACCGTGGTCAATCAAGTTGCTATCAATGCCCCTACGCCTGCCCAAGCAACACAGCCTCCAAAGGCTAATTATCAGGCGGTGCCTCACAATAATTATGAGAAAGATAATAAAAAGCAGGATCAAAATCAGCAGCGTCGCCCTAAGCGGCAATTTACACCATACACTGAGTCTAGGGACTCCTTGTTTGACCGTTTGTCACGGCAAACTTGATTAATCTGCCAGAGATTCCAACAATTGATCCTAATGCGCCAAAGCCTAAGGGCTATAGAGAGGATCTTTTCTGTAGATTCCATAGAAGGAAAGGGCATGACCTTAATGTCTGTTGGACGTTTAAAGGTTTAGTGCAAGACCTCATTGATAATCACACATTGGTAGTGGATAACCCCATCGCACCCAACAACCAACAAATGGGTGTTTTCAAAGATCCTTTACCCACACATGATGCACAAACAAAACCTCTTCATGTCAATGAAGTGCAACAGAGTTGCCCCATGGAGGGGTATGTTGGGATGATTAGCATTGTGACAAGAAACAAGAGACACCCAGGAGTTGCCCCCGTGACAGCCACTAGGGAAGTTCCATCCATGTCACAACCTCAATCGAATCCTACACAGTTGCCCCCGCCTAGACCAGTGGCCATGATTCGAACTAGACTTACTCAAAGTCTACGGACCACATCGGCTAGGCTCTCCATTTATGAGCTTATTCAACAATCGACGCCCCATCGAGAAGCTCTTATGGAGATATTAAAGGCAATTGAATTGCAACCCCACGAAGCGGATTCGTTCAACAATTTTGTGGGGCATGTCAAACAGTGTACTGAACCAGTCATTACCTTCAGGGAAGATGAGCTAAAAATGGTGACTGGAGATGTAGCGGATCCACCCCTACACGTTATTGCGTGGGTCAACGGGACTCCGTACAAGCGGGTGTTGGTAGACACTGGTTCGTCCAGTAACATTATTACAACCATTGCACTGAAACATTTGAAACTGCCAGCCTCTCACATTGCACCTTCCACTTATACCCTTCGAGCATTTAATGATGCGATATGCTCGATAGTTGGCACAATTGTCCTGCCCATACAAGTGGGACAAAAGACCATTCATACGTTGTGCCACATTTTAGAAGGTGAGATGGCTTACAATATCTTGCTTGGGCGGCCTTGGATCCGGGATATGAAGTGTGTCCCTTCAATTGCTCATCAATGTCTGAAGTATACATTTGAAGGACAAGTGCACGTGGTCCCCATAGATTTGGAACCTTTTAAATATTGCAACTCAGTGCAAATCATGCCACAATCGACCCTCCCTTCAACGCATGTGGATTTCCAGTTAAATCCATCTAAGAGGGGTCCGACTAAGCAAGAATCTCCATTACCAAATCAATCAAATTCTCAGGCGGGTTCATCTTCTTCATCCAGTCCTCCCACAATGATGCCACCTACGGTGGCCACTCCAACGGACAAAGGAAAGAAGCCCCTGGAAGCGGAACCACCTCTAGTCTCCAACATCTCTACAGAAGAGACGCCTAATAGAATGGAAGTTGAGATGCCTAGTTCACCCCACATGGAGTGGACTCAAGGAGAACTCCCATTCGCTTCCTCTCAATCGCCAACGATTACTGTTGAGATGTCTAACACAGGCATGGGGGAGTATATAGTGCGCAATGTTGTTGCAACGCCCACACTTCAATCTATGCAAGACATGGGAAGACCTCGACTCCCCATAGGCTCCGTGGTTCCTTTAGGCTACCCACCTAATCAGACAAACTTTATTTTTGGGGGCCTGGATCATGGCGTTGAACCTTCCCGACAAGAAGAGGAAGATGAAGATCCCTTTGTGGAAGATGTCAACTATCTGGCTAACCCAGACTTCGCATTACGATATCTTAGCCAATGCAATTGGCATGGATACGAGTTAGGCAGGTATGAACAAGGAATGCATGTTTTGTGCCAACCAAGATACCAAATGCCTTATGATAAGTCAGGAGTAGGGTTTAATCACCCTTTGCCCCTCGACATCTTGGTCGAAAACATGCAAAGCCTAGGGATAGGCAACAAGGATGGGTTGGCATCAGATCCATATGCCAATCCAAATACAACTTATACATTGGGGGATTATTTCCCATTACAAACAAATAACCTTGTTGACCTCAACAACCCTTTCCCTATGGCCGAACAAGGAGAAACCTCATGGACTCACCCACAAGGGGAAGATGGACAAGACCATGAAGGGTCTTCTGAAGATGAGTCGGAGTACGATCATTCGCACGAATATCCAATGAATGACGATCAGGAAGCTTCCTGATGATGTTCCCATTGAATGATCCCAGTGAGCATAGGCTACCTCAACAACAACAATATCCTTTGGACATAGATGACATGTTTGAACACTTACACATAGGTCCAAGACATAGGAGGCATTTCAACTTGGCGTAGTTATAGCAATTACTGCACCCGCCACTCTAGGAATATAGAGAGCATCTTCCGCTTGGAGACCCTATCAAACCATCAGTGCCTAGGGTAGACCCTGTTTGCAGGTCCACGCATAGGGCTGATCCCTTTGTGCCAGTGCCTACAGAGCCAGATCCAACGCACCAAGAACATCCCGAATGTCAGAGTTGTCACATTTGTGGTAATGGAGATTACAATCATTTCATCAACATGGTCTCCATTGACTTGACCGCCCCCATCCATGATCCAGCCAATCCAACATGATCATTGCATCTAGACATAGAGGCTATAGATTGGGATCGCGCTGACACACCACCATCTCCATCAAAGTATTGGCCTTGCGGTGGGATGTTTCATTTCACTCCAGGACAGACTCAGGATGTCTTCCATGTCTGAAGAGGAACTTGACGTTCCTAATGATGATCTTAATTCAGCAAACGATATCCATCTGATCCCAATTCCACACCAGTTGGAAGACGGATCCCATATGTCGGTCGAAGCAACGACTGATGTAGACATCGACACAGATCCAATGAATCCATGGATTCTCAAGCTGGGGGTAAGTCTTTCCCTCGAAGAGCGAGCCGATTATGTTACCCTTCTTAAGGAAAAGAAGGAGGTTTTTGCATGGTCATACAAGGATATGCCGGGACTAGACCCACAACTAGTCACGCATAATTTAACGCTTGATCCGACAATCAAGCCAGTCAAGCAAAAACTATGCAAGATGCATCCAACAGTGGCCTTAATGGTAAAATATGAGTTACAAAAGTTGTTGGATGCCCAGTTTGTCATCTGTGTGGATTATCCTCCATGGTTGTCTAACATGGTTCCTGTCAAGAAGCCCGACGGGAGGATTCGCATATGCACCAATTTTTGAGATCTTAACAAAGCGAGTCCTAAGGATGATTTTCCCTTGCCAAGCATCGACGCGTTGGTAGACGCTACAGCGGGCCATGAAATGCTTTCCCTTATGGATGGTTTCTCAGGATACAATCAGATTCGTATCAATCCTGAGGACCAACTAAAAATGGCATTCACAACGCCTTGGGGGACATTTTGCTATAAGGTCATGCCTTTTGGCCTTAAAAATGCCGGAGCCACCTACCAACGTGCCATGACGTACATCTTTCATGATTACATGCACAAAACTTTGGAAGATTACATGGATGATTTGTTGGCCAAATCTCTTTTGCGCCCAGATCACATCGGTGACTTGAGCAAGGTCCTTGATCGCCTCATTGAACATAAAGTCAGACTAAACCCCAAGAAGTGCGTCTTTGGCGTCACCTCTGGAAAGCTCTTGGGTTTCATAGTCTCCAAACGAGGAATTGAGGTCGACCCAAACAAAGTCAAGGCAATCCTTGAAATGCGTCCCCCAACCACCATCAAGCAGCTCAGGAGTCTGCAGGGAAAGGTTGCGTCGATCAAGCGCTTCATAGCGCAGTTATCTGACAAATGCCGACCCATGAATAAATTATTGCATAAGGGGGTCACATTTCATTGGGATGACGAGTGCCAGTCAGCCTTTGATGACATTAAATAGTACTTGGCTTCGCCGCCAGTATTGGCACCACCTAGACCAGGAGTGCCATTCTATTTATACATCTCAGCCACTGAGGTGGCACTGGGCGCCATGCTATCCCAGAAAAATGAACTTCACAAAGAACAGGCTACATACTATCTTAGCCGCACCCTGGTCAGTTATGAACTTAACTATGCATACGTTGAAAAGCTCTGCTTGGCAGTGGTGTTTGCTACCAAAAAGCTACGCCACTACATGCTCAGTAATAAGACGTATGTTGTGTCTAAGGAGAATCCATTGCGATACATGATGAGTCGTACTTATCATAGTAGCCGCACGGCAAAATGGATCATGTTGTTGACGGAGTTTGACATAGAGTTCATTGGACAAAAATCCATAAAAGGTCAAGTCATCGCCGATCAACTAGCTGAGGCTCCTCTTGAAGACGATCAGCCTCTGACTTTTGAACTACCTGATGATGGGGTCTTCCATGTTTCAGAGTCGCCAGATTCTGATGAGCCTGAGTCACAGGCTGACATAACCCTATTCTTCGATGGTTCTAAATGTGAGCAAGGGGGTGGCACGGGAATTGTATTCTTCACTCCACAAGGTGCTCCAATGCCCTTGTCATTTAAATTAGACTTCCCGTGCACCAACAACAATGCAGAATACGAAGCCTTGCTCATAGGTCTTCAGACAACAATCACCATGAACATTAAACGATTGAACATCTTTGGTGATTCGCTGTTAATTGTCAATCAAGTAAAGGGGATATTCCAATGTAAATGTCCAGTTTTGCAGGCCTATAAAGCCCTTGTGGACAAATTCTTGGCACAACTTGAATGGTATGACATCGAGGCACTCCCTCGATCATCAAATCATTTTGCGGATACTATGGCCTCCTTGGGGTCACTCATCCCGCAAGACCCTTCTGGTGAAATGACAACCATTCAGGTTAAAACATTATCGCAATCTACGATGGAGCGTGCAAGCTCTGATCTGACGCCAGGAATCCACATGATCCAGATTGAACCATCTCCGGATAAGTTCTCTCGAATTCGAGATTGTTTGACTCAAGCCAACTGGGGGTCCTTGTTCTCCCCGACCCCTCTTACTAGCAACACCACGTTGTTTTTACAAGTTCTTTCCTGCTCAGCTTTTGTTCGGGATGGACTTCAAGAGGGATTGGCCATTCATACTATCGAGGTTTCTGATCAGCAAGATTGGTACACACCCATTCGGGATTACCTCAAGCTAGGTAATCTCCCACTTGGATTGACACAAGCCACGAAAAGATCATTCAAACAGAAAGCGGCAAAGCATGTCTTGTTAGGAGACATTTTGTATCGTCAAAATTATGAAGGAATCCTCCTTCGTTGTTTGGACCAGCAAGAGTCCGCTTGGGCGATCACCCAAGCTCACGATGGTACATGTGGTGGCCACTTCAGCGGTATGGCCATCGCAAAGCGCATTCTTCGCATGGGTTATTATTGGCCATCTTTAGAGCGAGATTGTTGCGCATATGTGAAGAAGTGCGTGAAGTGTCAGCACCATGCTAATTTGACACACGTACCTTCTCAGGCCTTGCAGCCGATTCAATCGGTTTGGCCTTTTTCGTAGTGGGGCTTTGATCTAATTGGAAAGATCTCCCCTGCGTCGTCTGGTCATCACACATTTATTTTAACGGCCACAGAGTACTTTACCAAATGGGTGGAAGCAATTTCGCTGACCACTACGACTGGATCCCGCATTGCGGAATTTATTTTGCATAACATCATATGTCATTTTGGTATTCCATCCAAGATCCTGTCAGATAATGGGACACCATTCAAGAATAAAGATGTGCGTGCTTTGACCACAAAGTACAAGATTCAGCACAGCTTTTCAACACCCTATTATCCGCAGGCAAATGGGCAAGCAGAGGCGTCAAACAAAATGCTAGTCGCCATTCTCAAAAAGATAGTTGCAGACAATCATAAAGACGGCACATTCAGATCCCGCTTGCCCTATGGGCTTATCGCACCAGCATTCGAACGCCCACTAGGGCAACTCCATTTTCGTTGGTGTATGGCTCCGAGGCAGTCATGCCTTTTGAGTTGGAAATTCCTTCCCTACGCATTTCAATGCAAGAGTTCATCGATGATGACACTGCATGGCAGGCCCGGTTAGATCAACTGACGTTGCTCGATGAACGACGCGTTAATGCTCTCGAGCATTTGCGTATCTATCAAGAGCGACTTAAGAAAGCATACAACATGAAAGTCCACCTTAGGGAATTTTAGGTTGGTGACTTGGTCTTAAAAGAGAACCAGCAGAATTCTAATTTGTCGTCCCATCTACGGGACAAGTTCATGGCAAACTGGTTAGGTCCTTACATCATTGACAGTAAAATAGGACTTGGAACATACCGGCTTGCCTCTCTTGAAGGAATCAAGGAAATAGAACCCTTGAACATCATTCATTTGAGGCCATTCCACATCTAGAGAGCCATAGTCCAACTAAAAGCTCCAAGGATTATCATAATCGCTTGGTCAACCCTAAATGCTCCAAAGGTATCTATAAACCCTTTGGTCAAACTAAAAGCTCCAAGGATTATCATAATCGCTTGGTCAACCCTAAATGCCCCAAAGGTATCTATAAACCCTTTGGTCAAGACAAAAGCTCCAAGGATTTTCATAATCGCTTGGTCATCCCTAAATGCCCCAAAGGTATCTATAAACCCTTTGGTCAACACCAAAAGCTCCAAGCGTTACCATAACTGCTTGGTCAACATAAATATTCAAAAATCAACAAAAACAACACAAAAATCAAAATCACAAAAACAATTGCATTTCAATTCCATGCATACTCAAAAAAAAAAAAAAAAAAAACAATCAAAATTACAAAAACAATTGCATTCCAATTCCATGCATTCTCATAAAAATCAAAATACAAAAATATAGGTTGCATTAAGCATTGCATCCATACATTGCATACATTTGCTAGGTCATACAAGTCAAAAGCACCATAGACAGTCATTACTTGGCAATTCCATCCTTTTCCACATCAGATCCATTTTCATAAACGCATACATCTAGAATAGCACCATTGCCATTTTAGCATCGTCAGTTGTCTCCTAATGTATATAGGGTTTTCGTCATTCAGATGTCTTTAAATTTCTAGCCAAAACTGTACATAGTTAAACAGATTTTACATGGGAAAGTTTTACTTGGATCACACCTTGTTACGTAGCATCCCAACACAAATTAACACACATAAAAATTCCTAAGTTGTGTGAACGAAAGATGAAACCTACATAGTAATCCAGGTCACCATAAGCGAAACGGCTATCTTGCTCATCCCCCTGTGCGAATGACCCTAGGAATGCTGAGAGTTGGCAAAAGGACAAGCATCCTCCCTACCCAATTCCCCATGAATCCCAAGTTCTCAAAAGTTGCAAAACATCAAAAATTTGCAAAACGTCAAAACACTAAAATTTGACATCCTACAGTGCACACATCAAAAGGCACAAACAATAGTGATTCTCGTCACTCCATATTCAAATCCCTTCCTCAAAAAAAAAAAAAACAAATAAAACAAAAATAAACAATGATTTTATCACTATAAAGAGCAAGTATCCCAATACAATTGAAGAAAAGAAGGGAGTCGAACTTGAATCCCTGGAACTCTCAACATTTCGACAGGTCATGAGGCAAGCTTCAGTATCGGTTTGGTTGATAGCCTATCGGTCATTGGCGGTAAACCTCCCGCATGACGATATATCTGTCACATTAACTTGTGTGCAGATCAATGTTTGCATGTGGATGAGCTAGCTTATGGTATCCTAGATAGCATCGCAGATTAATCTGACTAAATACAATAAAGGAGTTAGTGGAGCTAATTAGGTGATCCTCAGTACAGGTTCGGTTGAAAGCCCATCTGGCACTGGCGGTATCTTGATGAATAACACATAAACGAACTCAATTGCACACACAAGGATGTGAAATAACTTGGTTAAATTCAAGTCGGATTTAGACCTTGTTCAAAAGTCTTGCGAGATAAATGTATAGTCTTGGCTAGTTAGTTAAAATATCTGCATCTCAGAAAAGCTTAACTACATTTTCAAACAACCGGTACATTTCATTCCGTACATCACCATCAAAAAATAGACAAAATACAAAAACAAAGTTTTCACATGCACAAGCATTCCACAAAGTTATCCCATTACTATAGCAAGTCAATCCAAATCTTGTACAGTCTATGGTGCATCGACAAATCATCAATAATTCATTTCATTCATTCCATATGCATACATCATACAAATTAGAACCATCGCATTCATAATCGCATATGCATACATCAATGTAAAAACATGTACATAAAAATAAATCATGAAAAATGTATAAACACCAAAAAGAGTCATCTGTATATATATATCATAACAAAATTGCTCGTAGGCTACAATATTGGTCCTCGGACCTCGCTCCCGCAATCCAAAACCTCAAAAACCCCCAACCTAGGGCATCGTCCACCATGATCACGTAGGATCGATGCGACGAGAACTACCCCCTGTGGTGCGGGACCTCTGAGATCTCTCAGGACGGCTACTGCTCGCCCCTGCACCATGCCCACTGGCCTCTCCCTCATCCTCGCCTCCGCTGCGAAGATGCTGTCTGCTCCATGTCGCTCCCTCTCGAGCGTCACGATGATCCACCTTCGAAGAATGCAGGTACTCGCCCACCAAGGTGGATAACCTCATCCTCCAGCTCGTCCCGCTGTCGCTCCAAGTCCCTCGCCCACTATCGATATGTCGCAAGGTTATCCTCGTGCTGCCCCAACTGTGTCCGTAGGAGATCCCTCTCCTATACCATCTCCCTCAGCTCCTGATCTCGCCTTCGTAATAACTCTGTCAATCGTGCCACCTCAGCATGCAACCCCGCCTCTGTATCCCCCTACACGATCGGCTGCGTCGGCCTCTCTGGAGCATCGGCCTACTCGGAGCATCCTGCATCTCTGGCTGCTCCTCCTCATCAAAGTCCTCTCCCACATCTGCCACCTCCACCATGTCCACATCCGCAGGAGCTCCCCAACCCTCTCCTGGTGCCTCTACACCCTCTCCGCCTCTCGCTGCCTCATCTCCTCCCAATGGCCCCTCACCTCGCCATTGTCGTAGCGTCCACCACTCCTGGTACTCGATAGTCACTCCGACGTCATCTACGTCTGGAATGTCTAGTACTGTATCCGACTCCTCCCCTAGTGGCTCGAGGATCGACGCAGCTAGGGTCCTCTCATCGCTCCGACGTCGATAGACTACGGGTTCCCCAGGCAACCCCTGGCGTACCCCAAACTGTCGTGTCACTCGAAGATAGTGAAAGTACTCCTGCTCCGTCCCGTGTCGTCCAATCACCCATCTCCCCCTTCGGACCCATCGAAGCCACTCATCCGCCTCTGGCCATGCGGGACAATCCCGATATGGCCTCCATACCACATCTCCTGGAGTCAGTCATGCCAATGCATCTCTGTAATGGTCCACGTCTCCCGTAAACCGTCGACTCTGCCCTCGCTCCTCCGACCGATACCATAAAGCACCATAACCAATATCTCTGTCCACCATGTCCACCCGTGTAGTCCAGGGTAGCCCTCGTGGTCGCTCTACGGCTATATGTTGCCATGCCCAGCACTGCAACAAGTAACTACAGCCAATCCCCTTTCGCCTTCGGCAATGGACCTCATACAACTCATCATATAATTGAGCCAAAAGCGTCTGGCCCCATCTCATGATCACCGGCTCTATCATCGGACAATCCACTAACTGCCACACCACCTCCAATAGGTTCCATGGGAACCTCGCTCCTGACGAGTCTGGCAGGAGCATGTTGGAAATGAGGCTCATGAGTAGTGCATGCCTCACTCCCAACACTCCCCTCGCATACCACCATCGTACCAAAATCCCCCCAATCTGACAATCCAGCTCCGCCCTCTCCAACGAGCTCATCCCATCCCCATCCCCCCGTGTCCAAAATATCGAGTCAGTACAGCCGTCCTCTGGCCTCGTGGCATCGTCCGGATGGGAACCCCGTCTATCGAAATCCGAAGAATCCGATACACGTCCTCTAAGGTGACTGTCATCTCCCCTGTCGAAATATGGAAGGTGTTCGTCCGAACATCCCATAGGCCGATCAAAGCTGTAATGTACGCCCGATCCGCAACAACTGCATCCAATCGAGCCACATGCTTGAGCCCTAAGGCATCAAGCCACTCCCAGTCCTCCGCACTCAACGCCTCGCGGGCATTAGAAAAAATAGTCGGTACCCGATGTCGACTCTTCACCACCTGCACATCATAGAAAATAACACACATCAAAAACATGCATCAAATTACCATCACATGTACAAAAATGCATAACTATACAGTAACATCTTTCATTCACATGTACATCCATTAAAAAAAAAAAAAAAATTGACATGGTTTACCTACGGTTTTACCTAAGTTTACCATTTCAAAAAAAAAATTCATTCAGTTTTCATCTTACATTTCATAAAAAAAAAAAATTTGACATGGTTTACCTACGGTTTTACCTAAGTTTACCATTTCAAAAAAAAAAATTCATCAAGTTTTCATCTTACATTTCATCAAAAACAACAAAAATTTGACATGGTTTACCTACGGTTTTGACCTAAGTTTACCATTTCAAAACAAAAAAATTCATCCATTTTTCATTTTACATTTCATCAAAAACAACAAAAATTTGACATGGTTTACCTACGGTTTCGACCTAAGTTTACCATTTCAAAACAAAAAAATTCATCCATTTTTCATTTTTAATTTCATAAAAATAACAAAAAATTGACATGGTTTACCTACGGTTTTGACCTAAGTTTACCATTTCAACAAAAAAATTCATCCATTTTTCATTTTTTAATTTCATAAAAATAACAAAAAATTTGACATGGTTTACCTATGGTTTCGACCTAAGTTTACCATTTCAACAAAAAAATTCATCCATTTTTCATTTTTTAATTCCATAAAAAAAAAAAAATTGACATGGTTTACCTATGGTTTCGACCTAAGTTTACCATTTCAACAAAAAAATTCATCCATTTTTCATTTTTTAATTTCATAAAAAAAAAAAATTGACATGGTTTACCTATGGTTTCGACCTAAGTTTACCATTTCAAAAAAAAATTCATCCATTTTTTATTTTTTAATTCCATAAAAATAACAAAAAAAATGGGCATGGTTTACCTACGGTTTCGACCTAAGTTTTACCATTCACATAAAAAAAACATTTTTATAACCATGGTTACCCTAAGGTGTTACTCTAAGTTTCATTTTGGGTTTATCCTACGGTTTTCATCTAAGTTTCCATCGGTTTGCATCCACGTTTTATTTGGTTTCATGGTCTTTAATTCATTCACCTTTTAATTTAATTAATTAGGGTTCCATGTCTTAAACAAAAGAAAAACATAATAAAAACACATTTGCATTTTTCAAATTCAAACTCGAGGAGATAGTGCACTTACTGGTCTCGCCTCGGCTCCGCCGCTTGACGACCCGGTCTGTGCACTCATGGTGGCTGGAAAATCCGGCAGCGCTTCGCGTCAGAAAATCTACCTCCTCCTCCCCAGAGCTCCAAATCGCAATCGATGAACAGTGCAAATGAGCCAAATCCGTCATTTTCGCATATTTATACTTTTTGCTTGCTGGTAATCGTCCCTGACTGGAACGAGCGCTTTTTCCTCGGAGGCGCGCTCGTCCCACCCCAGGACGAGTACCATCATGGCGTTCGTCCCCCCCGGGACGAATAAAAAAAAAAAAAAATAAAAAAAAAAAATAAAAATGACAAATGCCAACAAAACCACTAAAAATTGTCGGACAAAAGTGCTCTTGCACTTAACCTCTTGGCATAAGAAAACTGATGTCGGGGTCTACCTTGTCGTTATCCTACTCCCTAAGAAGGCTACCATAGCCGGACCGCTCCACGGGAAGATGGATTTTCGCCAATGTTAACCCCAAATGGCATCCCAAAATGGGTTCACACCCACCAAAAATAGGTCAAAACAATCGAGAAACTGCTCGAGCATGCATCGGATAACATCTGAAGGCACCCTCACTTAAGTCATCTTGGGTCAAGCGACTCGTCGCTTTTCTCATGTCGGTCATTCCCTCATCGATTCGTCGCTTGAGGGGGTAGTCACACTTAGTTGCCAATCAACACCAATATACCCAATCTTGGAAATGACACGCATTCAAAGGATCATTGCAAAAGACAATCGCGCCCTTGCTTGGGGCAGCAAACAAGCAATTATCACAAACTGATCATATACTTGGCATTCGTGAATCATGAACTCAAGGTTCCCACAGACAAAAGGTTGCGCCCTTTGCCTCTTCATGATTGATCAATGTCTAAGTTCAAGTAATACCTCACCGAACCAGGTTAATGCTTGATTTAAGTTCCTTAGCTCGTCGAAGCAAGGATTCAAGAATGCGTGCCCTTTCCATACTTGGGGCATCAAGAGTTGGTTAGGTTACTGAGAAACCCTAATCATTAGTGCTTTGGTTATCTATTTTTGCTCAGCATTGCACCATGTGCAGCGCTTTCCAAAAAGGGGCATCTGTAGACACCAAAATAGCACCAATCCGATTATGTGACAACAAGCACTGATCGCACTAACACACACAGCCCCCAGGGCAGCCCCCAGAGGTTAAACAGTGGTTCTAACCACTCACACAATAGTTTTACAAGTCAAGGATCAATTTGGCATCTTTTAGACACTCAGCTACTTATTCGTCCCACCCAGGGACGAGTGCGGATTTGTACTCGTCCTACCCAGGGACGAGTGCGGATTGATACTCGTCTCACCCAGAGACGATTACCAGCGCTCGCTTCGGGGTGGGACGAACGCCAGGTTTGACCGACAAAAAGTCAGATCTCGGCGCATGACAACTCAGAACTGCCACTTAGCTTTTCTTGCATGGCATAGGAGTGCGAGTGAGTTCTTTTGACAACTCATATCTGCCAATTGACTCTCCCTTCACTGCATGGGAATGAGAGTGAGCTTTTAAGACAACTCAGATTTGCCACTTAGCTATCCCTTCATTGCATGGGAGTGCAAGTGAGCTTTTCTAAAACATACAAAGACATGCACAGAGGCAGTTAAGAAGCCCTTGATCAAGAAGAAGTCTTCTCTTCACAAAAAAGCATTCATGCAAAGAAACACTTTTGCATGTTAATTCAAAGAGACCCCTTGGGTCTATAAAATGGTGAGCTTCCTCACCCAAAAGATATACAGAGAAGGAGCATTTTGAGCGACGAAGTGCTGCTAATTCACTTACTTGCGATTTGTGCTTTCAACATCCATAATCTCTTAATCGAAAGAGAGGTTATTGGGTGACTTTTGAAGGCACGAATCAAGAACCAACCCCGATTTTTCTGACCACAATATCCTACCAATTTTTCGACAACACATCACATCAGGTTTCGGACCCATCCCAAGCGGATTGGTGTCGAAGCAAAGTTTCACCCGCGGGTGGTTTGCCTTCGGGCACCCCCCGCTTTATTGCTTTTGGTGACTATTTCTTTTGTAGTATTTAGCTAGTTTCATGTTTATGCTTTTGTCAAGTTTTCAGTTTATTTAGACTCATTTTAACCATCGTTAGATTTATCTTTTATTTTTCATACACAGGTGCTACTGATTCTTTGTTTGTTTCTTTGAACGCAGATTTGCAGCATTAGAGGAGCAACGAGGAATCTACCTTTACCAACGCAAGCGACGACAACGTTTTGGTTCGCCCATCTTATATGTGGGCACGCGGAAGAAGGAATTCTGAAACAAGTTGTAAAAGACCAACATTTAACGCTCCTATCCCCTAAAAAGGAAGGAGACGCATTGTAACACAAATTTGAAAAGCATATCAATAAAAGGGCCGTTCTTTTTATATTGCTTTGATATCTTGTGTTCATGTTCTTTCTTTTTACGCATTTTTCAATAACATAGGGTTTAAGCGTTATTTTAGTTTCGTTTACATTGCATTTTTAGTTTATCCTTTTTGTTTCCGAATCTCGTGTTTTCAGAACAATAATATATTATTTAAATTTTTTAATAATTTTTTATAGAGATAATTTTTTTTTTTTAAAAGCTTATCTATATTGAAACTTTGATTTATTAGGTGAAGGTCTTTTTCTCATTGCTTTTTATTATTTTTATATATTTTAGTTTATAATAAAATAATTAGTCAAAGTCAAACACAATTAATCATGTTTATTAGGATTTTATGCATGTTAAGAATTGACCTCCAACTTGTCTCAACCATTCAAAATCATCTCAAAAAAAAAAATTCCTTATGATTTTTTAATTAATTTTAATATATTTTAGTTTATAATCAAACCAAAAGAACTTAGTCAAGGTTAAACTTAACTCATCATGTATATTAGAATTTTATACATGTTTAAAATTGACCTTCAACTTTTCTCAACCATTCAAAATCATCTAAAAAACATTGTTATAAAAACAAATTTATTTTTTATACATCAATAATAATAATTACTTATTCAATGAATAGAAAATATTTTGAAAGTTGGTTTTTCGCAGGACTGTCCAAACTGTCGAACTCGTTTCGGCCATATATCACTCATCCAGAATTGGATTGAGCTAAAATTTTAAGGGTAGATGCATGAAAAACCCTAGAATGTCTCCACAATTTTTGTATCATTTGGAGCAACACAGATCCTAGCACATCCCTATGTGTGAACAAGATATTTAGCAAGCGGTTATGCAAGGGTTTCATCTGGGTTGAGTGCAAGCAGCTCCAAAGGTTGGTTTTTAGGGCCTTCGGGCCCTAGCGATCAATATTTTTTGTGGTTTATGCTCAATTTTTTAGCAGGAAATGTTGCAAGGGATCCAAGATGGGTTAGAAAATTGTCTTTCAATAGATCATTCTGTGAACTTAAGTGACAACGGCTTCCAATTTGTTGCACAAAAGAAAAGTGAAAACCATACCTTTCCACGACGTCTAGGGCAAGGATTAAAGAGATCACAAAACAAGTTTCAAGCAGTTGATCAAAAAATGGCTCATATCTCAAGTGAATTTGGTGCTAAGGTGCACCCAAAAAATAATTCTACTATGAAAACCCTTGTCAAGGGTAAGAATTTTGAAGAATCAATCCCAAAAATGAATTTTAGGGATGCCCTTCGTGGTGGATAGCCTCAGCCCAATGCTAATATCAATATTAGGGCTTCCAAAAAAACTCTAAGAATGCCTAAGATTGATCCCAAGAAAATAGAGTTAGGATGTCTTAAAGTAGCTGATGGAACTCCTATTGTTAAGCTTGATATGGGTAACATTCAGACTAGCATTGAAGATTTGGAAAAAAAGAGGACTAATTTTTTGGTTCGTGGGTTTTCGTTCGAGTCTATCTGCTTTCAAAGTCTGGGCTACAAAAATTTGGAAAACTAAAGGTGAGTTACAAATATCTATTTACCCAAATGGTTATTTTCTTGTTTTATTTGCTAATAATGAAGATAGAGAGAAAAATTTTCAAGGGGGTCCTTGGTTTTTGGAAGGGCAGGGCTTTTCATGAAGCCCTAGCATACTAAATTTAAAGCCGAAGAAGAGATGCCTTCTATAGCTCTCGTGTGGGTTAGAATCTTTGGCCTCCCTATTGAATTTTGGAATCCTACTATTTTTTCTTCAATTGGAAACTCTTTAGGAACTTTTATGATGACTGTTGATTGTACTCAAAATTTTGAACATATTATTTATGCTCGAATTTGTGTTTTGATGGATTTTGACAAACCCCTACCTAAAAATATCACATTACAATTTGGGGAAGACACTTGGGAGCAAGTAGTGGACTATGAGAACATTCCTTTTTGTTGTAGAATTTGCCATGAATGTGGTCATTTGGCCAGTGCTTGCCCAAATAAAATTCGTGATCAAAAGAAAGAAGATATGAACTCAGAAGGTTTCCAAATACCTAAGAAGAAGAACACTTTAAAAAACTAGTTATGAAGGATCAATCAAAGTCATCTGCTAATATTTTTGAAATCCTTTCCATAAATGATGTCCCAAGTGAGGAAGAGGAAATAATGGAAACTGAAATCTTAGAAACAAAATTTAAATATGAAGGGAAGAACTCAGAGATAAACCAACAAATCAAAGGTTTTCAATAGAAAAAAAGGAGAAAATTTAAACAAGAAAAATAATCTTTCAAATGTCAAAACTTCAAATAACGTAGGTCCCAATATAGACTCTGTTGAACCATCTAGTAAAATTTTGGTTGTGTACGAGCATTCTTCAAGGTTAGAAGCCATCTAAGATTCAATTGGAATAAGTCAAAAAATAGGAAAAAAAATTGAAGATGAATTCTAATAAAAAAGCAGGTCACAAGACCAATCAATATCATATGGTAAAAGAAGGTGAAAAGCTTGTAGAGGAAGGTAAGATTAATGCCCTTCCCAATTTTTTTAGCCCTCGTATTATTGAAGATCATCACTTGCAATATTAGAGGACTCAAAGGGAGTCTTTCAAAATAAAATGAAATTAGAAGAATGATTCAGATAAATCATCCACATCTTGTTTTCCTTCAAGAAACAAAGATGTCAATGGAGGATATGGACTCAATTGCCAGTAAAATATGGCCAGCTAGAAAAGTGGTTTCCCTGAGTTCCCAAGGGACTTTGAGTGGCATTTCTTGTCTTTGGGACCCAAAAGAGGAGGTTATTCACCATATTGTTGGGAGTTGGGGTTTGTTGGCTATAGCTATTCAAAGTAGACATTCCAACCAGATTATGCTCTATATTACTGTTTATGATCCGACTTCTTTGGAGGAAAAAAGAAGACAGTGGAAGGATATTACTCATATTATCTCTCATTTTCCTAAAGCTTGGATCTTGATCGGAGGAGATTTCAATACCATCCTCTCTTTGGATGAGAAAAGGGAGGGAAATAGAAATTTGGACAAAAGCACTAACCTCATGAGTGAATATATTGCAAACCTCCATCTTGTGGATATCCAACTAGATAATGGCCTTATGACTTGGTCTAACAAAAGGCAAGGCTTAGCTTGTATAATGGAGAGATTGGATAGGTTTTTGCTCTCTAAAAATTTCTTAATCAATGGTCACATTCCTAAAGTGAAGACTCTTAATAATGTTGGTTCAAATCATTGGCCAGTCATGGTGGAAATATGGAAAACCAATTTGAGTTTCTCTCCTTTTCGTTTTCAATTAATGTCTTAGAGACATTTCCTTCAGACCTCATGTGCAATAATGGTGGAAGGAAGGTAAACCTAGGCATGGGACTAAGATGTTTTATTTTTCCAAAAGACTGCAATACATTAAATCCAAAATCAAGACTTGGAACTGGAAAGAGTTTGGGGATGTTCATAAAAAAACATGAAGTTATTGCTCATATTGAAAATTTGAATAAGAAAATCTGTTTAGATGGCCTCATAGAGAAGAGAAGTGCATATGAAATTAAACTCACAACTCAGTTAGAGGAATGGGAAAAAAGAGAAGAAATCTTATGGAAGCAAAAATCTAGAATTCAATGGCTCAAATAAGGAGATCGAAACACAAATTTCTTCCACAAATCTCTTCTAGATTGAAGATCTCACAACTTTATTTCTTCCTTAAAATCAGATTCTGGAGATGTTGTTTATACTTGGGATGGCATGAACTCTATTGTTGTTGATTACTTTTCCAATATTTTTGTTGCTACTCCTCTTGACTCAGCTTCACAAAAAAATGTTCTTCAAGCAATCCCTTCTCTTATCACTTCGAGGAGAACTCTATTTTGACTTGCTCTTGTTACTATCAATGAGCTTCAACAAGTAGTTTTTAAAATGCAAAAAGGGAAAACCCTAGGTCCTAATGGTTTTCCCATTGAGTTCTACCAAGAGTTCTGGGATATCCTTCATGTTGATTTATTAGAGGTGGTGGAAGAAGCTAGGAAAGCCAAAGAAATTTTGAAGGTTATCAATAAAACTTATATTAATCTTGTTCCAAAAGCTCAAGAGGTTGATCATATCTCATATTTTAGACCTATTGCTTTATGTAATGTTCTTCTCAAAATCATTACTAAAATCATGGCAGAAAGGTTGAAGCCTCTTTTGCATAAGATTATTTCCCCAGAGCAAGGGGGTTATGTGGAAGGACATCAAATAGTAGATGAGATAGTTCTTTCTCAGGAAGCCATCCATTCCATGGATATGCAAAATTCTCCTTCCATGTTCATTCGGTTAGACTTATCCAAAGCTTATGACAGAGTGGATTGGCACTTCCTTATCAAACTTTTGAGGCAATTTGGTTTCTCTAAGGATTGGATGGATTGGATTATGGGATGTATCTCTTTAGTTTCCTACTTAGTTCTTATCAATGGCAGGCCTTCTCAGTCATTCCTAGCTTCCAGAGGTATTAGGCAAGGTGACCCACTATCCCCTTATTTATTCATCATTCTTGCTAAATGCTTGGGTAGGACTATAACCAAAAAGAGGGAAAACAAAACCCTTGAGGGAGTTACCATTACTCATGGAGCTAGACCTATCTCTCATATTCAATTTGTGGATGACTCTACTCTTTTAGGTAAAGCTACAGTTAAGGAAGATTCTAATATTAAGAAAATCATTAGCTATTTTTCTAAGGCTAATGGGAAGTTGATCAATGAAGACAAATCTAAAGTTATTTTCTTTCACTGCTCTACTAGAAAGGAATCCATGGTCTTGGATAAATTAAGATATAAGAAGACCTCTCATCCAATCACTTATTTAGGTATTCCCATAAATATTCAAAGGCAAAAAAATAAATATTGGAATTGGTTGTTGGAAAAAGTCAAGAAGAAAATTGGAAAGTGGACCAACAAGTGGCTTTCTTCTAGGGGTAGAATCACCTTGGTAAAATCAGTCCTTCAAGCTATTCCTATTTATTTTTCTTCCGTTTTGAATATCCCAAAGGCTATTCTTCGATAATTGGATCAAATCAGTCATTGTTTCCTTTGGAGTGGTACTAAGGAGAAAAGAAAATGGGCCTTGGTGAAATGGGATACTTTATGTCTTCCTAAGAGTGAAGGGGGTTAGGATTCCGGTCTTCAATTAATAACAACAAAGCTTTAGCTACTAAATTATATTGGAGGATGTTGCATAACCCCAATTCTCTTTGGGCCAATAATCTCCATGCTAAATATGCTGAGAACAAAAGTCCTGAAGACCTTGTTCGCTATCAAATTCCTACCAAAGGTTCTCCCATTTTAGCAGTTCTTAAGACTGGTGAGGATTTGATAAAGAAAAAATTATTTTGGATCATTCATAATGGTCAACATGCAAATTCTTGGATAGATTCTTGGGATGGTCACAAGCCTTTGTTAACTCAGTTTCCCGATTGGAGGCCTTGGATGGAGGAGCTTCACCAAGCTAATTGGATAAAGGTGGCTAATTACTGTCGGTACCATACTGGTAATTCAAAGGTTGGTAGATATTGGATCCCTATTGAGGATTGGCCTATTCAAATCCCAGAAAGGCAAAGACAAGATATCCAAGGCATCCTTAATATGAGATCCCTCTCTTGGTCCCATGAAAAAGATTGTTTTGGATTGAACAACGCTACTAAGGGTGAGTATTCAGTTGCTCAAGGTTATTTGACCTTATGCCATAATAATCCCAACCATTCTTCTGACATCTTTTCTCGATTATGGGCTCAAAAGCTCTGTCCTAAGGTGAGGTTCTTTAATTTGCTTTTATTGCATCGTAGGGTGCTTACTAGTGAGCAACTTCTGAAGCATGGTTTTCATGGCCCTTTTAGATGTGAAATGTGTGAAGAGAATGTAGAAAATCTCAACCATATTTTTATTGAGTGTAATTTAGCCTCTGAGCTATGGAGGAGAATGGCCACTTTACTTGGCTTATAGTGGTCCAATTTTATAGAGAACCTTGGAAAATCCAATGTAGGAGGAATTGGTAGACTTTCAGATGGCTCCCTAGTTTTTACTTTTGCTAAGAATTTGGGTATTCTTTCCAATAACCTTGTTGAGGGGTATGGTATCCTCAGAGGCATTCATGAGGCTACTAAGGTTGGATGGGAAAATGTGTTAGTTGAGTCTGAATCTCAACTTATGATTAATCTCTTGAAGACTCCTTTTAAGAATCATAAGGTGGATTGGAGAATAAAAAGAATTATTGAGAAGATTCAATTAATCCAGATGGGATTTTTGAAAGTTGATTACAATCATGTGGTCAGAGATCAAAACAAGAGTGTTGATGCTTTAGCTAATTGGGCTTTGGACAAAGGTGATCTTACTTGTTATGGCCACCCTCCTATATGGTGGGATTCTCAAATTAGGGAAGCTCTTATTTCTATCATTTCTTTGGATGGCTCCAGTTTTGAAGGTACCTAGTTTCTTCTTGCTTTTTTTTTTGCTTCTCTTTGGTTCATTCAGTTTTTTTTAGTTCCCTAGCTCATTCTATTCTTTATTTTGTTTCCTCTATTGATTCGTGCCTTAATAGTCTTCTGGTCTAGATAGGTTATTGTTGTGTTCATTTTTTTTTTTTTTTTAGCTTTTTAAGGTGGGTGGGTTCTTTTGTTTTGTTTTGTTTTTGTGTTCTTTGTGTTGTTTTTTGTTGTTCATGTGTTTTTGTTTTTTTATTTTTATTTTTTTTGTTATTGTTCTTGTGTTTTTTTCGTTCTTGTTCTTGGGTTTCTCTTTGTTTGCGTTATTTCGTGTTTTTATGTGTGAGTGTTTTCTATGTTTTTTGTTTTTTTTTATTGTCTGTTGTTGGTTGTTTTTTATTTTTATTTTTTTTATTTTTTAGGTTTTGGTTGTGTTTAATTTTCATGTTTTTTTTGGGTTATGTCTTTGTAGTGTTCTAATATTTTTGTCTTGTTTGTGTTTTGTTATGTGGTTCTTGTGTT